>CM071634.1:22932943-23532943 GCA_036419045.1 Scirpophaga incertulas | reverse complement strand
AGTAGTATCAACGAAATGGCTCTAAAATTTGCAGATACGTTTCAAATGGACCACACTATACTTCAAAACGAAATTATTACTCTGCGCTGCGACATATTTCTAAAAGCATGGTCAACCTCAGGTCTTGATTTCTGGGCGTTGGTTTTCTATGAGAAATATCCAAATTTGAAGAAATGTGTTGAATAACTGCATTCGTGTTTTGGTTCAACATATCTATGTGAGTCGGCATTTTCCTACTTAGAAGTAAGTAGGAAACACTACATACCTGATTTTGCTAATCTAGCGGAAAATACTCAAGCGCAATGCTCACACAAATATAAATAACTAATTAAAAATATATTTTTTTAACAAAACTACTACATTATTTCTGTAATAAACTATGCAGTTCCATTTAAGTTTTCAATTATTTAATTGGTAGATCGCACAGGGTTTCGCCAGATAACAGTAGATCTCGGGTCTGATCAAGTCGGCCACCCCTGCTATATAGGGTTAAGTGTCATAGCTTTTGCCCACGGCTACATATACGCGGAAGTCTGTTTATGGCGCGAAGGTTTTATCGCGCTTCCCGTGGGACTATCCATTTTACCGAGATAAAAAATATCGCAAAACCTTGCTAAAGAATCACACTTTCTATTGATGAAAACCGCATGAAAATCTGTGCAGTAGTTTTTGAGCTAAGCCTTTATCGCGCATCCCGTGGGATATGGCCATTTTTCCGATAAAAAAGTAGCCTCATATTTAATCCGGACTTTTATCTTTACGTCTGCAAAATTTCAAAGCAATCCATTCAGTAGTTACGGCGTGAAAGCGGAACAAACAAAGAAACAAACAAACTCACTTTCCGATTTGTAATATTAGTAAGAATAATAGTAAGGATAATATATTGATAATGTATTTCTCACTCATTCTAATTGTCGCGTTCATCGTATAAATCTTTTTCTGCCATAATTGTAATTAATAACCCATTATGCCAGTTGTTATAAGAAATAAGTAATTGTTAATATTGATGTTATTTTGAGATGTTTGCCTCATTAATTGTTAAGATGCCTCAATAATTATATTTTTTGTACTTGTAAGATTAAATTATTAGTTGTAAATATGTGTTTTGTGTTAGAATTAAGTAGGTTCTTAAAATTGTGGATAAAATGTTATGTTGAGTTCATTTTTCTATACTTCGCACAATTAGTATATAATTAGTAATTTATTAATTTTAACATTGTTTTCTATTACTTAGTTGTAATCATCAGTTCGATGTTTTGAAGCACTTAGTCTTTGTTGATCTTGTTGATTATTGACTTGCTCCAAATACAAAATAAAATAAAATAGATTTTAATAAATGGAGCATGGAGATATTTTTGTAAAGAATATGACTTTTATGTGACTCCTTATGAATTGATCTTGTTTTTGTTTTTATTAATTTTGAAGCATTTTATTCAATATTAATAAGAACGCATACATATAATGCGTACAAGGTGCAAAGTTGATCAATATAGTTTTAATTTATATCATCGTGTAATTATGGTTTATTGAAGACTATTGAGAATTTTCTTATTTAATATTTGTTAGGCATTTTTAAAGAAAATACAAAGCTACAAATGATCATTTATACATATTGAATCGATCAAAAATGTAAACTTATCTAATTATAAAATTAGATTTTAAATAAAAAAAGAAATGATTTCAAATATGTTACGAGGTAACGAACCTATTAAATATTTAAATTTTATGATCAATCATAAGAATCAACTCTTCTACTAAAATTAGTCTAAAATACACTATTTTATATACCCATATGCTTTTTTCACGAAAATTAACAAGTACCTAATTTAAAAGTTTACTTATAATCTTACCTTATATATTGCGAAAATTGGTAAATTTCATTCGCAGTTCTATATGTACATATTAAAATAAAATTTTGTTAATCCCTCTAAGGGTTAAAGGGTATTAAGTAAGCTATGTATAATGTGTCGACTATTCGATGTTCGAAATTATATTGTATTCGATGTTCCTTGTTTTGATTAACAAATCGATATTATATCGTATATATATATAATCGATATATATATAATCAATAGATATTGTTAGATATAAAATTATTAGCGTGCAAATAGCTAGGGCATGTACATAATGTTAATACTATAATTATTTTTGGTTAGCAACATCGGGGCGTATTATGTTGCTGTAACCATTTACAGTAATCACAATTCTGCATTCTATTTATGCATGGTAAAATATATGTCGTTTTAATCCCGTGACAGGGTGCGAAAACAGGATGATTTTTTTTTTATTGTTTGTTGTATCCATTACAATTCGATTCTGCACAAGTATAAATTTTATATATGCGTTGCTAGTATTCTAACTTTATTTGCATAGGTATAATTGTTTATTTGTCATGTTAATAAGTAATGTCTTTTAATATTATTTCTTCTCCGTAATCGTACACCGTCTACAATGGTTCTCACATTTTACAGGTTGACTGGTAGAGAATGCCTCAGGCATTAAGTCCGCCTTTTGTACATCTGATTCTTGTTGTGCGAAAAAGAATAAATAAATAAATAAATAAATAAATCTTGTAATTGGATTCGAATGAGCAAATTTGGCTGTTTTCTCGAAATGCAATAGGCTTAAGACTTCTTACAACTGAAACTTTTTGCAGAAATCTTCCTTGTAGTAGTGCGTTATTTACTGAGTCAAGAGGTATTTTATATATAGGTATGTATTATGAAAAAAATTAAAGTATATATAAATCAAATATATGTGTCCCAATATGTATATAATATATAACGGGCCGAATCCATATACTATAAGATGTCCGTAATTATAATAATTATAATCATAGCAAATTTATTTATGTCATATTAAAAAAAAATTATATAATGCAACGAATTTATAAATATGAAATTCTGCAAGACAAATTATGGTTGCTGTGAAGCATAAGTTCACTTTGCATGTATCACAAATATTATTGGTCTAATTTTCTACTTCTCTCTTTGCACATTTATAAAAAATATTTAAAATTGGCTTGTGTACTGGACTTTTTTTTTCTCTTTATTTTAAGAGGACTTTTATCCAAATAGATGTGTCAGTCCTATCGGAACATATACATTATCATACAAAATCACAGTTAATCTCAAAGAGTGTACTGGACTTTGTGGAAGTATTGTGACTAAAATGGTGATGATATAAGGCTTAATAGTGTATATTAAAACCTGTACTTTTTACAGTTTGATAGTCCAACATCATACGATTTTAATAAATTGCAAGTTTTTTCCACTGTTTTTTATGTTCTGTGGTTGGGTGGCGCTATGGTTTTGACATTAGACTCGATACTTGACGAATTTAGACGCCGTGGTGAGATAGGATACTTAATAGAAAAAAAAAGTTAATATATGTAAATCAAACTGTTTAATTAAAATTTTCTATGAAGTCTGCGTTAGTGAATACATTTTTGTATTGTTTCTAAGTTACTCATATTTCGCATTTCCTTAACTTGTTTTTATAACAGTCAGCAATTTCGCCGCATGTAACTATGCTTGCCCAAATAGCTTTACCACTAGGTAAGGTGTAACTACGCGTCCATTGCCCATTTTTTACAGCTGCACCAAAGTATGTACTATGCAGTCTTATAAATGCGACGTTAGGTTGTAATTTATGTGTGCAATGGAGTGGCATACACGAGAGTATTACATGATGCTCCTTGCAATCAATCAAATCAATATTTTTTGTGTGTGAATAAGGTCTTATATGTATAAGTTCTAGAGGTATTAAAACATCTCAGCCGTAACCAATTGTCCTCTATTCTATCTATTTCTTGCATGTAGTAGTGAACAATGAGCAATTTTGATTTGTATATTGTAAGGACTCTGGTATTATTTCTTTGGTCAATAATTTGGTGTTAGTTGCTGCGTCAAAATTATCTTTGTTATTGAGTGTCCGATTATCGATTTTCGAGAGATATGTTTCGTTTAGTCGGGAATTGGACATGGAATAGTGAAACAAAGGATATTAGTTCTTGAATTGGCTGATTCTGGATCTGGACCTTCAGTAGACCGAGATGAGTTTGCAGGTTCAATTATAATTTCAGAGTGCTTCTTGTCATGAGAGTATTTGATCCTCGATGCTTTTAGCGATCGGAATGGTCTTTTGATTATACCAAATATAATATAGTAACTATGTAAACATTTTGGAGTTTGCATATTATTTAAACAAGCTGAATAAACATATGAATATGAAATGCGTACAACTTCCAACTTAGAAATCTCTATATTATTGAAAAACATTATATATATGTAAAGTAAGCCTATAAATGTGAGTATAATTATTCATTTTTCAAACTGCTGAATAGATGTTGATACATCTAATCAGCAGTTTGAAATCATCATCATAAGCATCTAATTTAAAAGAAGTTCACAAATATCTGACACTGGTGAGATTCGACGTTGTTTCGACACGGCAAAGCAGACTTTATTCACTGTCACAAAATAATTACGTATCAACATTTAACTTGGACATCTTTACACATTTTTTGATATTATTTTGTTCAAAATCGGCCTTTGAAGCACTGATTTCACGTAATGTTATTTTGTTGTAAGTGTACCTAGTAATTGCATTTTTACGACTAAAGTTGGAGTTTTTATTTTAAGACACGTCATAATTGTGTTGATATATTAAGAATATTTTTGTAATCAATTTATGTTTTGAATGACATACTGAATCGTAATGTTTATAGTCTCCACCGTGAGCAAAATATTTCTTTAATTTAAACACGAATAATAAAAGTGAATCTTTTGTATGAAATTATATAAGCACTGATTACTGTTCTTATTTGGAATCGCATGTGCCTATGATATCTATATTTCAACATCATAAATCGTCAATTTGTCTTTGAAGAACAAGAAAAAATATTACTGACGGTTTATCCTGTTATAAGGAGTTTATTCAATGGAATATTTACACCATATTAAAAAGTTTGCTTTGTGTAGCTAAAATATTTTTTAACAATAAAAAAAAAAAAAATAGAATAATGCCTACTTCATTGTTCTTTCACTTTTTACTTACATTTCAGTTGGTGCTAAAATATGTAACTTGTAATAACGGTGTTACGCTTATCACGTGTTATGTTTTCGTTTAATATATATGAAAGAAAAATAAATTAATTATTTTTTTATCTAATCTGTTTTATTTTTCATTTTATTTTATGTATTTTAACAGTTTGGCTGTGCTAATGTTTTTCCAGAAAATACTTATTTTAGTTATTGGTTAAAATAATTGTTTCCAGTACACATATGGTTAAATTAGATTAGTATTGTCATTTTTACGAAACAGTAGGGAAGAAAGAACATTTATTTCTTAATATACTTACTATAATACCTGCAATTCAACTTAAACGACCTTTTTAGTAAAGGAGAGCGCTGTAGATATGTATGTATGTATGGCTAGTGAATTAGATATAACATGCATCACCACGGCAGTTCCGCAGGGCAAGCTGCATGGCTCTTTTCGCTGCATATTTTTATTGGGTTAAAAATATGTGAACTAGCAAAATTTTCTAGCATCGAACAAAATCAAAATAATCTTTATTCCTACTACAGAACATAATTCTGTACAGAAGATGTATTTTTGAATCATTAGACGTGAATTTGGAATTCGAATACGAATACAAATCGTGCACGAAATTATTTTCTACTGCTTACAATTTTATAGATTTTTGAATCACTCGAATTCAGTGTTGTCATTAAAAACAAATTCTTAATTAAATTCCGTTTCATGCAGAAAAATTAAAAATCACAACAACAAAAACAAAAAACCGGCGATGACCCACACGTGAAACGGATCACTGTCAAGGTCACTTCAGCGTTGGATATTCTACTAGTAGAAATCAAAAACGAGTGGGTTGAACTACTCGTTGCACAACGCAAGAAATGAAAGTTCAGAAATAGTGAATTCGATAATTCGTATACGAATCTCTCGATTTCGAATTGGTTTTCTATTGTTTCAAAAATTCGTGTCCTGGTGCTTATTGATGTTATAATAGATATAAGTTTAAGAACATAAACCGTGAACCTGCATACAGATAAAATCAGTGCAGATGGATACCAAGGCACCTCAATGCCACAAATGCCGCTAGAGATCTCGACGAGTTTGAAAGTAGAAAGTGGTTATAGTACCTTACTCTTCTTAGGAGGCAAGACGACATGAGGCCAAAGACGGTGTTATTATTCTGGATCCCGATAGAACCATTTTCTAACAACTATTCATTACATATAACGATTTTAGAGATAGATAAAGGTGAGATCTAGAGTAAAGATGGATGGTCCTGAAGATATGCATTATACTGTTATAGGGTCGTCTTGTATATCTTCGAGTAGCACTTCCGTCTGTACCTCAAATTTTTCGGTAAACAGGCGTCTATTATCACGACCTTTTCGCCGGTCTCTAGTCTCAGTTTAAAGCTTCAAGATTATTCAGTGGCCATCGTAGTTGAAGTCGAACACTGCAATGGGTCGTTGCAAGGTGGGCAACGACGACTGCGCGACTACGACGACTCTCTTTTCCTTAAATGAGAAAGTTTAAAAACATTTTGAATTTTCATGTAATATACATTTTTCCCAACTTATAAAAAGGATGAGTTTGGTGTATTAGATGTATTTTATTTAGGATACAATCATTACTTCGCAGCAAATATGTAGGTATGTGATCTCGCTTCAAATTTTCACCGAGCAAGTGGGTCAAAATTGACATCTAATAAAGAGCGGCCAACCTTTTCCCTCATTAAAATTACGGTTGGAACTTTGGTACAACGTTAATTTGATAATTATGCAAATTGTACGATATAATTCATTAGTATTTACTCGTTCCACACAATGTTAATTTGTTGGTGCGCGTTCTGAATCTAAGCATTTTTTATATACAATAAAACTTAACATTAAGCACCCGGTTCACTTTGATACTAATGTGTTTCTCAATTTTGGGTAGCAAATCTTTACGAGGAAGGTAATTTTTTTAAACTTTAGGCCTCATATATCTGTCTTGCCATTTCTTCTGGTACTATTGTATTTTTTTACCAGTTGACACTTTTAGTTTATATATTACAACACAGATCGGATAAAAGTATAATATTACTTAACTTATGGTAGAAATAAAAGGTATGTACCGAATTTACATTTTGCAGAACAGACCTAATAATTATATAGCTGTATTGTTTTGAAGATTTAACTAAATACATCCTCTTTATCTTCTTCAGTTAAAAAGTGTTTTCCCATTCATTGTGTGATTGCAAACTTCGATCATTCTTTTAGAAATCAAAGGGACCAGTATACCTTAGTATAAATATTATCGAAGTTTGTCGAAAGTCGAAATCCTTCCAATTTATTTTAACAAATATAGCAACATAATCTTTTAATTATGACTGAATAAAATACGGATAATACGCAGGCAAATAACATAAGCCATAGTTTGAATTTGTTTTTGTTTTTCTTGTTTGTAGCCTACGTTCAAAAAATTATCAGCGATTAAAAGGGAGTAGTGTTGATTAGTAAAGAAAACATTATCGTATTAAAATATCGTAATATTCGATATTATGCACAGCTAATGCTTGTCTCTCATAATTGATTTTTTCAATACAGTTGTTAAACATTGCTATTAGAGGTTATAATTATCATTCAAAAATAAACATTTTCATATACTTAGGCATTTTCCTTTCGCTTGATCGTATCTTTCATTTAAGAGCTCGATCATTACTATTATATTTTAATTTTAAATTGAAAAGTTTTGTTAGAACAAGTTTTGTGTCATATATATAAGTATATATATGACACAATATAATAATAAGAAGCAATCGATTTTGTATGAGGATAATTAATAACTTTCACATCTTAGCAAATGTATAAAAAAAAAAAGTTTTTGTATTATTTGTTGGAGCTATTTTCAAAAACATCGTATGATACCTAAGTGTGTATGGTACAAAGTCACGATATTAAAAATCTCCTACTTTGACTCGGGCTTGTTAGCTATAGTCATATAGCGACATTCACAATAACCTACTTTCTACACTTGTATCACAAGTACTAATACCATGATATTATTACAAGTAATAATACTCGACCCAGTGTCATTCATGGTTTTCAGTGAAATTCATCACTTTAGATGGCAAAAGTAAAATGTTTTGGACTTGACTCATTGCCTAGTATAAGGGGCTATAAAAAAGGGCAATAAACAATTGGTCGGATTCGTCACTATTCACTGAAGGACGATTTTCTAAAGCAAACAGTAGCCACGTGGTTAGTTTAGTTATTAAAAAAGAAAGAAGCAATTATCCGCATCCAGGATCAGTCAGATTCCCTTCGAGTTAAGTATTCAGTACATATTTATGGACAGGTATTTTTTGTTAGTTTTAAGCCGTAGTTGCTTTGTTCGTATAACCGCATTCGTCAGTCGATCTTCACGTTCATAGATATGGAGATGATACGGTATGTCTAATTTCTCCGAATCACGAAAACGCACAGTTGTGATATGCTGCTATATCATCAGCATTCAATTGTAGCCTTGGCAAATAGTTTCGTAGACTTATTTCCATACTGTGAAAGTAGTTATTTGTTTGTTCAGAGTCCGAGTAGGGTAGAACAACTACTCTCCATTCTTGGGCGGAGAATATTCGACAATGTGTACACGACTACAAGAGTAGGATGGATTGACTTTTAAAAATAGATGTATTTTTTAATAATATTCCCAGCATATATTATTTTCCCTATAAACGATTTTATCCCAAGTTTCATAACTTGAAATCATAAAAGTACATTATACTATCAATCTACTATTTTCTACTTATAATAGCCGCAGTGGTTATAGCATCTCTTTTTATAAAGCTTTATAGAATCTATATATTAATGTTTTGACTCTAAAGTATAATAAATGACATGTTCAAATTAATATCATATTCATACGAGTATGTACGCAAAATTAACGATATGAATTTTGGAGGTTTATTAAATAACTACATTTATACGAGTTGTGATTGCTTCAAACAGTGAGATTTCTTATTTATTTCTTAATTTATTAAATAACTAGCTGGCCCAACAGACGTTGTCCTGTCAAATGTCTCAAATGTCAAATGTCTCAAATGTCACGTTGTCTCACGTTGTCTCAAATGTTTTTAAATAAATAATTTAGCTGAAAAACAATATCTATATGACCGTATTGTGAATCTAAACCATTCTCAAGCCCCCTGGAATACACACAAAAAATTTCATCAAAATTGGTCCAGTCGTTTAGGAGGAGTTCAGTCACATACACACGCACACAAGAAATATATACATTAAGACTAGCTGACCCGGCGAACTTTGTTCCGCCTTAATGGCAATAAATAAGCAGTTTTTTTTATTTTATTCGAAAAAATACAAAAAAAAATTAAATAACTACATATTGTTGGCATAATGAGGTCAAATTAGATAATATTTTATTACTTTTGTCATGATTGTAATTACTATAATAAATAATTCATTAAATTAGCAATGATGAACATTTTATATTTTTAGAAGTGTATTCTTTATTTACTAACTCATTGGTTCAATTATAAAAACAATGTCCTATTTGATTTGTTATAAAACCTCATTCGTTGTTGTAATTTAAAAAGTTGGTATTTTGACACATGCGGGACGGCAGAAAAAAACATGGAGGCGCTGGTCATTCCGTATGAGTTGTTCGATTTGTAATAACTTGACAGAAACTTAATAAAATATCTGTTTATTTAAATAACTAAGAGTTTTACTTCAAGTTACCACTTCTGAACAATAAACAGATATTTTATTAAGTTTCTGTCAAGTTATTACAAATCGAACAACTCATACGGAATGACCAGCGCCTCCATGTTTTTTTCTGCCGTCCCGCATGTGTCAAAATACCAACTTTTTAAATTACAACAACGAATGAGGTTTTATAACAAATCAAATAGGACATTGTTTTTATAATTGAACCAATGAGTTAGTAAATAAAGAATACACTTCTAAAAATATAAAATGTTCATCATTGCTAATTTAATGAATTATTTATTATAGTAATTACAATCATGACAAAAGTAATAAAATATTATCTAATTTGACCTCATTATGCCAACAATATAATGATGATATGGTTGTGTAGTTTTGACAGTTAAAAACATTTGTGTAATACAATTTCATCTACTTCTTGTTCTAAATAAAGGATTTCAGACGGTGGATAAAATTATGGATTATTTACTTAGTATGACTCTACTAATAACTATATATATATATATGTTTCAAACAAATAATGACTATGAATTCCTTTATCGCGTGGTTCCAGGGCGGCTCCATTGCGGTTAATGGGAGTTTCAAATGGATGACGTCGCCAATAGCACTTTTCGCGTCAGCTTTTTGTGTTTTTGCTGCTGTACTAATTGCCTAACTTTCTTGTTAATATATTGCTCGGTTCTGATATCTCATTTATTATATCTATCGAATACGATTATTATTTCGAGAGAGAATCTGGGTATAATTTGATGGAGATGCTGTCATGTTTATGGTGCTCAATAGTAGGTAGTTGTCGATATAGTTCTCATAACAGTATCTTCTCAGTAGTCTGTGCTCATAACGAAAAACATTATTCTGAGAAAGTTTAAAATGTGTTATGTAAATCTATTTATTTTATCATTGTTTTGCATAATAGAAAATATATCCATGATTTAATATAGACTCAAATAACTTCAATAATATATAAAAAAGTATATTCTATAGCAGTTAACAACATTTTTTATGTAAGGTCTCGAACGGCAGTATACGTGGTAACTGTTATTAGTGATATTCGTCTGTAAAAGGAATGTATAAAAGGTTTAGTTGGCAAATGGAATATGGATACATGGATATTTGTTGTGCTACCTGCCGCTAGGGTCCCGTCTCGAGGGACTTCCTACTAACAGAACCTCATTACGTATATCGCATCAACGTTACGTCCTTTTACAATAAACACTAACCGATAAAAGCAACGATTTAATGGGATTAAATAGACAGCTGTATTCTTTGTTTACACTAAACGGCAAGGACACATGGTGAAAATACTCGTATATATGGACGACTGACCTTCTAACTAATCTAAAATTGTAATGAAATTGGGACTCGAATTTTTTGTTTGACGTTATCTTCTAATTGATGGGTTTCTTGCTGCTTTTCAGTACAAGCTCTAAAGCTGTATGTAGTCTTAAGAAGCAATGGCGTAGATTCTTGACGTTCAAAATTGATTATGAAAAATACTTAGTCTGTGTCTTATATTGGTGAGTATAATGGTAAAAAGTGTGATTTGATTTTCAGCGGCATCACAACGTCGCCGTCGGTAGCGTTGTGGTCTCAAACGTCGCATATTTAGAGGTCTGGAGTTGATCCTGATAATGTTTTTCCTATTTTTCGGATTAAATATGTACATTTATACGCATCAGCGGGTAAGGAAACTATCATGAACTATGTGTAGTCGATCAATCCACACGGGGCTAACGTAACAGACCTTAGTCAGGTCTTAGCTTAATCGCCCTAATACAGTTAGAGGTAGGGTCATGCCCGTTGATGGGGAGGAATATAAGTTGTGATGATAATGATGATTAAGAGTGAATTTAGACTTACGTTATTATTTGTGGTATGTCACCACTTGCTTATGTATATATATATATATATATATCTATGTATATCTATATATATCTATGTATATTGGTATATTGGGTGGTATTTTTACATAGAACATTTCAGATTTTATCCCTTCATACATCGAAATATATAATTTTTGTAATATATGTATTATGCAAAAAGGAATTATTTATTATTATATTACATGCAATGTAGTTTTTATTACTATACAATTGTATAGTTTGCTTATTAAAACCAAACTCGAAAACAGCTCATATTATTTTCGTCTGAATTTTGTAGACACAGCAATGTTTCAAATATTACATGTTATATATAATACTTTATTGTACAATAAAAAAATGAAAATTATTTATAGTGTACAAGGGCGGACTTATCTCTAAAAGCGATCTCTTCCAGCCAACCCAAGTAGTGGTGCAAGACGTTAAAATTGCAGGGGTAATTAATTGTTTAAAACCTATTCAAATGTACACATCATTAAGCATATATATACATATACATACTTACACATAAATAAATATATACACACATGTATATATATATATATATACATACATATATATATATACATACATATATATACACATATATAAAATAATTATATAATATAATACAATTAATTAGACAGATAGTACTCTTTCAGAAGACATTTGAAAGATGTAAGGGATGGTCTCTCACGAATGGAAGCGGGCAAACTATTCCACAGCTTGGCAGCACGAACGGAAAAGGACATGTTGACCTTGAGAAAGCTGTTACGTTGCTCGTAATAGCAGTGCTACTCGTAGTGCAAAATGTACAGCTGCCGTGCTGTTGACTGTACATTATTGGCTATAAATTGGCTTTTTAAAAACAATTTTACAAAATAATGTTATTTATTACTTAAATGAGTTAATTGACTTGTGTGAAAGTTTCATGAAGTTTGATTTCAAGATTAGGATATAACTAATATGGCAGTGGAATCGCGAAGCGGATCCTGCTATGTGCAGGGCCGGGGGGTTTTAGTGGGTAGCCCGGTCCTCTCAGACCGGAGAGCCCACACACGGCCGCACCTAGTCAGCGCGGTGTCACGGTGCATTTCTCCTCTTAAAAAAAAAGGTAGTTAGCTACCTACCGATTTCTTTAACCTGTATAAAACTTCCTCTGTCCTTATTGTTTCAATAAATAAATATACAGTCTTCTGTGCAATGCTAAACAGCATCACACAGAAGACTTATTGTATCATGTAAATTCATTATACATTAATTTCTTGCAAAAATTCTGTGGTGGTTTTGTGTTTTTTTGTGGGGTATCCTGGGTACGTTTCGAGCTCCTTGTGAAGATTCTCAGCCTTCTTCTCCTGAGGAAAAAAAAAACTTCTGCATATCATTAGGCGCATCACTGTCTAGTTAAAAGTAATATTAAGAAATATTACAAACATTATTATCAAACACAGTCACCTCTAATCTACTATTGGATAAAATTCTTCCTAATTCATTTTCATTGTTATTAAAAATACTAAACTAAACAAAAGCACAGTCGTATGCAGTAAATGGAGTTGTGGTGTGAAGTGCCGACAGCAGTAACGGTTTCAATTTGTTTTTAATTAAACTTGTTCGTAATAAATCAGTGTCTTCGGGTGCGCGCCTCGCTCAGTCACGGTGCGCGAAATCGCGGCAATGGCAACCGTGCGCATTTAATGCAATCACAATGAGGTCTTTACACATTTTCTGTTGTGCACAATAAAATAATAATAATATTATTTATTGCTGATTGTATAAACATGATTTGAAAAATTGTCGCAAATAGTCGTCAAAAATAATATATAGCACGTAAATTCGTAATTAAAGGCTAGCAGTCTTCCGGGCACGATCTAAAATTTTCCAACCTCAAAATACTTTATTACAAAATATTTATGCACTACAACAATTATAAAGATATATTGCCCTTAAAATTCATATGCATATTTGCTGTGTTTGTTGTGTTTGAAAACATATATATTATTTTATCGAAAAATGTTTTGAATTTACTATAAACTACTATATAGGAGTCATTATGTTACAATATGACAATTATAGATGAGTATAGATAGATTCAATGATCAATTGATTAGTAATTTAGAGCTAGATTTAGCATTAGATTTATAAAAAAGTCTATTATACAAACAATATGATGACGACGACTAAATAACGATGAGACTAGCACGTCTTATTAATTAATGGAATTTCAAATAAAAAACCATTTATGTATTATAATAATAATGTTGAATCAGATCTCGCTCAAAGGTCAGGCAGGAGTAAAGTGGATGGCGAAGAGGGGTCCAATAAGCTACTTATCAGATTTCGTTCATACGTGCCTACTTAGCGACATAGAAAACGTTCTTCGCAAAAACGCTAGAAATTCGTATTCAATTCAGATTTAACTATTTCCATAAGTGTAGATTCCTGAGTGTCTTTTTGTGAGATACATTTGAATTCTTTCATGTGATGCAACGGGTTCGGTCCAGCAGAATTGCTTGGAATAGTATAAAAATTCGCTTACAAGGTAGAAGCTTTCAATTTGTTGTAGTACCTAACGATAGAATTATTGTATTCATTATTTTCATATATTTATTTTCAGAATTATTTGTGTCATGGTCTCTTTTATAGAAAGTTTGCAAACAGGGTATTTAATTTGAAAATGAAATATTAAATGTATTTTTTTGTGTGAAATATAATTATATAAAAATTATATCAACATCATTATCAATTTAACCGAATGACGTTCACTAAAAGATCTAGGATCTCCACACCTTTGCAGCTAGCGATAGTTCAGCGATATTCACCAAGTCGGCCCACCTTGTAGAAGCTAATGCCTTGTAGAATCTTACGCTGCAATTCCCGTCACTCGTAGACCTTTCCGCTCCATTCCCTGTGAGCAATATGTTCTGCCCACTGTCAGTTAATGTTCGAATTTCTTCGAGCTATGTAGGCCAGAGTCGCCTACATAGCTCGATGAAATTCGGATTCTACTGCGGATATCATCATTTCTAAATCAATCACGAGAAAAACCCCTTTACACCAATTGTTTACAAGTCAAGACAATTCGAAGAAACCAGAACATTTGGTCCCCAATAATATTATATTTTATGGACTAGATTTTATTCTACGTTACATAATATTTAAAATATCAAGATCTACACAGTTTATTACCTGACTACATTATATGATAGAATAAAGTGGCCATATTTTATAATATTTTTGTTGAATTCATATCATTGAATTTATTAACTCGATTACAATGATGTATCCGAAATATTTCCCTTTTTGTATATACATGTTATTGGAACAAAAAATCATCTTATATATTTATGACGGTTGATATGTATTCAAACATATTATAAAAAACATTTTTTTTATCATTATTTTTATACATATTTATATATTTCATTGTACATTTATATGTATAATTCCTATACTGAAAAAATTTACATCAACTGTACGAAAGCGTAAAATGTATTCGTTTTATATTGAAAATAATTTTACATGTAGAAATTCATTTATTTAAAAAGTATTGCTATATATACTGAGATTAAAGATACTTATTTACAATTCACCAACAACAATCCATCATTACATCCATATACATTTTGAGGAAAATAAGAAAAAAAGCTTTATGTTTTAACAAAACACAAGAAATGTTATTTTAACTTTACATTCTGAATTGAAGCAAAAAAGGCTATATAATTAAAGGCATTAATATCAAAGACATTATCACGCGCTTTAATAAATAAGTCACTGAAGTTTTTCATAAGTCTAGATATTTTTGCAATGTGGTTAAAAATTATCTTTCGTGTCTTGTCTTTTATTATATAAAGTAAATAACACACTTGTTTTTGCTGATTATGTAAACATAACCTTCAAACATATAGATACATAATATCAACGAAAGCAAAAATATAGCATTTTTGGATGTCAAGATCAATTTGATAATTATGAAGTCTTAATGAAGTTTTGATTTTAAATAAATGCTTTATAATTCTCGTAATTTTACGTGAATATGAAATTTTGCAGCACCCGTAGTTTGGCCGAGGAAGGATTACTCAGTTACGATAGTGAAAAGTAGTTGTAACACCGCACAACTAAAAGCAAAGCGGTTAGTACGTTGTTTACTCTCAGACTATTTATTATTCTGAGGCACGAAGGTGCAATTTACACATAGTGCGGCTGAGCCGGAGCCAACTCCGCTAGAGTAACGTATCGTATTTATTTGTTAACTTAACGACCGAGGTTGTTTCTAATAATTGCTCTTTTTATTGTTTCTTGTAATCTCGCTAAATTCAAAAGTACGATAAGTGTAGGAAGACTTACCATGACTCGTTTCTGGGGTAAGAAATAAGAAGGTTTGAACATGATAGTTAAGCAGTGAAAAGTTAATCGCAGTATCTAGTAGTTATGTGAGTGTATAGGGAAGGGCGGGGGAGGGCAGCCGTGGAGACAATCTCCACAATGGCTCATTCATTGCTGCAACGAGCCGCGCAGAGAATTGAATTGGAAGCAAATGTGCCGTACGAAGACTGCCGCCGAATATAAACGGAACCGCTCCAAAGTAAGCACCCCGAATCTCTGATCAAATTACGGACGAAATAAAAAGCCGCCGAAATAAATTTAGAATACGCAGACTGACTTGTAAGTGGGTTCATATTTAAACGTTGTGTAAGTGTTCGTGGATTCTGTGGGCACGGGGAGGGTTAAGTAGCAACTCCGCGAGGAGTCACGCGTGCTACAGACAGGTATGTAATAATGAGAGAAGGGTGACGCAGTCAGCTTGACATTCCAGCTGCTCGCGCTGCCTGCACCGTCTATCTTCGTCTATCGTCCAGAATTTCTATATGCAGTCTTGCGCAATTCTTATATTGTAATTATTACTTTGATTTTAGTTACTTAGTTATAATGAAACTTCTATTATTATTGTTAACGAATATTCAAATAGGTGTCTAACTTATTGTGTTGATTTTATACTAAATTATTTTACATATACTTTACATATACTTTTTACGCAGTACTCATTTTTGGCTTTTCCCAAGGCAACTCTTCACTATCGACAGTTCGCTAAGGGATATACTTTGGAAAATTCTTAATTGTTCTTTTTCAGATAACGCATGGAAATAGGCTTCTCTCCCCGTACGTTTTGGAGGCTTAGGCATCCGCCACATTTCTCATATTGCCCTTCCAGCATTTCTGTCTTCTGCATATGGTACAGTCGAGCTCATTAATAAAATACTACGTCCTTCATTAGGCGCAGTGGAGCCGGCTCACTTTGCAGAGGCTAGAATTGCTTGGTCTAGGGCATGCCCGGGAGTAGATCCACCATCTTCTCTATCTTCACAGAGACAGTGGGACGAGCCGCTCTGCTTGCGTACGCAGAGTGATCTTCTAACTTGCGCTGTAGGCGCTGCTGACCGTGCTCGTCTCCTAGCGTCCTTCCAAGTGGATTCCGGATACTGGCTGCAAGCCCTTCCTTCAGCCAGTGTCGGAACGCTGCTTGACAAGAGCACGATATCCCTCGCTGTCTCGCTCAGACTTGGCATCAAGACTAATCACCCCATCGCTGTCGTTGTGGAACTCGCGTCGGTGAGTATGGTCACCATGGCCTCTCTTGCCAAAAAAGCGCTGGCAGAGTCTCCCGCCACGCCTGCATCAATAACGTCATCCGCAGAGCTCATGTCGCAGTCAACGTACCAGCGGTTCTTGAGCCCAGTTGTATCTCTCGTGACGACGGTAAGAGACCTGATGGGATGACGCTCATTCCATGGAAGCAGGGTCGTCCTCTTGTATGGGACGCAACTTGCTCTGATACGCTTGCTCCGTGTCATACAGGTAGTACGACCCTTGCTGCATAAATATTCTGCTCTCAATGATAGCTACATATTTGCGCCGTTTGGTGTAGAGACAATGGGTCCATGGGGTCCAAGCGCTCGGTCCCTTTTTAAGGATTTGGCGAAGAGACTCGCCGAGGTGACGGGTGATCAAAAGGCTGGCAGTTATCTCGGTCAACGTATTAGCTTCGTCATACAACGGGGAAATGCTGCCAGCCTTTTGGGCACCATCCCTGACGGCAACACTGGAGGTGAAGTATTTTTTATTTGTTGTTTGTTGTATTTGTAAATTTGTATATTTTATATGTACTAATTTTTAGTCGTTCAGTAGTTTTAAGCTTAGAATATACTCTATTAATAGTTTATTTAATTTAATTTTTTAGATTTAATTAATACTTACTTACATATTAGAAAAACGAAATTGTTTAAGACAATATAATTTTGTAATTTTCTTAAGAATGAAAATATTAGAAACATAATAATATCTAAGCTATATTATTACTTTCGGGTCTCGTTCCGATTGTATTGATCACTTGAAGTAAAAAGGAGATAAATAAATACCAATATTACTTAAAATAAAGTAGCAAAATTGACATTCGTATCCATAAGACGTATAAATATATGTGTTCGTTACTATCACAGTCGAAAGGTGCGGCGGCAGGCAGGCGGCTGCTGCGTGCGAGCTAAGGAAGCGTTCGCGGGCTGGCTCATTTCCGTGCGTGCGTCCGCGGCCCCGTCGCCATTTCCCTTACCAGATGTCGTTTGCGATTGCGAACTTTGCAAATCATCTCGAAGAAATTGCTTGTTCAACTACTTAAAAGACATGATTCGATTTAAGAAAATATGTCCCGTATTAAATTGCAAACGGGTTGCTCAAAATCGATATACTATAACGAATTAAAAAGACATCAAAAAACCGAAATATTTTTTTTTTATATTTCGTACGATTTTTTCTTGTATCCAAACTTACAACTAAATTACCTAATGATCAGGATCACTAAGGTTCACACTCATTAAGGTTTTGTATTTTTGTGTAACTAAACATTTTAGTCTCATTTTAGGATTTATTAAACACTATTTGTATAAGTAAACTTCCCACTTACAAAGTTAGTCATACACAGAGATAAAAATTGTTCATAATGTTAATAATAATTATAATATATTGTAACTAATTAAACTAATGTTTATAAATAAGATCACTAAGGTTCACACTCATTAAGGTTTTGTATTTTTGTGTAACTAAACATTTTAGTCTCATTTTAGGATTTATTAAACACTATTTGTATAAGTAAACTTCCCACTTACAAAGTTAGTCATACACAGAGATAAAAATTGTTCATAATGTTAATAATAATTATAATATATTGTAACTAATTAAACTAATGTTTATAAATAAGATATAAATAAAAAAATACCATAATGTTTTTCATTAATCAATTTCATGATGCTGTTGTTTCGTATATATATAATTAGTTCTGCGGCGCGTTTATTGGTGTAGGAATGGAACTGGTTACTCTGTTAATTATTGTATGCTCTGTGTTGATTAGGAGGCCGGCGCCACATTCGTGGATAACGGCTTAAATGCTCCGCTGAGTTTCCTGAGATATGAAAGTTAATTACATACGTATATTACACGCTCCTACTCCTCCTCTTTCTCTGTACCGTAACAAATGCTTGAAATAATGAATTTGAAGGTGAAAATCGCGAGTTTTTCATCAATTCCTCAAAAATGTTTTAAAATCCTGTTTCTATTTAAGTATTGATTTTAATACTTTCGTGAGTTCTATAGTACGATTTGATCTATTTAATAGCACGTTTAAATTATAATTTTGGGAAAATTATCATCCTCCATGATCCAGCCCCGTCATGATCCAGCGGATTAAGATTGGGACTAGCTGACGACCAGTCTTCGGATCTAATGAATGTTCAGGAGACCTATTTTTGTTGTGTTTATTACACATACTTAAAAATCACCGATGTGACTAATAATCACCGATTTTCAATAATTCTTATTTTTGAATATCACTTATGCGACTACCTTAGTCAGGATGTGATTCCATTACGAGGGCCCTCACCCACTCGTAAACAAGTCATAATTGTGGAAATGTTATCTGTGTTTTGTTTAGAGAACATATTGACAAGAGTCTGAAGTTGAAGTGTTGATTTTTCAGTCAGTCTTCTTAAATAGTTTTTTTTTCATCTCTGTTATAAACTTTTTTCCACTTTTTTCTTTTGTAATTCAGACATCTGAACATATGAAATTGGTTAGTTAAGTAACTTTTACGGTACGCATGTAGAATATATAGCAGTAAACTATAAGTATTTACTAGAAAATAGTTACTTAAATGTAGGTACAGAATAGAACCAAAAGTACTTACATTACTTTAGTTTTCTTTTTTCTTCAGTTGGATTTAAAATTAAATAAGGAAATAAATAAGTTTAAAATCTTGTTTTTTTTTTCTCTTTATCAAGCCATATCCCATAATGGTTAAGCCGGCAATAACCGGCAACGGTTATATTCTGCGTGCAACCGAACATTTACTATATATGTGTGTACTTTATCTATGTCGGCAACTCTGCGATCGATTTTCAAAAATTGGATGTTTAGGAATCCGTGACCTCAAAGTCATCGCTGACTACTTAGTCAGCGACGCGATTCAAAAACAGGTCTCCTGGATTTTTATCCAGAACGTTCATTTCGAATGAACCTTGAGTGGAACAAGCTTTATAACTCGGCGCTGAGTCTTGCCGAAAGTACTACTTATATATGTAGTTATCGAACATACTGTTATTAACTAGCGGTTTAACTACTTTCTCAATAATGGTATCTTGATACACTTGTGCTGATGTTTTGATACTTATTTTACTAAAATAAGGCTCAGTCACTACTTCATAGGTAGCAAGCCCATCAGTTCATCACTAAAGTAGGATAATATCCACGTTGCACTGTATTTAATAATCAGGGAACCTCTTTAGAGTCTTGTGCATAAGCACAGGTATTTTATATATGCTTATTAAAATATTAATAAATGAATTAATTTAGTTATTTCACTTAGAATGGGGAAGTTGGAAGTGAGAGCTAATGGTATTTATGTCACGTTTTCTCTAGATTTTCTAATTCCTAATCTATTTTAGTAGCTTGTTATGATGGATATCCAAGACGGAGAGGACTACGGAGGTTTGAATAGAATGTTAAACACTAAATAAGGATTATTTTACGAATGAAAAATAGAATGATCTTTATCAAGTTATATTTGAAAAAAAGAAAGTTAATCTGTAACATTTAATTTGAAATTGTAGTGTAACGACATTTTGTTTATAATATCTTGTTGGTTCTGTTTATTTGACATTTTGGACATTTTGAACAGTCTGGTTTATTGCCTTTCATTTTCCAAGTTCTTAATATTTTTCTTTATTGAATTTAATAGATCTTACTATACCTGCGGTTGCTTCGTCTTTTCTAAGGGTAACAAGTAATAATGGGCTCAAGCCCATTATTACTTGTTACGTGATTGAAAAACTGATGACTGAATTTTAAACCACTTAGATTTAATTATTGTTGGTCGTGAACTTGGAACTCATCTATCTATAAATAGGTTTACTGAAGACAGCTTTAGAGCGATGACTTGAACAGTAAGGAGTCTGGGAGGGGATTGGTTCACCGAAAAAACCGGTTATCGTATACAAACTGTGTATCGTAACTAGTATAACATATATTTAATATAGTTACATAAAACCAAATGATTGATTATTACTTTCGATGAAGCAATCTGGCTTGGGATTTTAGATCAATTAGGTTTTAATTAATAGTAGATAATTCATGTCTATATATACTAACGATGTATTCGAAAGTTCACTATGTACACACTATCAATACTACTCTATGGCTCTATTAATTCGTATCTAATGATAGCCTTTCTTGTTTTCCATAATAATACCGAAAAACTGTTTTTATGGCTTAAGAGATGATGGATTCTTGATGAATGATGATGAAGGAGAAAGGAGACCCATTGAATATCAAATTGAATATAGTTGACAAATCTAATTCATTCGTAATCATGTTCTATTATTTAAATTGAGATTTTACAATTTAAAGTAATTTGGATTTGGAATTTTCGGTTACCAGAACTTCAAGGTAAATAATTGAACTACAAAAACAGCTTATGTTACGTAGAGAACAGAAGCTGACTTAAGATCAACATCTATAGTTTAACTTGCGGCCGTGTGTACAATAAGAATACAATAGTGTTCGTCGTAATCCTAAGATCTAAATGCATTATGCAAATACTTACAATATTATTTAAGCTTACTAAAACAGGTTATCGAGTGGGTGACGAAGTTACGGATTTTTTTACACCATTAGTTATTTTCGCACATGAGCGGTAACAAAGTACTCAACATAAATTATTTTGTCAAAATAATATATAAATATGAATGTGGCATGAAATAATGTTCCGAACGATAATTTGGAATAATATGCACGCATTGAAATTCAAATGAGCTCAAGTTATGTATCGAATAAATCCGATACATTTAGCCGTCTATAACTGGTCGTGTAAAATTTTACTACATATTGATTCAGTTTGCGCAATATTTTGCTGTAAGATAATTCTTAATTTATCGATTATTTTTTTCTATGTTTATCTTGTATTGTGATTCTCTACGTTGCTGAGGCTGGCGTGCTTAAAAAGTATTAACAAACTTATGCCTTTATCGTTAAAGCTATCGTTAAAAGACAAAAAATGGCGATATATAATAAATTTTGCCCTTTAACGAAATAAAGATATGATGATGTTTTATCGTTTAAAATGATTTAGATTTATTTCGATTAATCTAGCCATGTGCGAGTTGCAATTGCATATCGAGAATTCCGCAAATAAGTTTTTATTTCATATATGAAATTTTTTGTGTTGCACCAATAAATTTACAATTTGTTTTTTTACGTCAGCTACATGACGTTATGCCTTATTTTATCTTTCTAGGTCAACAAAAAGTATTCTATAGGTTTTGATTCTTTTGCGACTGTTAAATTATGTGGTATAAATGGAGCATAATCTTTTGCTATACAACTGCATAGTAACTACTAATTTACGGCTTTCGTATTTTGCCCTTACTTGTGCTGCAATGCTTGAAGCTAAGTTGTTATCATTTTATCATTTTGGGCTAACGGGAAGTAATCTATAGGATTAAATATCTTTCTGAGTGTTAACATATTAAAAAAAAAAGATTTTTTGTAGTACTTATAAGGGTTGCGCTTTTATTTATGGAATCCTGAAAATAACAATATAACTCAAGACGTATTAATCTGATTACATGATAGTTTTTTAGTGGAGATAGATCTCATTATGAAAATTTGGGAATATTAATAGACTTACATAAGTCTTATTTTTATATAGAAACGTGATATAAACGTGTTTAATACATTATCATATATTTTATATATTGTTTAATATATTTTATATCACAACTCAATACAAGCAACATTAATTTTTGTTTATCACTAAACAATTTTATGATAAAATATTACCGATTACGATTCTTCCTCTTATCTACATAAATATGCACAAACACGAGCAAGATTAAGGGACGTAAGTAGGCTTAGAATTGCGCGCCTGTTGAATTAGGATATTTGATCCTAATTCAACAGCCGCGCATTTGGCGCGGCGTTCTTATACGTAAAACGTAAACAGGCCTGTAATTTACCTTGAACCTGAATCTTATATGGAGTTTAGTTGCTTTCAACTTAGTATCGGAATTAACCGTTCATAGTAATTACTCACTAGGGAAGGGTAGACGGACGTACGTAATTGATATGTACTGTTCAACGAAAGGCCGAATGAAACGTTCGAGTGAAGTTGCGAACGCCAACGCCGGTATTAGTCACCCGTATGCCTAGGTTGCTGCCCGGACAAACTTATGAAGTTGAGCCGTGTATATTAATTAAATGTTCCTCCTCCCTTTGCCAGCGTAATTACTGAATCCGTTGCCCGAGTATTCATTTGGCAGCTTAGAGCAACTCGTAGCAAACGCTGTAATAAGCCATTTATTTGCCTTATGGTAGTGACGAGACTAAATAAATGTAAAATATAAATACTAAGGAAACACTAAGTTGAAAAATTTTATGAGATGAAGCATATCCAACCTTAACTGGCTTATTGACTTTTGAAGTAAGCTTTGTTTAGAGTCCAGAAATACGCGTATTGTGAAGAGAAAATATGCACAAATGGTGTAACATCCATCAATGTTGATTTGGTTATTCCAGTGTTAAAGATATTGAAAGTTGTATGAGATATATTGTGTAACATTGGACCTGCCAAAAAATCTCACATATTTAAAAAAATATTACGAGTATGATGCTGAATTCTTCTGTTTACGCCTTATGTTCTACATATAAGTTCTAACATTTTGATGTTGAAAATGGGCATTAGGAGTAATCGTTACTTTGGACAATACATAAGTTAGTTGAAAATCATATAATTTTCTAAATTACTGAATCTTTGCAAGTAGTATAGAGGTAAAAAAGAAAATACCTGGATGCACCATGGGTATATTTGCTCCGTAGCACACCTGTACCTGAGTGCATCACGCCTAAGACTTATAATAACTGGTTCTGAATTAGTTGCTCAATTTGTGTGCTCGTGGTAGCTAGTCTGCCGTATTGCGCAGGTGTGTCTCGTGCATTAATGTTAACGATATCTGCATAAACTCTAGTGTAATCGCAGACATTCGCACATATTATCGACGAATTTATTTGTAATACTTTATTTAAATTTTATATACGATTTAGCACGACGGTCAATCAAAATATGCCTTTTTATTAATTAATTTTACTGCCACCTCAAAGAAACAACGTGACACAGATGGTACTATGTAGTTAAATGTCGACCTCCCTAAACTGGAAGCGTCTTTTCTCGAATAACAAGTTCCTTTGTACCAAGCGGGTAGTCACTACCTGCTTCGTTTAGAGAATGCCATTAGTGTCCGATTGAACGTGAAGCAATTGCTATAACGAATCCACTTCCCGCTGATTTACTTGGGAATTTCTAAATCGAAAAGGTACCTCGAACGGTTTTAGAGAGTGGTTGCCATAGAATGGAATGATATAGGAAACGAAGGACGCTTCGAATTAGATTTGGACGACTTATTGACGCTGAATCTAATAATGCTTTGCCTGGAATATTAAAATGTCAGTCTTAAGAGAAAGTTAGTACCGTATCTAATGAAATAGTGAACAACTATTTCATTAGACATAAAAGCTATAATAAATTTCACCAAATATCAGTCAATCAAATAAGTATACCAATGATGTATATTCGAAAACTATTCATTTTTATTTACAAAATATGTGTTACATCTTTACCTTTAGTTATGATATAGGACATTTCGGTAATACCAAGCAAATAGCGTAAATCGGCACTCACTTAGGTGGAGTAAGGAACACACATTTTATTCAGTTATAGTTTTCTGTGAAGCGTTTCTGTAAATTCGGGTATTGAATAGTGACAATGCTGGCTCGTCTCCTGTGGTTCATTATACGGTGATTTAAAGAAGATTTGTTGGTACTCTTTAGAGAAAAGCTGAGTATGCAGTAAACTAAGTCCATGAAAATGCTTATCATAAATTCTGTAATGAAGTTGAGCATTTACAGTCATATCTCAGTTGATACAATCAAATGGTGTTTTTGAAAAAAATATATAAACAAACTTAAGAACATACGAATATTAATATATATATATAACTTCCGTACTGCATAGTTAGGGTGAAACATTTAGATTTCTAGATTAGAAAAATATATCGTGGAAAGAATTTTAGAAATAAAAAAATATGTATCCGGTATTGTTAGTCGAACTGATCCAGTGAAATATGAAACATGTAGGGGAACTGGCGCCGAGCCAGCTGCTTGCATCACACTATAACAAAGAGGTTCAAATTAGGAACAATGCGAGATAATATCAATCTCTTGCTGCGCTGATTTTGAGACGGCACATACTCCAAAATAGTATTAAACGCAATTTTGTTTGATTATGGTATTGTATGTGTAGTAAATGCTGCTAGGAGTAGGTATGCGTATTGTGATCTTGAGTAATTGGCTAGTTTAATTAGTGACAAGAGTGACTTCATACAATCCGCAATAGGGCAGTGTGATCCCTACTAAGGGCTATATAGTTACAATTAGCTCGTACCTGTTGTTGGGGACAGATATGAGCTGTGATGATGAGTTTGGGGACCCTTTGGTTTCGGCACTGACGGGGTAACTGAAAATATAACAATAACTCATAATTATTTCTCAACATTTCTCCCAAGGGAAAACATCGAGAGGCCACCTGCATACACCTGCGAAGAAATTCAAAGGTATACGTGAAGACAGCCGACTCGTGCTTGAAGGAGATTCAATACCAGAATCTTCTGCTACGGCATTTTCGTCTTACCTATTTCTGCCACAATAAGAGGGCAAGACAGGCAATGAAATTATTGCGCAACGTAACTTTGTAACTCACAGGAACCACAAGTACTATTAGCAGGTGTACCCATTTAAAATTAGGTAGAAATCTGCGTGTTTGTCAATAAATTACTATGAAATACAACTTTGTTAGGGTAGGCTTAAGTCTCGATAGGCAGCTGTGATTATAAAATGCAACGTCTATCTACACTCCAGTGTCGGTTATTGCAATGAGTAATTCCTTAATTTTTTTCAATTTAGTGACTAAGTTGAGGTAAATAGAACAAAAAAATATCTGATAAAATAACTAATATTTTATTAAAACAGCTTTGCACGAGCTGTATGGTAAGTTTCCAGTTCGAAAACAAGTAAAAAGTGTTTTATATGTCGCAAGTAAGCATAAGTGTAAATGGTATATAGCTCTCAGTTTTCGTGCCATCTAAGAGCATGGCTGTAATCCCGCTCGCCACGCCAGTTGGCTCCGAGCCATCCTTGGAATTCTTTTCTCTGCGTTTAATGCACAGATATCTCGCAATGAAGCAGAGAGCCTACTGTCGAGTCGGTCAATAATTAGCTTTGAACTCGTCTAGGATGGTTTATATGTATAATACATGCATAATATAGTAGAGAAACACTGATAAATTTAGATGTTTCTAATGTGATGTCGTGAATAAGCACGTTTTTTTGCGCTTATATTGCAAAAACGCTGGCTGAACCCTATGAGATAGACCAAAATAATGAACTACAGTATTATCCACTTTAAAAAGTTCAACAAAAAATTCCGCGATGTTATATCTCTTAGGCATAACCCACTATAACCATGTTTTCATTACACCCGTGCGAAGCCGGGGCGGGTCGCTAGTTTCTAGCCTAACCATTCTGACTATTATATATTTATCATAATACTAAAATTAATTCAGTTCTAATTATATTATTATTTTTTTGGTTTTGATGTAAAAATGGTATATGTTTTGGTTTATAATGAATAATAACAAGTATGTATTTGTATATAGGATAGTGTTGTTAGCCTTGTGGTGGCGACACTGGACTTCTAGTGGTTAGTTTCGGTATTCGTTCGCTCGTGTATGTCTTTTTATTTTCTACGGTGAAGGAAAACCGCGTAATGCAATCAAGATATTCCAGCTTAGGTCAAGTCGACCAATCAGACATTGCCCCAGAGTGATTAGCTGTCTAATACCTAACCTAAGCTTAGGCAAAGCTCGAGTGGGGATGTATATGACCTATAATAAAAGTATTACATCTTATAAATAAATAATACTTATATATTTACATCATGTATATATTTTATTTAATTTCTATGAATTTTATTGCTGATGTAAGTAGTTGATTATATTAGGCTTCGGGAACTACTTAGAAGGCCCTAGCTGCAGCTAGCAGTATTATGTCGAACTAGTAGCATATTTAACACCGTATATGGATTCACTCACTACATCTACATATGTATATGTGTGTTTATATATATATATATATATATATATATATATATATATATATATATATATGGATGTGTTTCTGTATATTTTTTTCTGTCTTTTGTTTTTAGTTTTTAATCTCTGTGTTTTAATATAATAACTTAATGCACAAGCATATATTCTGGTCTTCCGCCAAAACAAAGACAAAACCGAAATATAAGATGTTGCGGTTGAATTCTACAGGTCTAATCAATTACGGCGTGAACACAGTTTGCTAATGATGCAAAAATGATTCACTTGCATGTAGAAGCTTCTTTAATAGATTTTTTTTTCATATTAATATATCTATTAGGTTTTGAATTTACAAAAAATGCTATGTAATAAATAATAGATTTTATTTTATTTAAATAATAGGGAATATTGTCGAGGGGTAGGCACAAATTTTACATTTACGGAATCACGTCCCAAGATGTAATTTTATGGCTGTTTCGCAAGGAACAGATGGCTGAAGTATAACAAACTTGGTATTAAGATTATTCCAAAGGTATTGAAAATTGCGCAACTGAAGTTTGCGGTCGTGAGCTGAATTTATTTACATTTATTAAAAGAAGAATATGTACAAGTTTTTTTACAGTAGCTATCAGCAACAATATTTGTTTTATATTTAAATCAAAAAACGGATATATTCATCACATACCCAGACAAACAACTTTCTCTAAAGATTTTGTCATGCACTATTATATTTAGGTTTATCGTTTTGTTTATCGTATATCGAGCATAATCGATCCTCTCTGTATAATAAATGTAAGTCCATTATAGATAACCATTAAATCATTGGTATTTGGCCTTATAAAAGTTCAGAATTCAAACTTATTTTAATGCGTGTTTTACATACGCTTTTCGGATTTCTTTCAAATTACATCAAACGGCGCGCATAGCGTTGGATGGCGCATAAGTTTGGAAGCTTAAATCAGATATGAATACCTTGAGACCCTGTTTTACGGATATCAATATATGTATATAATCGTAAAGAATTTGTCGATAACGTTTACAGCAATATATGGTCATTTATGTGAGTCTCAATCCTTGAGAAAGGTTTCCAAGAGAAACTTGTAAATCATATCACAAGGCCACTCAGCTACAGAGATTAATTATCGAGGTTTTATAGAGATATACTAAATATGTAGTTTAGTTTCGATAGTTCAAAAAAACACATTTTTATTGAATGTTATTAAAAGTATTGTCATGGGTTCAAATTGAGTAAATATTGTTATTATATGAGACTACGACTACATATATTTGATCAAAATGTTTCCAATTAGAATCCGACTAGACTTTGGACGAAAAATTAAATTCTCAAGAATTTATGTTGAGTTGAATAATATATATATTTATAAAATTAAAGGTAGACTTCATCTTTGTCTTTAAGGTATTTTATGTTTGGCTCATGAGCATTCCCTTTTTGTACATTAATGAGGGTTGCCACCCATATTACAAAGTCAAATATCCAAACTCAATAGCGATAAGTAAATTTAATGAAATTACGGGACTAATCACAAATTAAACTTTGTACATTTATAATGTGCCGAATCGCGAAAGTCTTGAAAATGTTATTTTCAATAGTCACTGTTCAGTGCAGATTTCGAACACAACATTGCAGTTTGTGACGTGGAAATATGAAGCTGTATTTACTAAGATACCGACAGTTGACCGCGTAAGTACAAGGTTACGGATGTGACTCGCATCCAAAGCGGAACTTCCGATCTTAGAGTATCTCGGAGCATTAATCTCTAATAATAGTGGTCGACTAGATGAAGTTATGGAACAGTGTGTGCGATGATAGAACTTTATTGGTCATGTTGAACGTGCACCTTTTTGAACGTAATTAGTGACCCTTGTTTTCATTTTTTTTGTGCAAACAGTTTTTTTTACGGATTATAGCTGTTTGGTTAAATGTTAGAGAATGCCTTGCCGCGTTAAGTTCGCCCTTTTTATTTACCTTGTATTTTTTATTATTATTTTTTTAGCTTTTTACCTTATATCGCATTGATGAGTAAATAAATAATTAAGAATAAGTTTGATAAGTGTAGTTTGCCAATCGTACTATTATCGTTATATAATTGTTACAAGAACGTAACCTATTATATAAAAGTATTCAACTACGTGATAGGAGATGCGGTTGAATTATTTATAAGTGTTAGGACTATGTTGTAAACAGCTTTACTATCGTTTTATCTACTACCGTAACGCAGTATACGTTTTCTTAAAACTTACCCGAATAAAAGTTTCTTGCTCTAAAATTGTATGAAGTGTGAGGACATTTGGACTGATTTAGACTTTCGAGCTATGCTGCTTCATATGTTTCGTTACGAAAATATATGTTACTTTGTATATCTTCAAGCAACTTTACAATACTATATTAAATATTAAAGATTAAGCAAATTATCACCAAGGGCGGATCCACCGTTGTGGACACGATGGGCATACCCACAACCTTAATAGACTTGTGTCGTCACACTTTTACGGTCTATTGAGATCGATAGGCTGATGATAATAAACGATTATCCTTAATTAAATTTAAAAAAACACAATTACTCAGGAAACGTGCGTGATTCGGAACGCACAAATACTGGCAACTCTTCCGGTCAGCGTAGCTACCGCAGAGAGATCTTTTTCTACTCTTCGCAGAATAAAATCTTGGTTGCGTGCCTCAATGGCACAGGAAAGATTATCCGGGCTAGCTCTCTTAAATATACACAACGTTTTCGCAAAAAAGAAACGTAAGCTTGAATTTGTAATTTAAGTAAGTACCTAAATAAAGTTTTATGTAAAATGTACCTTAATTTAATTTGCATTTAATTTAATTTGATATTCTTACAAAATTTTAAAAAATAATACAAATCTCGCCTGGTGGATCTCACTTACATTACTCCTGATACAACGTCAAGATACCTATTTACCCAGTCTAGTGTCCCTATATTGGCTTACTATCTACTAGAAAAAAAAAAGTTATTGATTGAAATAGGTTTGGATCGAAACTGACTATTTTATTTGAAGAAATCGGGTACGACTTCCTCCTAAGTTTATTTCCATTCCTAAGGCCAAAGGCCTTATGCTCAGAAAAAAGAAAATAATCTAATTCAAAAGTTCATAAACGACTTGCATGATTGTTAATGAGCATGTTCATGCTCCGACTCGTACTTAGCCGATTTTCTAGTAGCTGTGACCACAACCTTTTATGAGGACTGGATCCGCGCTTGATTATCACCAGATATAAATAAATAAATAAACATAATCGTCTGCATTAACTTAAATAATGACGCATATTAGGCTGTCACAAGCATTATTATGATATTATTAACTCACGGCTGCGCACTCCGGAGTCAGTTCAAATTATCAATACATTGAGCTTAATAGTCTGTCCAGATTACCATAACATTGGACTAGAGTGAGGGTAATTTGGTCCACGCGACCGTAAACATCTCAGCAGTGCAATTACTCGTGGAAGGGAGACGCCTACCATAAACAAACACATAAATAAGACTGGGCACACAAACATAATCCACAATTAGTCCAACGGGCAATGGAATAAAATGACCCCCTTGATTTCTATTATCAGTGGATCTTTACTTGTGTTCCTAGTTACGCGGTGAGTTAATTGCAATAAAATTTTAGTGGCGATACATTAGCGACAGTAAAGTTTAATTCACAGTTTAAAATATAAACAAAAAACTTAACATTACCATAAATAAAACACAAAAAAAATATCAAATAAAGGATAATTCTATTGAATACAACTTCATAACTTATTGTCCTTTTTTCAACACAGATATTTTTTTTATTAGTTTAGTTTTGTTTAGTGTTGTCGAGAAGTATGTTCATCATATCAAAGACTACTCAAACGAAAAATTAAATGGACATTGCTGGATAGCATTGAATAGCTCGAACTATTCAGTAGTATTCAACAGTAGTTTTTTTATATAAACATAGTTTTAAATAGTTTATTTATACTATACATATAACTATCACTTAAAAGTTCAATTGTTTAATTGCGCTTACTTGCCAACAAACTATTGCAGGATTTTAAGACTAGATTTGTAAGAAGTAAACATATTCATTTAATTATTACTTATTTTATAAATGTGGCGAAGGTTCACTCTCGGAGACGGAAATTTAATTTAAAACAAATGAAAATTATATTATCTACATCTGAAAAATCTTTCAATTTTAACATTTGAGAAGTGAAATAGTATCAGATATAAAGGTATGTTCAATGGAAAAAAAGTAAACTTTCACTTCAGAAATAGCGATACCCAAGAAGTAGCCTTAATCTTATAAATATACTTTCACTATGTCAGTTTGACTACGCTTAAAATAAACAAAATAATAAAGGTTCTCAACAAACCAAAAATGTTACTTTAAAAACGATCTTGAAATTTAAAATTAGAGAACTACATTATTTATTTCAACCCCGGAAAAAGGAAAATAAATGTGGTTTTTTAATAAAAATTAACCAGCTCGGCATGAGGATTGACAACGAATAAAAAGCCCTATTACTTTATGCAAATCACTCGCCAGCTTGTAGTGTGTGGGTACCCCGAATACTATACAATCCCAACTAATATTATAAATGCGAAAGTGTGTTTGTTTGTTTGTTTGTTTATTTGTTTGTTTGTTTGTTTGTTTGTTACCTCTTCACGCTTAAACTACTGGACCGATTTCAAAAATTCTTTCACCTTTGGAAAGCTACATTCTCCCCGAGTAACATAGGCTACTTTTTATCCCGAAAAAATCGACAGATCCCACGGGATGCGCAATAAAGGCTTCGCTCAAAACCTACTGCACAGATTTTTATGCGGTTTTCATCAATAGATAGAGTGATTCTTGAGGAGTTTTGCGGCATTTTTTATCTCGGAAAAACGGATAGTCCCACGGGAAGCGCGATAAAATCTTCGCACCATAAACCGACTTCCGCGTATATGTAGCCGTGGGCAAAAGCTATGACCCTTAACCCTCTATACACCCAATCCCGAAATCCACGCGGGCGAAGCCGCGGGCAGAAAGCTAGTCATCTATATAGAAAAAAGACAATAGCTGTAGCCCAGACCGCTGCCGCTTCTTGCGGCTATTAACCACTACATTTCGGAAGGTTGAGCGACCTAATTGAATGTGTGAATATTCTGTAATTTGCTCATTTTATTAAATTTTACAAAATTTCGTACCTTCCGAAAAAGTTTCAGGAAGTTTTTCATTAAATTCGATTTTGGTATCTTTATTTTGTGTATCCTGTTAAAATACTCTGTGCAAACCTCCGAATTCAAGTAACAAACAATTTGTAAAATGTTTCAAGTTATTACCTTAATTTTTATTTTGTTTGCAAATTGTATATATATTCGTAGCATACACTTCAATGTGTTACAGTACCGAAACATTTCCGTAGTCGATCGTAGACTCGTAGCCGTAAATTCGAGGGCTGTTGGTAAGACAGACAACAGAAGTACAAGGTTTGGGTGGAAGCTTTGGTTCTGTCGCAATGATTTCTGTTCGTTACGTTACGTTTGTTACGTGGATATGTTAGAAAGCTACAGTTTCTACTGTTGCTCCTGCAGCTTAAATCGCAAATATTATTATTCAAATATAGTATGATCAATAACTTGCAGTAGCAACATTATATGTGTAAAATACAGAATAAAACAATAAAAAAGTAACTTATGAATTTCACCAGTGCTTATAAATATATGCTGCAATTTAAAATTTCAACATACTTTATTTGAAGAGAAATTAAAACTAAAATTTAAAAATAAACCTTACAGTTAAAAAGGAAATTAAAAAAAAAATCTTTATAATCATTTTGGCACGCCAAAGTTACTACGCCATTGGTTAAAAAGGTTACGGCGGGAGATCTTATACTAGAAAAAGCTAGCAACTGTAATTGCTATTTTTTTCCTCCCTTATTTTTACAGAGTTGTCTATTAGAAGCTGGCCTCAGATAAATAGTCCAAACCCAACTTCCTTTTTAAGAAAATTATTATAGTTTTAATGAACATTAGTTATAATTTCATAATTGATCTGTTAAGTTCAATACACTAATTTCTTTACAGAAAACTCTTACAGAAATTCACTTAGTTTTAATTGAAACTAGCTGACCCGACAGATGTTGTCCTGTCCCACGTTTCAAATATTTTTAAACAAATAATTTAGCTAAAAAAACAAATATCTATCTATCTAGATGACCGTATAGTGAATTTAAACCATCATCAAACCCCCTGGAATACACAAAAAAATTTCATCAAAATCGGTCCAGCCGTTTAGGAGGAGTTCAATGACTAACACGCGTACAGAAGATTTATATATATATAAAGATATAGCGTGACCTGCTGTTAGGAATACTTTCAATATTCGCAGTGGATCGCTATAATCGTCCATATGACATGTCACTATGAAAATAAATAAAATAAATCAATCTTGCTGTTCAACATTTGCCAAATGTATTTTTTATATAGGGATCCTATTGCTATCTAGTGTTATTCGCAAGAATTTCATACTATCTATGAATTCGACAATATCATTCTTTATTTTTACAATTGTATCGACAGTTTTGATATTTGGTAACGAACATTTTTAACATTTACGTTTTGATGGAATTACGCGACAAATATACTCGTACATGGTGAATCGGTCTAACGCTTTGGAAACTATTCACTACCTCATATTTTTTCTTTCTTTGTCAACCGTCAATATTAATGAAGTATCATCTGCAAACAGTACTGTATTACACAAGTCGTTATTGATGTATCGAAGGATCAGATAAAGCAATAGTCCCAATATTGTGCCTGGGCACCCCCATAAAATTAAAGGTGCATCAGTAGACACAGTACAACAACAGACAACTTTCTGAAGCTTATTGGATATAGGTATAAGGCTCAGTTAGGCTAACCGATATAGAAGAGACGCTGTAATGTTTGAGTTTATTTAAAAGAGTTTGATGATTTACCGTATTGATGATTTAACGTATTCAAATGCCTATAACAGATCATAGAATATACCAATTGTTAAAACCCTAATTATTATACGTAGTCATTGTAATGTAAATCATACGATTCTACTCCTCATGCTTGAGGTTATACCATAATGATAGATTGCGGATTTGACTACTGTCTCTTTTCTGTTTGTCACATTATCTAATAGATGGCAGCACAGTGAGCCACGTGGCGGAACACAGTTACACATTTGATTTTAAGAGGTGTAATGATGACATATGACTTGGTTGAGGGCATTATTCAGTCAGTCGGGAAGAGTGTAAGACGTAAAATATTTCATTACTATAAATAAATAAAACGTATATTTAGAAGGTGTTTGATTTTGTCGCCAACACAATTATATCTTGTTTACGCTCCCAAGTAGTAAAAATATGTTTAAGTAGTGCAGTGCCAACGTCTATAGTGCTTCGATCTTTAGTGAAACCATCTTGGTATGTAAACGTAAATTAGGGTAAAATGATCTGGTAATTGACTGAAAATCACATTTTCGAAAAATTTGTTAAGTGTACATATAATAAAAAAGGTTTGTAATTAGAAGGGTCTGTTTCACTATCAGATTTAGGTAATGGTATTAACTTACTATTCTTCATTTGTCATAAATACTCGTACATTTAATAAAACTCAATGCAAGTTTTAGGGCAAATTCCTGTACCACTGATTTGATCATGTGGGTCGATATGCCGAAAAGGTGTTCAGTTTGTTTTGTTTTTAATTACTAAATGTTTTTAGTAAAAAATATGACCATGGTTAAAGCTAAATTAACTAAAATATGAGAAAATGTATAATCAGTTTATTACATAATACTCGTAAGTTATTATTTTTTAATATTCAATGGTAAATCATTCGGATAGGTATATATTTGTGAAAATCCAAACTTTTTCATGACAAATTGTCCATTCTTTTGGGTTTTCGGTATCAACGTAAGATTAACCATTCAAGGTTGAATACGAAAAGGGTTGGGAATTGGAGTTAGACAACAAAAAGGTCGTGAAATATTTGAAGACGGGTAAATCTGTAAAGGGTTAAGTTGAGCGGGAGGTGAATATTTGAGACGCGTATTATATAACGAGATATTATAGAGATTACGAACCAAACGCATACTAGGTATATAAACCATATAAACTCTTGTTTTCATCAATTCCAGTTACTTTTATTTTCCGAACATTTATCAATATTTTTTTCATTATTGATGTCATCCTCACGTAACAAATTAATATTTCACAACAAAATAATATATAAATATAATGAAATAATCGCCAATTTAATTAACAGTGTATTACAATTCTTCCGCTGTAGGTTCATTTTAGACATTTCTTCAATCGATAACTAGTCGAACCGATTACTTTATTACATTCACTCTGTATTTTTTGTGTGTTTAATACAAACAAAAAAATATAATCATAAACAAAAAGACATGTAACACAAATATTTTGCTTGTAATATATTGGCATATAATTGAAGATATTATATGATTCATTCATGACAATAAAAATAACCATATTACCTTATTACCAACAAAATGTAACCATATTCCCAACAAAAATAACTATAGTCCGAAGTGTGTACGAATTTCTATTTTGTTCAGTGGACACTTGTGGCTTAATGAGTTGCTCCTTTGATATATTAATAATAAACAATCAGCTAGAATAATATTTATCATATTTTTTTTGGTAGTAAAATATTCCTACAAATCCGCATCATTGTGGACTGCCGTCTAGATGGTGAGAGTGACTTGAATTAGATGTCAAGTTCATGACAGAAAATTATTGAAGAGATTTAGAAGAAAATTTATTTTAGTTAACATTTAATTTTTTATTTTAGTCAATGCAGCTTTATTTGAAAATTTTAAAGCTTTACAAATATCATTTATTAGTAAAATAGCATTGTAGACCGCCATTTTGTGACATTCAGGCAATAGTTTCATATCGTCTTGCGCACGTGGACTACATTCTCCAGTGTTGCTTGTATTGTATTTTCTACAGATTTGACTTGTATTTGTTTGTTACCCTGACCTCATCGCTAATCTGGACTTCAGTTGTGGTTGACATTGCACTATTTTGTAATTTGGTGCACAATAGACAAATATTGAAAATGAAATTTGGAAACTTATTTATAAGCTACAAAAATACTTAGAGCGTGTATGAGAAAATAGAAGAACTTTGATTTCTATCGATCGAGCAAACGGACCATGACAATTATTAATAAGAAAGAGATAGGTCTGTTAGGAATGGAAGAAAAAAAAATACGAATATCACAGAAGCAACGCAGAATTAAATTTGTAATAAGTATATAGTTTTACTGTCGACTATTTAACAAATATATACTTTTTAATACATACGATGTTTACTATTCTAGGATTGAAGTAAATTCTATGGTAGATGAGATAATATATTCATAATATATTCATAACAGGGATATATAATTTTCACCGATCGGCCATTGCTAAACACCATTTAATTGCTTCGAAGTCGATAGCTCCAATGAGGAAAGCAGCATGACTCACATTATGCCAGACTGGTTCTGAAAAGTATGGTTTTGTAGAAAATAATTTATGAATAATATTAATAATTATAACAGTTTATGAATAAGCATTTGAATAAAAAGCCACTGTCTTTAGAACTGATTGTCACAATGAAATTAATGCTACATTGAGAGTGTTTTCATCATGTGAAATAGTTATTTCACCAAAGTCTCTAAAACTAATTCGATTAAAACATTAAATTGTAGTCAGAGTAGATCACATCGATTTGCATACCAGTATCCATGAATTGTGTCACTTACCAGTTTACGGTTACCAGGTTTGATATTTCAGTCATGTCCTTGAGAAACTCAGAAGCTCAGAAGCCTAGATGAAAAGATTTGAATTTGAAAGAAGATAATTTGGGAAGAGCTTGATAATTTTTTTTGTAAAATTGTTGAGTTGGAGAGTGTTGGCTAACTTTTTATTATTTTCTGTGTGAAATGAATGCTGTTATGTATAATCCGCACCTTGCGAAAGGTACAGGGGTTATAACGGGCTCGGTATACCGACTAAAAACACGATCACCTCATTTACGTCAAGGCGCGAGCACGTCTTTTTTGACGCGTCAGACATGGGCACCATGGGAACCTACCATGGGACACTTTCCACTACCTTTCGGACACTTCTACGACCTCGTCGGCATACAGGCAAAGAATCGCCCCCACAGAGCTACTGGGGAGTGGTCATCGGATTGGACCCGGCTATCCTACGAGTCCCCAGAGTGACAGCCACTTTCTAAAGGATGAAAGGGGACTTCCCCTTCGCCGTATATAGCGGCCCGCCAAGTTAAATCTGGCCATCCACCGCCCCCGTCGGGGTCCCTGGGTCCGACTATTAGCCTTCAACGTTGCCCAGGGTGTACCATGAGGAGTATCTGTGTCGAATAGGACGGGAGGGATCGACACATTGCCACCACTGCGCATCCGACCTCGACTCGGCCCAGCACACGCTGCGGAGTGCCCCGCGTGGGTCTCTGAGCGCCGAGTCTTGGTCGCAGAGATCGGGCGAGATCTGTCTCCGCCGGCATTGATTGCGGCAAAGCTGGCGGACGAGGGAGGTTGGAGGGCTGTGGCCTCCTTCTGTGAAGCAGTGATGCTCCAGAAGGAGGCCGCCGAGCGGGGTGGGGAGATGGCCAATCCCGCTCGAAGGAGGCGGCGCCGGGCTCGGTAGCACAGCCGCGGCGCCGCCGCGGGTCACCGGCGGGCGCGAGGAAATCGCACTCGCGGATACGGCGACCCGGGGGAGGGACCACCTCCTCGCCTCTTCCGTGGCCGCGGGGCGTCGTCGGTGGTGGAGATCGGGGGAGGTACTGTAGCCTCCCTCGAGAAGGGCTCCCCTATATCGGCAGGGGAGCTGGGGATTCCCGGAAGTAGCTTGGTGTTCCCGGGGGCTCCCTACATGCCTGAGGAAGGCCATCCCTGAGGTTTTTAGTGGGTAGGCCTCCCCCTTCTGGGGAGGAGAGCCCCACATTACCGCCGGCTCGTCACAGCCGGGGTATGCAACTTAATGCATTTTCCTCAGGGGGAACAAAAAAAAAAGGGTGTAACATGAGGAGGATGTCTTACATCACACCTCGACACGAGCCTACCTAGATAATAGAGTTTCAAATTTATTCAATTACGCTGGCCTAGTGCAAAGTGGTCGACATCACATACACTTTTTGAGTATTTACTTATTTTAATTTTTGTACACATCAATCATCATCTATGATGTATAGAAATGCAATATTAATAAAGATGTACATAGGTAGAAGTATCTTCGTGTATATACTTGTGTATATTCTTATATATACACAAGTATATACACGATGTTGATGGTGTATTCGCCTTCGTACTTCGCCTTACGATGATTTGATTCGCCGTCGGAGCATCGGATAAATGAACCTAAATAGAAAGTCAGCACAGAAAGTCACCACAGCGCCAACGCTCTTAGATTATTGATGCAAGCTGATTTTCTTTGCGAACAAAATTAACAGCTTAGTCAACAATTTATTAAACAGAAGATTGAATTTTGTTTTGAATACATTATTAAGCAGTTACGACAATTTTAGCACACTTAAAAATCGATTCAGTAAACTAGACGTATCAAAAATTTGCTAATTCTGATAGGTATAGTTTACAGAATTGCTTAATAGGCTCTACATAATCGATCTGTTCAGTTTGTTTTAGTAGAAGATTGTATTGGGTATATAAAAAAAAATTGACTAATGATCAAATATATCTGGGCTATTTTTTGAAGTTTAATTCCACCGAAAATAAGGCTTCGTTACAGCTATTTACACTTAGCTGTTTCAAGTTGGAATATTTTAGTGTCAGTCGTGGTTTAATAAATATTGCAGAAAGTTAGCTTTTTGTGTTCATTAGTGACCCCCATGGTCACAAAAAGATCTTAATTACTAAATTGTTACATAATTTTTAAATTAATTGTTACACTTTTCACATTTTAAATATTTTTTCTCTTTCTCTCTTAAAAATTTAATAATGGTAGAAAACATGATCATCACTGGTACGCTTGAAAAGTCAAAAGAACTCATGGACAAAGTAACGTGTGGATTGGCAGCAGTCGCAAAGAAGAAGGTAAGAACAATAGCGCGTGTCATCATTAACGGGGCGGACTAGTCCAAGCGTGTCTTGGTAGACACAGTTCTTTTGGTTCATACTGGTACGGAGGTTGACCAAAGCTAAAGAGAACTCAATCTTATGGGTGACACTAACCAGATTTTCTTCATCAATAGATACGCCCTTTTTGAAACGCATTACCAAAGTCCAGCCTCCATAACGTCTATAATTGAAACGCTTCGACACAGACTGCAAAAGTGCGACTTCAACACTTACTTTCTGACTTTCACTCAAGAGGGGATGGAAACTTTCAGTAGAGAAGGTTCCGGCACCGGCAAAAAGTAAAGTGCCTACGATTCATGAAGCGCAGAGGCTAAAGTATAAGTAGATAGTTGTGCTAAAAGTTATCCATATAGTTGTATGGCCACAATTTCGGTATATGGTGCATCTACTTTTATGAGGGATCGACGAAAGGTGACGCCATTAGACACCTCATCGTAGTTTCCAGCATGGCGATAGATCAAGACGTAGAGGATTACAACAAAAAATATATATAATACTGTTAACATCGTAGGAACATTGTAAATATGCTAGACAAAATAACTCTAAGCAATTTCATTACTATACAAATTATATTTAAAAAATATTCATATTTTGTCTATCAAAGGCAGCAAAATGATTATTTTATGGTTATTTCTTATTAATGTTTGTTTCAATTAGAAAAAAAATCTAAAGTAATTAGCATTTAATATACCAAATTTATTATTCAATTCAACTAAAAAAACACAAAATGACATATCCCAACACTATTGCAATATATATGTGTGTTTTGTTAGATTTTATTATATTTTTATTTAAATGGTGTTGCGGTTTATCATCATTGTTTAGTGGCAAAATGTGTAAATTATGTTTCTATTCTTGAATAATGTGTGCCTTGTTACTCGTTACCAAATAATCGAATTTTATATCTTAATTTCATATATTTCACTACGCCACGCCAGTTCTCTCCTAACTCTGTACGTGCAGAATGCGCAGTATTAGAAATAATATAAATACGCATTTTTTCAGAAATAATATTACAATATACTTCATTTCACACTTCTATTTTAAAGGTAACATAAGTAGAAATATATCTGCGATCCGTCTATAGGCTTCTTTCCAATAACATTTTTATATTTGGATATAATAAAACGAAATGGAAATCAGAAACATACTGACCTCTGAAGAGGATCGGAACCAATTTCCCTCGGAGGAAAGATCGAAGGGTCACGAAGTGATTATATTTCTGTCATGCTGAATTAGGTCGCGGACGAATCACAGTGAATGTGGATTATTATTGGTATAACTTTAATCTTTTTATATACGGAAATCGTCGTAACGTAAAAGTATTCTAAAGCAATAAACTTTTCTTGTCCTCAATCTTGGGAAGTTGATGAAAAGTTGCATGTCAATTCATGTCGTCGTCCGTAGCCGAGTGGTTAATACACTGTCAAGGTGTCGCCATTTCAGATCTCCCGGGTTTGAGTCTCGGCGAGGGCAGATGTTTGTGTGATGAATACAAGTATTTGTTAATACATAATTCTATCGAAAATATGTACGAGTATGTATATCTATCAGTTACCCTAGATGCCATAACAAAAGCCTTAGACTGCTTACTTTAGACTAGGCGAATTGGTGTGAGTGTGCGTAGGACATATATTTTATATTTATGCAAGCTGACCAGAGCAGGACCAGCATGCTTACCTCAACCCTATAAATCTAGTATCATTACAAACAAAAGCAGTTGCGAGTAAGCAGAAGCCCTCAGTATTGAGTTATATGAGTTGTGATTAAATATCTTTTTAATTAAAAAAAATTGTGAAGAATTAATGTGTGAAAACTATAACAAGTAGACGAACATAGAATATATATGAAAAAAGGTAAGAAAATATTTGACTCAACTAGGATTCCAACATAGTATAAGTGTCGCATGTGTCAAAAATATTAATCTATTGCTTTTTCATACATATACAGTTAAATAAAAGGCAGTCGCAAATATGATCATTAATATTTAAATCACAATTAACTACCAAAGCTTAATTTCTCATTTGGATATTAATTTACGACACTTGTTATCATTTATGCTAAGTAATCTCTGTGGCTTCCTAATTGATATTCATAAACGGGTAAATATGTATACCCTAATAACGAAATAATTGCGCGAAGTCAGTGTAGATTAAATTAGAGGTTCCCCGAAGTTAGTCTATAAATTACAATATTGATCTACGAGGTCTATTTACGTTCATATTGGTACACTATTTCCGTTATACGCGATTCGTATGATGTTTGTCTTTTATTGTCTATAAAATGTTAAAACAATAGTTGCAAATATTTATGTACTAGAGGCTTGACTCCGATAGTATGAAATTAACTACTTCCAGAAAAATAATCTATTTTGCATTTACACAAAAAAGAAACATTATCTTCTTGAATAAAATTAGGTCTTTGTCATTTTGTTGAAGGTTTCACGAATAAAAAACTTATAAATAATAAACAAATATAGATTTTTAAATAAATAATGTGTTCTTGGACTATGGCATATGTATAAGCACGTACAAAAATGAGTTAACTTAAGGAAACTCAACTAAGATTAACTCAAACCAAATCATCCAAACGAAACAGTGAAAAATGCTTTTTAATACAAGACTTTGAATTTAAGTCTATCTATATTGAAGAATTTTACTGTTTGCTAACAGCGCTGTCATGGTAGGATCGATCCTGGTGATCCCGACTTGAAGGCGATGCAGGCGCTCTCCAGAAATGGAATATATAGTTCCAGATTTATTTGTGGCGCTGTTCCGTTTCTATTTTTATTGTCATTGTGTTTGAATATTTGCATTTAAATATACATTATTAATATACTCGTCTAATGATAGCCAGTATAGCTTTAAATCCTAGTTGAAGTAAATACGATGCGAATATATTCAAAGATTCTCAGAAGCTCTGTTGCAAAGTTTACTTTGGAAATTGTGTGTCTGCAGGGGTAAGATAAACATAATAGAGCGCAAGTACGATATACCCGTAATATACTTATAAAAGAAGTTCGTATCATATTAATAACAAGAAATTACTAGCCGGTTCGAACGTCACACTGTGTTCGTAATCGGCAACGCTAGGTATTTTCCTTTATGAGCAGCATAAAACTTTATTGGTACTTAGTTTAGCTTTATTATGTGTTAAATATACTATAACAACAATTTGCAATGTCATTTATATACTGGGCCTTGATAATTTATAGCTTATTCCAAATGTTGCTTGTCCACTGGGAACATAATTACTGAGAACCGCAACTCGAGCATACAAAATATTCGTAAGGCAATTATGTTAAGCTGTGCTGATTGGGGCTCAGTAATGTGATTATAAATAAATCTTAATCTTCCGAGAGAAAGCTCTGTTGTTCTCGAAATAAAGCTTACTGTTGAAGACTATATTTCTTTCCAAGTTTCTTATCGAAGCTTTTTTTTAAAGCTGGTGGTTCTAGAAGCGTAATTAAACGAGTTAACCTAAATCTGTGCAAACGAGAGGAGCGGAAGTGTCCCAGACGAGCCATAACTTTGTTAGAGGCGAGGCCACTCGCCGCTGCCGATCTGCCATCAAATAGGCTCGCAGTTGTTGCTCAGATAAGGAAATATTTAGCGTCTCCGAAGACACTTTTGTGAGTGTCATTTGTTTCAACAAATGTTGCCGTTCCCTTTTTTACGATTTTGTGTCACTACAGCATTGTGGCGTTTACTATCTTAAATCAACCACAGTACTTTGGACGTTATTTTTATATATCTGGACTTAGGGATATAACATTGAACAAAAATAATACAACATAACTATGAACAAACACACCATGTTCATGAAAAATGAATGAGATAGCTAATCATTGCAGGAAAGGACTAAATATTAAGCAAATATACAGAGGGATGCAGCCCTTTATAGATAAAAAAGTAAAATGTCGATTTGTGTTAATATCTTTTATCATCTATATGTATATACAATAAGGTTAAAATAACTCAATGATGATCAAATAAGTATTAAAAATAGTAGAAGGTTGTTTAATTATAAAAATGTGTAAAAAGCGTTATAATACAACTGATGTTTGAAAACTCTATCGGAATTATTCTTGTCGTGCCAATACAAAAATGTTTAAAAATATGATAAAATATTTTTAAAAATTGAAATATATTTTATCATATTATATTATGATTATACTATTTATAAAAGTATGAAACTATCTCGGATGTACCTAACGCCGTTCTACTCAGTTATGTTTATTACTATATTTATAGTAGCTTTCAGCCCGCGGTTTTGCCTGAGTTTTATCAAATTTTCATATAAAGAGACATCATAGTTCTACAAAATTGTATCTGTAGTACCGCATATTATTGGACATCTAAACTGACAAACTTGTTCTCTCTATAATATCAGTATGGATACGAGTAGTACCTACCGAAGCCAAAGTAAGTGCAGAATAATATTTCATCTAAGTTTATGACTATTTTTTTTTTGTAATAATCTTTTCAAATGCATCCAGACGTATAAATTATCAAATCAATTTCGTTGCAAAGATATTATTAGTATCATGATTTTAATTATTTTCATTCTAAATCATCACTCAACCTTTTACGCACATCTATTTTTGATAATTTTATCTGTCATTAACTGCAAATTAAATTTGTTCAACAAAACTTCAGAACTTCTTTAGAAAATAAAACCGCATATGGCTTTTTTATTATCTGTTTCAAATACATGTATTTATTTCATAGTTCCCCACTTTTGAAATTAAATTCCCGTGCATCCTGTTTTCTTCCCTTAAGCAACTTCTTTCTCATATTCTGAACATTAATTTTGATACTGCTCAATGGACGCAAGCGGATCTCCTAATTAAATATGGTGGACTGGATATTCGCACTACAGCTATTTCGGCTTTGCCTGCGTACCTGGCCTCTATATATATACGATTCGCTGTCTTTCATGATTATTATTTTAAATTAATCTTAGTTACTCGACAACGAGCTAGTAAACTAGAGGGAGGGTAGGGATGCATGCTCTGCATTGTGCCTGGCAGAGTACGTCCCAGTTTCCCTAAACACGCAACGGCATGATACTCCCGTCACCTAATTTTTTTAACTATAATTGTAAAATGGAAATAATTAAACTTTATATTGACATAAGCAATTAAAAAATAGCACCAGTAGTCGCAGCTAAATGTCGCAGTCGTAGTTCCTCAGGCTGTAAATGAATTTCAGAATTTTGCTCATGTCTCATGGGGAAATATTGGACGCTGAATTATCACTTTTTTGGTTGTCTGCAGCACACAAGCATGATATTGTGATCTGGCAGATTGGAATGTTATTGTTACGTGTGTTATAATTCTGTATTTTTTTTTGTTATTTCACTTTATATATATGTTTTACATTTATATCTGTATAAATCTCCTTGTTTCTTTGTTTTTCTTTTATTATATGTGAATGTGTTTGTATACCAAATAAATAATTTATCTATCAATCTAAAAGCAATCCATACTTTATTTATTAATGATACTCTTTACGATTCTAAACGTGTCCGCATTCTGACTGTATCAACGCCGGAGTTAAGTTAACGCACCCTTAACGATTTGGCAAGTCGCTCGCTTGCCACCATCTCTATACTGGCAGTTCTTTAACCTATGGGATTGGCGAAAGATGGAACGGCACGCGCCCCGATAGGGTTACATTGGCGCTGTGAAACCTAGGTAAGACTCAAAATGCGTCGTCAACTTGTCACAGTCCTACATCATGGTAACACGCTCAAAAGCTAGCTCTATGGCTGACCAGGCTCAGGTTATAAAGCGCCGCAAATACCTACGGTTGGCGCTTACTTCGCCCAATGTATATGTAACTCTGGCGGTGCAGAGAGGTAACGCCGCTAGCATAATGGGGTCCAGAGTTCTAGACAGGGTTTTCTTTTTTTTTGTTTATAGATAAATAGTCGCTCCTATATTTAATTATAGGTTAGATTGTAATATAGTTTGTATATTTTTTTTTCGAGAAAAATAGCTTTTTCTCGGTAGCATGCTGTATTTATATGACTCGTATTACGTTTTAATTTATATAGTTTATTTTTTCTCTTTATTATTTATGTATTCACTTCATGCTTCAAAAAAGCTTTTATTTATATTGCTACAAAGACAATAAACCAAGTAAGCTTATTCTCTTCTTCAAAATGTTCGTATTTCTTTTGTTTTCTTCGGCTTGTCAGTTTCTAGAGTAATAAAACTAGTCTGTCTTCTGATTCGGGAGTTCAATCATCGAAAGGCTTTGCGTAAATCTCTGCTTTGAATACAACCTGCTGCTGAAACTTCTATCTTAGGTTAAAGAAGGTCTCTTGCTCATTACCGTTTTGCTCCGTGTTACGTGGAATAAGCCACTGCTGACTTGTATCTACCAGTGTGTCATCTGAACAACGTTTCTGAGTGCTAACGAGCATTTCAACAGCGGTCTTGGTGTGATTAGAGAGTCCGTCGATGCAACGCTCCTACTACCGACTACAAAAGTGTTTCTGTTTTCATGCGATATTACTCATGTTACGGTGGTCTGCTTTCCACCATTTTCCTTTTTTCCTACGCAGTGAAGTTAAAATAATAGAATGAGAAATTTTAACACAACTATTTGTAAATAAATTTAATATTTTGTAACAATATTTTTTATCTTTCATTTCCCTATTTCCCCTTAAGTATCGGCTCCGTTATATATTTTTCGTATAATAAAATTTTAAGTTGCAACGTGACAAATTTTAGAATTTCATTGTTTTATTTTAGATTAGTTTAATTTGTAAATATAGGATTTTAATATTTGGTTATCTGAGATTGGCTTTACTGCATATTCAAGGTATTTAAATTTAAACACAAACAATATACACATACTGTATTTTTGAAAGCTTTATATCATTCATGGATGATGTGTGTGTTTGCAATCCCTATCTCAGATGTAGCGTTCATGTGACATGTCTTGCCTCACTGGGCACTGTGTGCGGTCATTTGTACAATATCATCCGACTAGTCACCTCATGTCGCGCTATCAGAGCTCAGGGAACGGTTGAAAATAAAATAGCTATTATAGTTAGACTAAGCTAATGACAAAATTAATTTGATATTGACTAACAAAGAAATTGCCCATCTGATGGTAAGTGTAAGTGGTAATACTCTATACCCTAAATCTGCAATCCCCACAAGTACCACAACGGAGCTTATGACATACTATGTAAATTCAAGGTTCTGTGATTGATTATTTAACTATGTATGCAATTCATTAGTATCTCATATTAGTGAACGCTACAACTCCTTCAAATATAGACTAATTTACGGCAGAATCTTTAATCTAGCTTGTTTTAATTAAATAAATTATTTGTATTAATATTATATGATTGAGATACAAATGGCAAATGAAATGCATTGAGCTTTAGGTGCATTGATTGATGCAATAGAACAATAAAATTTTAAGCAGTCTAAACACTAAGCAAAGTGTTGGAGTAGGGTAGGATCAAAGATCTGATTTTAGAGTTTGACGTTATATGACAGTATTAGAAAGATTTGTAATACAATTTTTTTATATAAATTAAAGCAGAGTTTATTCAAAGTTTATATTTTTCTGCTGAATTAAGTAAATAAAATAACATCTGTTCCGCTGTCAAGTCCAGGAATTGTTATATATTAAGAAATGACCACTGTAACCCGATGGAGAGTTTGTCAGGTTCCTACGTTTTGTCTGAAAGAGAAAATTGACTAAAAAAGAAAGTTTGTTCTAGTCTTCCAGTCCTTTGGGAGCCAGCCTTGAGAAAGCAGGCTCAAATTAGGTCCCTGACCCAGACTCTAGTTGGTGTATAACTTCCACTTGCTTGTCCAGAGACGTCATAGGTAACCGATCGAACCGACCATAGGCCGCATTTCAACAAATTTCTGGTGCTTAAATATGTCGCAAAAAAATCATCTTTTCAGTATTTTAGTTGTCTTTTGACAACTTGTGATTTTGTAGTTTGAGGGCATTTTGAAAATGGAGTTTGGGATTCACGATTCTTCTAATGGGAAGCTATTTGTGCCACATTGTGATATGCTACCAAAAATTAAAACTATGTTTTTGATTGAGAAATTAATGGAGAACCGAAAGAGATAACATTTCTTTTGCAGCGGACAGCTACGCTACAAATGAAATTTTCTCCAACTATAAAATCAAAGGATATCGAAAGACAACTAAAATATTGGAAAGATGATTTTTGTGACATATTTAGGCACGAGAAATAATAGACAAAATAAAGAATCATATATATCAAAGATATTCTATTTATTCACAACAAATAAATATTTGTAAATTAAAAATGAGGCTTTTGATTGATTTGATTTGATCGAACAGCTCCATCGGGCCTTCAGCATCCCGTTGCGGTAAATAGGTTAACTCGTTATATCCGACATCTGCACAATTTCGAGCTCGGAGCTCCGTACGATTCGACTATCGGTTATATTTCTCTACATAATAATGGACAGTAGCAGAATGTTATGGTCTCAGCCATCTACAATACATTCGGAGCACGTAAAAGCTATATGAGACATCGCTAGTTTCACCGCAAATGAAGACGTGGGGCTCGACGTCACATTGCTTCTATTTCGAGTTATTTGTCGATCCAAGAAGACAAAGTTCTTACGTGGTCTATGATTATACGAGTATTCTATATTTCATATGATAGTTAAGATATAGTGCTTTTAATAATAGTTTAATATTATAGACTTAATACATTAAAACTTCCGTATACCATCATTTATTTAATTGTGATAAGTGTATTCTAATACATTTAGATTTATTAACAACTTATTTATTTATCCAAATAATTTTTTCCTAACACAAATTTACACATTTTGCCTATATATTTTTTTTTATTTCATACGGTGGCAGACGAGCAAATGGCCCACCTGATGGTAAGTGGTAGCCATCGCTGATGGACATCTGCAGTGCACAGTTGAGCCGCTGCCTACCTGGAGAGAAATACTCTTTTTAAGCCTCGTTTGAAATTAGACATATCGTAGCGCTCAGGAAACATCGCAGCTGGGAGCTCATTCCAGAGTTTGCATGTACGCGGAAGGAATAAACGCTGAAACCGAACTGTACTCAACAAGATCGGTTCCAAGTGATATGGATGAACTCTACTGCGGTGGAGGGTGGTGCGATGGTAAACAGGTGACGAAGGCACTATTGAAAATAGTTCCTCAGAGCACTCTCCGTTAAAGAGCCTATAAAGAACACTCAGAGAGCCAGTCTTTCCGCTGCTCCAAGGTCTCTGTTGAGGCCGTAATATTGGGATCATCGATGATACGGAAAGCACGCCTTTGCAGGGAGACAAAAGGGTCGAGTTGATATTTGGGGGCTCCAGCCCAGAGGTGTGGGCAGTACTCCATATGCGGCCGTATTTGAACTTTATAAAGCATCAGACGCTGACTGGGCGTGAAGTACCGCTTCGCTCTGTTGAGAACACCCAATTTTCTACCCAATTTAATAGTAACCACGAATTGAAAACATTCAGGTTATAGTGTGGTTGGAACACAGATGGTAGTAAGTAATTGCAGTATTTCGCAGTAGTATTTACAAGCTAAGCGCTTCGTGCGGGACCGTACTTCGGCGGTAATACCGGGATGCTGGAACCAGGTAAAACATCCTCGACGATTACCTAAATCATCGTTAATTTAATAGTAATAAAAATCCATTTAATGTCATTCTGACAACGTTGCAACGTTTCTATTATTAGTTTTGAATTCTTCACAAGAATACAATTCCGCTAAAGCGATCCTAGCTTAAAGAAGATAAGTAAGACGTTGTACAATGAGCAATACGCCATTATTATGAGCATCTTAACAGCAATCTCTTGCTCGCTGTGTTTTGTGCGGTTTTGAGATATTGTCTGAGCAAAGTAGTATATTAAGATATAATAAGCAAACCTGCATGCATGTTTTAGGTATTCTAAGTATCAGTACGTTCTAAGTTCCAAGTATTATGTATAAAATACTAATACTGCTAACATCGTACCGTCGTTTCAAACAATCATCTCTATGTATCGTAAACATTCCATGAATTTTAATGTCTATCTAGTTTTAGTGACCTCTTACATTCGGGACTTTCAGATCTATTCTATCCATATCTAATGAGAGCTGTGCTATCAAAAAACGCGTCGTGAACATCGCAATGGATTTCAGTGCTACAGGAATCATCGTTGTTTTATTATATGAGAGACAACAGCATCCAATAAGCCGCCGTCAAACAAGCAACTGTTGACATATAGTTCCTTCTATTACCGGGAAGAGTAGATTATTTTTGGATGATTTAACTATAATCGCAACTTCCATTCAAGCCATAAGGCCACTAGGGCCAAGGCTAGGCTGAGTTTAGTCGGTAGGTCTGTTGGATCGAGCCGCCTCGATTCACCAGGAGCCCGACATAATCAACGCATCCCTGCTTGCCTGTTGCGTTGGTATCCATGAGGATTCTCAGCCTCCTCTCCTGAGGAAAAAAAAAAAAAATAAATAAAAAAATAATCGCAACATGGAAAGCTTGTATGTTTACAAGTACCGCAGTCACATTATAAGAGCCAAAAACAATATATCACTATTTATACCTCAAAAACGACAACGCAGAACAGATCCAGATTATATCAAGAAAATGATTCTTGTAGATTACGGGACTGTCCATGTCCAAGTAGAAATATTGGTACATTTTTTTAATAAATTAGCTTGTGAAGCTATTAAATTAACGCATTTTTTCAAATTTATTCGAATAAAAGAAACATATTTAAAGCTTTCGCATATTAAATGTAACATATTTTAAAAACTTATTTTTAAGCTTTTGTTTAGATACTCGTACAAATAAATATGACATTTAAAGTTTGTAAAATTTTTACCCTGAAAGAGGTAAAAAAAATAGTGATGAAAGTATTTTTATGATAGACACAGAAACTACTGAAGCGATTCTGATGAAAGTTGATACAAGTTAGTTTGAGAACAGGGAAAGAATACACAATAATTTATATCGTAGGAAAATATGTATATATTTTCTTTTAGAAAATTTTATATTGCTGCGGGCGGAAAGCTAATATAAAATAAATATCAAAATAACAAAGTAATTAGAAATTTTGTTTATATCTTCGTACATATTAGGCAATTTTACTAAATTATAACGTCACGTTTGCAGTGTATTTATTTACTATGAAGTATTTTTTTATGATTCGCGACAGCGCCACAATCATGTTGCTGTATCTTCAAAAGAATTAAGCGGAGGCACACTGCTACTCAGTTAATAGTGCACGCTTAATATATATAGAATGAAATAAAATTCATTAACCCTATTTATCATAGGTGATGAATCTCATGATTATTTTACGGGGAATCATTATTTAAAACCCGTAACTTGTTTATCAAACCTCGTGAGTATTATAAAAAGCCTCATACACTGGACTCGTTCCGCTACAAACAATGGAAAATAGATAAGAATGGAAAACACAATCAGTGTTATTATTTTATGTATCTTGTAGTATTTTTACTAAATGCGTCACGATATACTGCAGGTTCCACGTGGATATTGATTACTTCATTTTTAATTTTTTTTAATTGTCTAGAATCTGGATAGAAAAAATATAATTTCATACAATTTGGTTGTAGTAAATTTTTATGACTACTTACTGTATGAACTTTCTAACTTTGTTGAAGTTATGTTGTCAAGAAAAATTTTACTAGTAAATTATATTTTTAATTCATTCCTTTAAATGTTTGAAATATTATAATATATGCAGTGTGCAATAGTACAGGTTTCAATATTTTGTTAATTTAGCTGTAGATGAATGAATGAATTGGCCGGGGATTGAATGATGAGGAAATATTTCTCATAGTTAATGAGGAATCGAGTCATGAGAAAGACCTGTATAAGATTCTTGTTTTTTAAGTTTTTTTTTATTTACAAAATCCTCAAGCAACGTCTGCGTGTCAATCCTCTTATGTATGTTACTCGCAGTGACATTGTGGCTTCTGATCGAGATACATTGCTTAAATAAAAAAAAAACCAACCCGGAACTGATTTTGGATTTTAGTACTTAAGTGTTTGAAACTTGATAATTTGTTGGTGTTGAAAATTTAAAAAGTTTGCTTTCTTGGTTATTTTATTAGATTATTATGGTAAACGTTAATATGAAAAAAGGAAAATTCTTTAAAATCTCTATAGTCAAAGGTCACAGTCAAGTCACAAGCATTAATAAACCTCAATAATTACCCCCTAAAAACTGAATATAAAAATATTTTTTGTTGAATTGGTTTTAGTTTAAACTCAGTCTACATAATAATTTAAATAGTTATGGACAATATTTATGTACATAAAATTTCTAATATTATTTTTTTGATTTTACAACTAAAGCAATTTGAAATTGTTCCTTAACGGAATTATTGGCCAATACAAAGTTGTGTAAGTGTATTGCTCGGTAAACGATTTAGGAAAATGCTTGGCCATAGTATACTGATAACACAGGAGAATAACTTTATAAAACTATCGAGATAAACTCACAAAGAATCTAAAAAAGAAACTAGAGGAAAACCCTTTCGTAATACTCGTATGTCTCAAATCTACCATCAGTCAATGTAATAATAATTATTATCAAATTATAATGCGATTAGAGGAACTCTTAATGGCAGGTAATTCTGTTTATTGACGCTGATTACCACTCATCAGCCAAACTACAGAAAAATCTGCTAACCTATACATCATATAAACCATCGAGCAGATTTTATCAAATATATTAATTATTTTATCAAATATATTTTATTATCAAATATATTATTATTGAGTTACGCATAAATTCTTATTAGGTTTTAGTGTTTGAGGTCGTGGGTAAAAAAGATAATGTAATCATCGTTTCAATGTTTCGACATTCATGTGAAATATGTAATATACATTATATATTAGGCCCGATTGATTTAACTGTTGTGTTTTTATTATTTAGACTCTATATAAGTATACCAGCCGGGAATACTTGTCATCTAGGCATGCATATGATCTGAAAATGGAGGTATTAATAACTTCGTGTCTATTTTGTTGAATCTATTTAAATTTATGTAGTACTAGCGACCCGCCCCGGCTTCGCACGGGTGCAGTGAAAAAATGGTTATGGTGGGTTATCCCTAAGAGATAGACATATACCATCGCGGACTTTTTTGTGGATTTTTGTAAGTTGTACAATACTGTAGTGCATTATTTTGGTCTTTCTCGTAGGGTTCAGCCAGCGTTTGCAATATAAGCGCAAAAAAACGTGCTTATTTACGACATCACATTAGAAACCTTTAAATTTATCAGTGTTTCTCTACTATATTATGCATTTATTATACATACAAACCTTCCTTAAGAATCACTCTATCTATTAAAGAAAACCGCGTCAAAATCCGTTGCGTAGTTTTAAAGATCTAAGCATACATACGGACATACAGCGAAAGCGACTTTGTTTTATACTATGTATTGATAATATCATTTATTTAATTTTATTTTGTGCTATGGTATGTTTGTTGTTAGAACGGAATTAGTTCAGAATGTTCTTTTTAAAATTTCGTATTTTTTCGTACGATAGCCAATTCATAACGTTAAATCTCAAAATTTTATAAAATATCTATTCGATATTATCAGTAAAAATCGAATAGTGATTTAACTTCTAGCTGCTTCGTAGGGCGAAGTTTTGGAACGATTACGAAGTCCGATTTGTAAAAGTAATAAGATAAAAAAAGAATTGAATGGTTCTGTTTAGGAGTTATGGCGTCAGTATATCATATAGTAATTAAATAAGTTCATTAAATACATGGCACAATTAAAGTCCTTTTATTATAAATTTACATTATTAACGACAAATATTGTTTTACATCTCTTGTCAAGTTGTGATTACATAGGTATTTTAGATTCGTCGCCGCAGAAACTATAGCCTAAGCTAATTATTAATAACTAATGAACTTTTCCAACTGTGATTTTCATATACTTTAAAGTTGTAACACTGTATGTCTTTTAAGTGCAGTTTAACGAATGCAAATGGGTTGGTTCGTAGCGTACCGTACGGGCCACACAGGAATGATTTGTGGAGCTATTGGCGCGCCCAACTATGGGTGATAGTGCCCTGGTTTTAGCGCAGTTCTGGTCGGAGCTACCCGCATCGTACATCTACGATGGCACGCCTGAAGTATAGAGTCTGCTTTTCAATTATATAAGGTAGTTGGTTGCATCTTATCTATATTAATGTACGTTACACTAACCAAAATAGCCAGCATATTAGATATGATTACAATTACAACCTCTTTCGGTTAGACATTGGTATTTTTTAGGGAACATATTATATTTGAAAATTGGTAATTCAAAGGATGGCAACGATAATTTTTTAAATAAACATTACGTCGAACACATACAAAACTGGAATTAATATATAGTTCTAATTAGAACAACAAAATTTTTATGTCACAGACATTATGGCGAATCGGTAGTTACTGTAATACTTGTTTTTAAGAACTTTATAAAAAAGTTATGTTTTACTTGACAAAGTACAGTATAACTTGAGTTTACATTCATTTGCAGTTTACATCAGTAAATATCAATTCTCTTCTCCAAATAAATCAAAAAAATTACCAACTTTTTATTTAAAATGCCTCGAAGAATTAATCACAATAAGTAAATTAGACACTTCTGCATTACAAGATGTCGTACCTTAACTACAATGCTGATCACAGAAATCAAAATCGATTTATTCCTAATACTGCATATACACAAGCAATAACTACACGACTACGTAAATTGCATCGTACGTAATTGCATCAGGCGGAAAACGTAGTAAAATACTTTCGTTCACTTAACGTTAATATGGATTTTGCGTATGTGTTAGTAATTAATAATAGCTCGTGTTCGGTTACAGCGGAACCGGTACTACTAGAAATTCGGGAGCGGGCAATTATCTTACATTACCCAACATTGCAATTTTAAGTGAATTACTTCCAAATATTCTCTAACGTAAGACACAATGTTTAGTTGAATTTGATAGATTGTGTGTAATTTACTAAATACGGTATTAATTCAAAAATAAAAAATTATTGTTAAAATGATATCTTCTGAGTGATATTACAAGTTGTGAAGGTGTAAAATACCATGACTATACACGTATATTTCGGGAGCAACTGAAGAGTAAACAAAACACTAAGAGCATATGTGATTTCTTTGAATGCTATTATTAACATTTCTGTAATGTTGTAATTAAAAAGCAGTGAAGAGCGTTATTTGGTCGAGTCAATATGATAGATTGCTTATTTCGATGGTGCTTGAAGAATGGTAAACACGCCAGGTTCCGAGTCTTTTGCTCTTCATTCTATACTTGCATTTTATAGCTATATTATACAAAGATGTGTCCTTCCCATACAGTATAACTGGTAAAACGATGTGTTCAGCGCATCGGGGATGTTCGCTGCCAGTAATGTAGTCTACAAGGTTTTAGCAGTGACGTGACTATCTTTGTGGGTGCATACAAACACATGACTTGTAGCTTAGTATATCAAACATATTGCCATTAAATACACATAAGTAGAAAATTTATGATCTTGACCATGCATCGGTTTGGATACTGATACAGATATTTCTACACATAGCTTGATTAACCTTTAGCTCTATATAATTTTATACAAAGAACTTATATATAAATATATACATTTATAGCGAGACTTATTGTCACTTTGAAATATTTTTCAGGACTTTATATTAGAGATTACTGATATTTCACAAAACTAAATCTTTACTTGTTTGAAATGCCCATTACTTTTTTCATTATGTTTAAGTTCTGTCACAGTAGGACAACTAAGAAGCCTATTGTTAGAATAATTACAAGGGTTTCCAAATTGGTTCTTTGTATTTAATTAATCGCTACTCACATTGAGAAACAACCGAATATTGTAGTTGGGATGATAATACGATATACTAATGTGTGGGAGGTTTCATATAACACGAGTTTTAGCTCGCAATTTCCATTGATTTCTATATACTTATTTTATACAATAATTATGTAGAGTATAAGTATTATCCAGTTCCGACTTCTGAGATCCTGGTCATGGCTGCCATCAAGAGGAAATTGCCGGGCGTAGTTACACCTCCTTCACCCCGTTTTTCTGTAGTTTGGCTAGAGGCTTATCCTCTCACCTGTCATTTGCAATTCTAACTTGACTTTTTCTACTCATCGGTAGCGTAGCAAAGCAAAGATTGCCGCATTAGTAATAAGGCCGCTTTATTTTTGTAGAAACCTTTCGAATTAATTAGAGTCAATACAAATATACAATTTTGTACAGAAGTATGTAATTAATTATTAATTGAATCAATGTATTCAATTGTAATTTTTAATTATTTGTATGTTTTGTTTGGTTGAGAAATAATTATCTCTACATGTTTTTCGACTAATAGTCAAATAAAAATATTTATTTATCTAATGCTGTTAGAGTAAAAAGCAACAAATGTGGCTAAAATAGCATTTTTCTTTCTAAAATGTATTAGCAGTATTACGAACATCTGACTTTTGACTTAAATACGTATTTTATTGAAGCTTAATTTGCTTTTAACGTTTATCTCAACAAAAATTTTTATACTTTATATAACAGATTACTAATTAGATTATTTTATTTTTCTCTTACACTGTCGGACAAACTTATACACCGTTTTAGTTCCCAGCATATGTGTAAGGACTAAAACCATTTAATTTACAAATGGGCTCCACCTGCTATCAAACTTAATGCGGGTATGACTTAACTTTCCGCTCATAATATAATTTATTAAACCAAAGTAAAATGTACTCTGTTAGAGTTAATTAAAATTTGTTTTTTTCAATTTCAATCTTGATTCTGTTATCATTATAGTGCTGCATTGTCACATACATATGCATGTAAAGTTTGGAAATGATGGGGATGGTTTAATTCGATTACCAATTATAATTTGATGAGGTTTATGTAACATCCATCCAGGATATGACATAAGATACGATGATATGTCGTATACATATAATATAAGTAAATATATACTATAATATATGTATATACATACATATACATATGTTACTATTTAGCACTAGGTCCGGAACTGAGATTGTGCAATCAATCAATTTGTATTATCCTTACGTCATTGGAAATGGCAAAGTGACCAGTGACCGGATATTCTCTGACATGGAACAATAAATACTGAATGTGGTTCGGTAATCTAGTATGGGAATGCTGTTATTTGTCGTCGATATGTAATAATGGAATGCTTGTAGATTAGACCTTTACCTGCGAAATTACCGTTTATTCTTTTGGTTCATCTTAGTGAATAACTTTTTCTGCAACATGTTGCAATCATATTCAAATTGGTTTTCTTAAATTTCGTATGAAATACGCTCCGTGAAGTTTAGATGAAAATTAATTTCTGGCGTACTGTGGCGTACTACAATTTGTCATCACGTGGCTGTTGGCTTTAGATGCGTTGGTCTTTCGGTACAGCCGCAGAAATAAAGCTATACATAAATAAATAACTATTTATATAATTTAAATAAATAACTATTGATATTATATTGCTCAGCACACATGGCAATTGCCATGACGAGAGTGTGACACAAAACCGTGGCGCTATGGTTCCAAGGCCTTCCGAGGCGCCGGAAACCACCCAGCTGCCGGATCCGGGTAGGTGACGCGGTGGTCCCGGCGGGGCCGTATATCAAGTACCTGGGCCTCACTCTGGACCGCCGCTGGAGCTGCGAGGAGGACTTCGTGTGGTTGGCCACAGTGCGTGCGAGCCAAAAGGGCGCGTTGAATCGCCTGCTGCCCAATCTCGGGGGACCGAGGGATGGAGTTCACCGCCTGTACGAAGGCGTCGTGCGATCCGTGGCCATGTATGGGGCCCCCGTGTGGTCGCGAGACTGCGCGAGGTCCCCCCGGTCTTGCAGAGCTCTGCTACGGAGTCTGCAGCGGATAATGGCCACACGGATCGTATGAGGCTATCGTATCATCTCGTACGGGGCGGCGACAGTTCTGGGACGCTCCCCTCCATTCGATATCCTGGCCGACATGTACGCGGTGACATATGCGTCGTGGCGTATCGACCGGGGGAGCGACGGGGGGAACGCCCCGGAACCCATGCACGAGGTATCAAGGCGGGAGTGGCACCGACGGATTGTGGCGGCCTGGCGTACGCAGCTCGAATTACGGAGCAACACGCGCGCCAGCAAGCCGTCGCTGCCGTACTCCCGCAACTCGAAGCCTGGCTCCGCGGGAAGGAGGAGGTCGCCTACCGATTGACTCAGAAACTCACCGGGCATGGCTGCTTCGGTGAGTATCTGTGTCGAATAGGACGGGAGGGATCGACACGATGCCACCACTGTGCATCCCGCCCCAACTCGGCCCAGCACACGCTAGCGGAGTGCCCCGCGTGGGCCTCCGAGCGCCGAGTCTTGGTCGCAAAAATCAGGCGAGATCTGTCTCCGCCGGCATTGAATGCGGCAATGCTGGCGGACGAGGGAGGTTGGAGGGCTGTGCCCTCCATCTGTGAAGGTGATGCTCCAGAAGGAGGCCGCCGAGCGGGGTTGGGAGATGGCCGATCCCTCTCGAAGGAGGCGGCGCCGGGCTCGGTAGCACGGCTGCGGCGCCACCGCAGGTCGTGGGTGGGCGCGAGTAAGTCGCGCCCGCGCCGCGGTTACGGCGACCCGGGAGGGACCACGGCTGGGGGCTTCGTTGGTGTAGGAGATCGGGGTAGGTAGTTGTCTTCTCCGAGGAGGGCTCCCCTGGAGCATCGCAGGGGAGCGGAGGCTGGGGGATTCCGGGGGCGCCCGACATGCCTGAGGAAGGCCATCCCTGAGGTTTTTAGTGCGTAGGCCTCCCTCTTCTGGGGAGGAGAGCCCCATATAACCGCCGGCTCGCCGTAGCCGGGGTGTGCAATTTACTGCATTTTTCTCAGGGAAAAAAAGGTTATGAGATAGTTCAATGCTTATTGAAAAGTTTGTCAAACTTTTATAAAGTTAGGTTTCATAAATTAAGGAAAACGTAATGTAAGATATGTATGGAGAAAATCTTAAAAACTCCATACAAATCCGTAACTTCGTAGGTAAATAATTTTTATATCATGTATTTTAATTTCTTGTTCTTCTTTTTATGACTATAACATTCTAGGTATAAAACATAGAAATAATTCTGTTATTTACATTTGAATCTTAATATTATTCTTACAATTACGAAATAAATAATTAAAAGAACTTACTTACAAGAAGTGAAAGTTGGGTATGGGAGAAACGACATGAAAGCAGAATAAATGCAGTAGAAATGAGAGCTTTGCGGAGTATGGCAGGAGTAAAACTGAGTGACAGATTGTATAATGAAGTGATTAGAAAGAAATGTGGTTTGAAAGAGGATATCGTGACAAGAATAGAGAAAGGGATGCTTGGGTGGTTTGGGCATGTGGAACGGATGGATGAAAGTAGACTGACCAAAATGATTTATGAAGCTGGAGTGAGTGGAGATACGGGACGAGGAAGACCTAGGCGAACATATTTCGAACAAATCGAAAGTGTCCTCAAAAAAGGCCAGGTCAGAAGTACCCGCAATCGTCGAGCATGTATGAGGAATGTTATGAAAGTAGATGAAGCGAAAGAGATATGTAAAGACCGTAGCAAGTGGAAAGACGTAATCTACTACCTACCCCCATCTGCCTACCCCCATGGAAAAAGGCGTGAGTGTATGTATGTATGTACTTTCTTTACTGATATTGGATCCTGATACGTAGTTACGTACCAGCGTATACGTATGCGAAGCTAAGCAACCAGAAATCTTTACAGGTTCTTGAATCTGTTTAAAAATATACCATCATTACAGACTGCATTTTCTTCTATTATTACCGGTGTAAGAAAATGTTATTTAAGTACACTGGTACAAAGACGAAAAATGCAGTTTAATTTTCAACCGGGTATTAAATATTCTTATTTTAATAATATACTTGAAGAGGTTATAAAAATAATGATGTTAACCTTAACCCTTGTAACTATTGTTTGAAATACTATTTACACAATGTTGTATAAAGCTGTCGATAAAAGTGTTGAGATGTAATAACAATGTCACTTTTTTATACCTACAAACGTATAGAATATATATTTTTTAAAACGATGCCCCACACTATTATTTTTATCCTGTGTCGTGGGTGCAGTCACAAACATAATAATGTCACATGCACAAGCACCCAGATGGAAACAAATTTTCGTAGGTTATACAAAATATCTATCCCGTGCGGGAATCGAGCCCGCGACCCGTTGTGTAGAAGCCGATTATTACTCGACTGCTGCGCTAAACGAATCATTTAGTTTGTTAGGATGAAAAAGTAACTCGATTTTTCTACAGAACCATCACTTCTGATGAATTACCACTAAATGTTAAAACATAGTATGCAATCTTAGCTATGAAACTGGTGTCTTTCCTGAAATATTCAAATCAGCTATTGTTTGTCCTATCTACAAATCAGGAGATAAAACCCTTCCCACGAATTATCGACCTATATCCTTAATAAGTTCCCTAGCCAAAATAATAGAAAAACTGACTAATACAAGATTAATCAATTATATTGAACAAAATAATTTTTTAAGCAACCAGCAGTACGGTTTTCGTTCTAAACGCTCAACAGATGATGCAGTATTGAATCTGACTGACAAAATTGTATCATATCTAGATAACAATGAGGTTTGTCTTGGAGTATTCCTGGATCTAAAGAAGGCGTTTGACACCGTATCTCTACCCTTATTGATTTCCAGATTAGAAAACATTGGAATAAGAGGAAACGCTCTCCTGTGGTTCCAGGACTACCTAAATTTAAGAAACCAAATGGTAAAGATACAAAATCACTACAGCGATAGGTCCTACATTACATGCGGTATTCCCCAAGGCAGCAATCTTGGACCTACCCTGTTCCTCATTTACGTGAACCCAATTAGTCAGATCCAAATCAAAAATGCATACACCCAGTTGTTTGCTGATGACACAATTATATTGTTTCACGGTAAATCTTGGGATGAAGTACAAAAGTCGGCTGAGAGGGGAATGAGTCAAGTTACATCCTGGCTTGAAGATAGTTTACTCACCTTGAACATAAATAAAACAAAGTTCTTGTGCTTTAGTAAAACAAGTGCACTGTCTCCAATAAACCTGGAATTGAAAATACACTCATTTCCATGCAATAGATCCAACGGCTATAAGCAATGTAAATGTCCACTATTAGAAAGGGTTAATTATATTAAATATCTAGGTGTTTATATCGATGACAAGATTAATTGGAACAAGCACATTAATTATGTCTCAAACAGATTAAGAAAACTTATTTATATATTTAAAGATTTGCGTTCAATAACTAACAAACAGTTGCTTATCCAAACTTACCAGGCATTAGCTGAATGTGTTATTTCGTATTGCATAAGTTCTTGGGGAGGTGCTGCAAAGACGTTTCTAATCAAAGCGGAACGAGCCCAAAGATCTGTGCTAAAAGTTCTTTTGAAACTACCCTATCGGCATCCGACTGTTTTAGTGTACGAAAGCGCGAATGTCCTCACTGTCCGGCAAATGTATGTGTACCAATGTGTACGGAGATATCATAAGACTGTTGATCCAACACCGCCAAATACTAGACGAGATATTGCTGGGATAGTGCCACGAGTTAATAGCACTTTTGCATGTAGAAGCTACTATTACTATGCTCCTAAGCTCTATAACCATTTTAACAATATATATAAAATACGCAGTCTAAGTAATTATCAGCTTAAAACAAAACTAAAAGTGTGGCTACTAAAATTAGCGTATGAAGATACCGAAAGCCTTTTTGATATTCCGATATAAAAATACTATAGTTTCACACTCACACACGCACACCCACACACGCACCCTCAACACACTTACACACTCGCAAACACACACACACACACGCACACACAGACTCATCATAAGTACGAGAACTGATATTAAGCATTCTGCATAGGTATAACAAGTAAACAAAATTTTTGTTTATATAATTTTGTTAGTGTTATTTTTTTTTCTATTTATATAACTATAATAATGAAACTTTGTAAATTATACTCCAAGCATGTTACACGATATGGGAAAGAACTGTTCTCTGAGACACAGCCCAAGCTACATCAGAGGACAGGACGACAATGTATGTTATAATGTGGTGATTTCCAATAAACGATTTCTTTCTTCTTCTTTATAGTATAAAATAATGACCATAAAATTATGATATTTTATATTTAACTTAATTTATACTTAGAAATAATTGTCATGATCAAAATATAATGTACCTACCTACACAGCGAACTGACAATGAAACATAATTTCATTCAACAATAATCAGGAGCGAAATAACAAGTACACAATATACAGTTAAGTAAAAAGACGAGTCTGCTAAAGATAATCAAAGTGAACTTTTCAATTTTGTAAAACTTTTCGGCGTAGGTAGGTACGTTGAATGAAACATGGCCGAACTTTAAATGGAATTTTGGTTGTTACATTGAAAATGTGCGTAGAAATAAAATTTACATACTTTTCTAAATTCATAACAAAAAGCTTTCTTTGTGTTGGCACGATTGGAGCAATGTTCATATATAACATTAGGTTTATTATTAAAATATCTATATAAAAAGCGGGTAAAGTCATGGTTTGATATCGTCGTGAAGATAAGACATTCGAAGTGGCGCCTGAGGCTGTTTTGTGGGGTACGAAAGTGATGTATCTACATGCTAATGTGCTTTCAATATTTTATCTGCTTTTGCTTACATGCCTCAGCGGAGGGCTCATACCATGATAATAGGAACGCTTGCAAACAAATATTTCTGTTTTTAATATTATGATGTTTAAATCATTTTGCTTTCATAACTTGGAAAATTATCGACATTATGATCAGCCTCACACAATATGAGGTTGACATTTGATAGAAAAAAATATACTGCCCTAATTTTTTATATACAGTTTAATTAACTTTCGAATTCACATATCCTTACTCATACTAATGATAAATCGTATATCTACGAGTATGAAAAAATGTTTAATAATTTTTCCAAACATGTGTTATTCGTCTCCTCGGATCTCCACTATAACAATTTTTGTTAAAATTTACCACAAAGATATAATATGAAAAGTCTCAGTACCTAGTAATTTCACAATCTTACCATTCAAATAGAAACAGCTATTTGTTCTGCTTGACTCCGTCTTACCTGCTGCCAAGCAGCAGTGTTTGTGTTGCTGCGTTTCAGTGTGAAGTTAGGTAGTGAACTTGATTGGTATCAATATCATGACGTTAATTTTAAATCAGAGCTAACTCTGACTAAAGTCCACTATGGTTTTTGTGAAGCTTGCAGATTTGCTGCGAATCTCACCGGAACTGCCGGTACTGTAATGGATTGTGACCACTTACAATCAGGTGGGCAGTTTGCTTTTTTGCCAGTATATAGCAAAAAAAATCCTGGACCAATACTTACTAAAACAGTTTTTATATTATACATTGTTGTTTTGAACAATATAAATTAATCCCCATGTTGCAAATACTGTATTATTTATTTAGTTAGTTATTAAAGACTTTTTAAAGATTACGTCGATTCTATGAAGATTTTACGATTCTATGAAGAACTGTTTCTAATGACGCCGCGCGGCGACATTAAACTTCTGTGGAACATGTATACGGCATTCGGCCCGTCGCGTGTGTAATCGTATATAATTTGAGTGCGTAAAACTCGCTCGGATTTAATGCACAAGCTCCTTTTAAGTTAACTTAACCTATACTCTTTTATTTACTACATAATGTCACTTATGGTTTTGGTATGAGGTTATCGAAATAAAATAATTATATTTTCCAATTAATCTAAAAAATCTCTGGATTACTAGTTTTCCTTCTACTTCGATAGTTAAACGATCATTTAATATTTCATGAGTGTTTTATACGTTTCAGATATACTAAATTCGTATTTCTTATTGCTTTATTCTTAAATAGACTTTTTATTGCAACTAGTTCCATTATCGCCTAACTCTTTTATCCTAAACCTGATATTTAAAACAACATATTATTAATTTCTAGTACGAGTAAGTCGAGGGGAATTAATTGACAATAGGGAACCCCTTTCACAACTGCGTCCCAGCTACAGAAATTGGGTGTTAAATTAGTTTTATTCAACTTGATACTCGTTACGAAATATTTCAGTGTCTTTTAACAATATATACGTAATCATTATCGTATAATTGGGTATTAAAATTTTAAATATACGTAAATTTATGACTCTTAGTAATAATAAGTAGTAGTGAAACAAAATGTTTTCAATGCTTAATGAAGTCTCAAATATTATATATAAATGGGATAAAAATTGTTGATGCATTATAAGAAATTAATATAAATAAGTTAAGTATTTGAAACGCCAATAAAACACAGCTTCATAAAGCTCGTAAATTAAAAAGTTTTTCAAACTGGACACAATATCTATTATTTCCATTCGTGTCTGGAGGACACCTATTATTTATTATACATGGATCCACAGATATGCGTGAAACACGGTGTGATAGGGGGAACGTGTCACGCATTTCGCATCCCATCCGAGTATAATCGAGCGGGCATCGCATCATTTGCGCGCACAGACTTCATTTACCCCTAATGACCGCGCTCTCGCCGCCTCAGATCACTCGCCGAATATTTTATCAAAATATTCCAGTCTCGAAACGATCGGTGGCCGCAGCTGCCAGCCTATTCTCGGTTCAATTCTTATTATATTCTCGTCCGTAGACGGAACCTTCGTAAGCCCGAAGTGGTGCAGGTGGCGCAGAACAGACGATAAAATTTGTTATATCTATATTCACATATACGTTTTAAAACGATTGATCGAAATAGACAACCGGGTGCTTCTTTGCCTCGTTTTCTATCGTAGTTTTGAAATTCAATATTTATCTCTGTAGTTTAAATCAGTACTGCCAATATGTGTTTGATGTTTTGAACAGATATGTACATATTTAAAGGTTGCTTATATAAATATGTATGTTACCAAAACTATAATAAAATGAAACAAGGTTCTGAATTTATTTCATGTATATTAATAATTTAGATTTTGTTACATATGAATCTGAACTGTTAATGGTTTCCAGCATTCGTTACCCCTTGACCTAATGTTGTGCACTTACCGTAAGTTTATATTTGTATGCAAACGATTGGCAGCGTAATTTTTTGCAAAGGAACATTATACTGGGCCCATTAGCTGAAACGTAATGAGATAAAATTGTACTAATTTTAGTAGGTTGGTCACGGCACTGTGGTCTACGAATTGGATAATTCGGGCGCCCAGCTCCCAGTTGATCCTTCTATGTACCAACATTTTTTATTTACGATATTTTACACTCCTATATGGTGACAAAAATCAAAAAATATCAGCGAAGCTTTAAAATTATTTCTATTTGGAACAACGCTCCTTGATATGTGGGGGACATCACTTGATGAGACAGACTTTTTCTTCACTCTTGCTACAAATCCAATAGAGGATGTCTTCAGCGTGGTCAATCAAATCGGATGATGAGGATTTTACAGTAACCCAGTAAGCAATCGACGAGCAGTTCACTTCCTATACTATATTCTGAAGAGCCTTTTACCTTTTTACCTTTTTTCGATTCATACTTTTTTAATTACATTATTTTTGTCCTGCTAGTGAAATGCATTACACTACAACGAAATAAATAGAGAAAACATACGATTTAGTTGCTACTTTGGTTCCGAAATTGTTATAGTATTTCAGCTGTACAGCTGCATTGCGTGCGTGATATTACTAAAATGTGGTTCCATTTCTATCGTTATATTCAGACGTTGAGTTTTAGTGCTAGTTTCAAAAGCCGCACCATATCGTTATGCCCACATGAACAAATTATTTTGTTTTGATATCGTGGAGGCTATATATATATATTATATATATATATAATATATATATATATATATATAATATATATATATATAATATATATATATATATATATATATATATATATATATATATATATATATTGCCAAGTAAGTTGTTGGTCTAGACAATTTATACATTTTCAATTTTATTGTTCGAAATCAACGTTCAAACAAAAATCTACATTCCTAATTTTTTTCCCAAAAAACTAAAAGTAATTGTACTATACATTCATATAGTATCATTGACGATATTGTGAGTGCATTGTTATAAAAAACTGTCAGATATATAGCATTATATTCACCTTCCGTAAGATTTTTGTTACACCAAAATTTTCTGTTATATTTATGATTATAAATAAATATTAAATATGGTACGTAGCATTCGCATGGGGGCACGGCGTAGTCATCTTAAATGTATTAATTACATATTATACCGTATAATCTTGATAGCTGAAGATAAAATTTGTCAAGCCTTGCCATGTTTCCACCATCCCATAATTTGTACGCGCTCGCTTATGAGGGCCATCTCGGCCATTGATCAAATAATTTTCGTATCTCTCATGCCTGGCTACAAATGGGGAAATTTCGAGATAGATTGATTCCGGGTGTTCCGTTCGTCGCGTTATTTCATCGCTACGAGGAAGCCCTTGTTCCTGTTTTTTGTGGATGGCTCACAAATATGTCTTGTAAGAATTATTTATGGAGTCACTGTTTGGCCGCGTTGGCACTTTGGAGACATCCGCACTGGCCCCACAAAGCTTTGATGACTTTTGTACGCAACGACCCATGTTGGGGCTAATATTTTATTGTCACATTAGCAATATCGTTGTTCAATATAATATTTCAAAATATCTTGTAATTAGAATGATAAAAAGGATGGATTTGAAAGAAATTAAAGCAATATACATTAATCGAATTTACAGGAGCTACTTAGTATGAGTAAGTACTGCACATTACATAATTATACACATTACTTATATTATATTTTACATTAAATTGAACATAGTGCTGCGTCTTTAAAACTTCATTTAGGTTCAGTTCTTTTTAGAAATAGTTAATAAAGTATGTATAGGTATTATAAATTTATACAAAATTTTAATCCGCATCAAGTGATTTGATTAGTCTTGGGTAGAACAGGTTGAATAACACAGTGAACAAAAATATCGATTAGTATTTACATAATAATGTATGAATATCAAAGAATCTATGTTATTGGTTCATAAGTCATAGCAACGATCTTGTATTGAAAAGAACTAGAAAGTTATTAGTTTAGTTATTCTTTACCCGGTATTGTTACTGAGTCAGAGTGAGTGAGAAGCTGGTCTAAGAGCAAAAACTTTGAATCAAACTTCCAGTACACGATTAGGTATGTGTCGCATTACACGTTTTCTCTTCAATAACAATCGTAACATGAAAATAGCGATTATAGTATGAAAACAGCTATTGGCATGGTAGGAAGATTCATTGTCGTGAATCAGTCAAAATGGGCTCGTTGGATAAATTTTCTTATCCGAAAAAATACACGCCACTTGATGCAAACTGGATCAATATTAAATTATTTATAGGCTTAAAGCGATGCAGTTAATTTTTGATCTCGTGTATTGTTGACACACGACTTTATAGCAGCCTTCTGGTCATCGGTCAGCCAATATTTGGGCATCCCTGGAACTTATAATTTCGTTCGCTATTAATATCCCATTTACGTATTTTACGGTTATCCGAACAATTCCCCGATTCCGAAGTACGTACCGGTATAATGATATTTAATGATCTGGAATTCGGAAATCTATCCTTAAGATTAGGAGGTCGTTGGGCAGACAATAAGATTATCTGCTTGATAGTATTAAAGGATCTTTATATGCTATTATTGAATAACTTCGACGACATAAAATCCTCAAAATCCAATTACGTAAACAACTTATTCAGTTGGTATTATTGTGCCAACAGAGACAAAACCGATGTCTTGAACTAGGCCCATTAGATTTGTTTACACATTGTACGGATTAGGCACTAATTAATCCATAAATAGACATCTATGAATTGATAATTAGAATAACAAAATCAAGGTCAATGTCATAATATAATGTCTTTTTCCCATTCGGCTATAGATATTGCATACACTATCACATCATCTTTTGGGCACATGATGTTATATATGCATCCTATAAAATAAAAAGAACAAAATGTAGATATCAAATTATTATGCTGAGAAACTATTCGGCCATTGATCAGGACTTGTTAAATGAATACTGTGATGGCTGACTGGTCTGGAGTGCTGAATAATAAAGATATTAATTCGAACTTGGAGTTTTTTGAATCCATTATCCTTAGCATTTTCGACAAGCACACTCCTGTAAGATCTGTAAAGATAAAGTACAATTCAGCTCCATGGCTGATAGATGACATCAAATGGTTAATGGTTATTAGAGACAAGGCTCGCAATATGTGCTCACATCCTAAAAATTTCATCAAAAGTCTGCAAAAATGCTAGGCGGAAGCTTTGGAAGTTTTTAAAATCATAAATTTGGGATTGGCATATTTAATATTATCACAAACGAAAATTGATGCTAATTCCCTGAACAATCATTTTTCCTCTATTGCTGTTAGCATCTACGACTAAGACAAAAATCGCGTCCTATCTTGGCTGGGGAGTAAACTTCGCCCTAATTGTGATTTGTTGAATCTGGGAAAATAACTATCGAGGTGCTATTGCTATTGCGAAGTGCATAATTACATAATGTACTAGGTCCAAGGCTATTTGCAAAGAGGCCTTGACATAGTGGATTTGGTGAAGGATTTATTATTTTTACGATCCTAAAAGCTCTATAGTCTCTCTTTCTTCACAGTTTCATCCTATATCTATTCTACCTTTACTTCTTAAGGTATTCGAACGCAATTATCTCTCCAGTCAGTACCAATTGGGCTTTCGCCCTGGCCACACGACTCACCATAGTACTGATTCAGTTGGGAATAAGGTTACAAACAATATTTGTTAAAATATTGAGAATAGAAAGCTCATCTTGCTTGCACTTTTAGATTTCAGAAGTGTTTTCTATGCTTTAGGTTTTAATTTATTGCTTGGTGTGCTAAATTCACTTAATACTACTTCTCCTTTGTCCTTACATAAGAAATTGGCGTTTTGTACGCGTGAAATATAAAGTCAGTTTTATTTTTGTAAGATATATTTAAATAATCAAAATATGCACTTTTGCCATTTCTAAGGTAATTCATTGATACCTTTAATGAAAAAACCACGGGGGCCAAAATCAATAAACTCTTTAAAGGCGGTTTCAATTGCCGCATCCAAGTTAAATTTTTCTCATTGTAAGAATTTGTTCAAATTTCAGAAAAAACCCGGGGAGTAAGGTAGATGTCGCAGACATTCTAATTGTAGAGCTCATCTAACTTAGTGGTTGTTTGTTGTACAATGTGTTATCTTACGTTGTCGTGAAACGGCAGTGGTCAAGAGCGATTGACCAATCACGATTATTTAGTAGCCAGTTCTTCCTTCGTAGCTTGTACTTGCTGACCGTAATCTGCCGTAATCGTTTGACCAGCCTTTAGAAAGCTCTAGTGAACACTAGCGGTCACAAGTAGTTGTTTTTGAGACAATTTTTGTTTAGTGCGAGATTTGTCTGGGTATTCAGCATTCAGACGGTTGCGACGAGGGCTTCCGATCATCTTACAGTATCCAGTTTTTTTTTGTAAATGTATTTGTAAACTAAAAATTTCTTATATTATACCATCATAATGCACAGAAAGCATTCACTTCTACATACACATACGCTCCTACTGAGCAGTATTTCTGTAATACTGCTCAGTAGGAGCAGTATTACAGAAATACTGCTCAGTAGGAGCAGTATTACAGAAATACTGCTCAGTGGAGCAGTATTACAGAAATACCACAGAAAAATAACAAAAACGCGCTACGACATGTGGATTAATGAAATAATATACATGGATACAGTTATATATTATACAATAAAATTACAAACAAGTTTATCTATATCTAATAAATATTTTTATAATTACTTCGAAAAACCCCAAAACTTACACACGATCTTATAGGCGGAGGTATATTGTTTCTCTTTACAGCAGTTCTAAGTGAACTAAAGCTCCATAATTTCTCGCTTTTATAGCAATCACCCCTGTGGGTTAAACATTCAGTTTATTCGCAATACTTTGCATCCACGTGGACCTAATAACGCTTTATGCTATCGCCCATGTAGGATCACCATGGCGCGACGGAACGTTTTTTCACAACACGCAACATCCACGGGGCCATGCAGTATCCACACGGTACAACAGCGTCTGTTCGCTTCTGTCACGCGGCATCAACTGTTCATTTACAATAAACAAATTTAATTAATGTCATATTCTTTGTGTTATAGCTAGAGATCGGATAATCGGATGCATATTTACCTAAAGTTAGTTGGAAACGGCTTTTTATTGTTTTGTTAAAGTTAAAAAAATTGTTAAATTATTTAATTGATTATTGTTTTAGTCAAACTAGCTCACTACTTTCGTATAACACTCTTCATGTAATAAATCGTACATTCATAAATCGCACGGGGAACTGAAACTAAACTTCATGTAAATACGTATGCATAGTTGTATAAATGAACCCGGAGACTCGGTCTTTTGAAAATAAATACCACGTGCTAGTTCAGTAATTTTCAAACAATATTACACTACCTTAAATTTGCAGTCCCGTATTTTCCCGGGATTTTTATTTAACAAAATGTATTTTAAAAAGCCGCTTCCATAATTTGTGAGCCAAAAATTAACTTTAGGTAAATATGCATCCGATTATCCGATCTCTAGTTATAGCTCATACTGTAATATAATTTATATACCTAACAAACTACTAAATTAAGCATCACGCGCAATTTGCGGCAGACTACAAGCTAAAGCGACAGGCGTCAGATTCAGTGATGGCTTCGTCAGACGGCTTTAGATAGTATGTTAAAGGTATTTTTCAAATATTTAGTTTTTTTATACATCTGTTTTTTATTAAATATTATATAATTTTATTCTGGTAAGGCCAGTATGTCATTGATGTAGTGATCATTGGTGTAGGTACGTCACTGTACCTGCTGTAAGCAGTGGCGACGTTTACTCATAGTAGTGTGCACTGAGCTTAATAGTAAGTAAGCTTATATTTATTGCCTTTCCGAGCTTTATAATTGTTGTGGTTTAATGTGAGGTTCGTATGGACTTGCTTGTTATACTTGGTAAATTAACGAAAAAATGCAAATAAGATAATATCATATGTTCTATTTAATTAATATTCATTGACAACATCAAAAAGATCAATCATACTTGACATAAAAATATAGAAGCATAAAAACATAAACAATATCGTTCTACGGTTTCATAACACACTACACACCACACAAAAAAAGAAGCACTTGAAAATTAAAAGATAATCACAAAGATTTATAAATCAAGACGTCTAGGTGCTTTGACCAGCCTGCCAAAACGTGTTTGTCTTTCTGACGCCGCTGACGCTGACGCCGGGTCCATACACTTATCTTCCACCGTATCCGAATTATCTTCCACAGACACGCTTCTTTCGAAAGTATTATAAGAAATCTCGAGTGGGTAAATCCGTTCGATTGCACGTACTTTATCTCCTCGAGAGGTGCCTAAGCGAACTACTCGATGAACACCATCCGGTCCCTTCATTATCTCTTTGACTACTGCTAGAGGCCAGTCTATCCTTTTGAGGCCTTCGACTTCCAGCAACACTACATCACCAACCGCGATAGTCCTAAAGGTATCTGCATTGCTCGACCTGTGAACTAATAAAGATAAATATTCGTTTTTAAAACGCATCTTTAACTGCTCTCTTATAGCTTGTATGTATCTGACACGAGTATTCAATGCCTTATTGTCAACTTCATCAAGGTCATCAGTGTGATACATTTTATCCTTGATATCTTGAATGAACATAGATGGTGTCAATGGGCATAAGTTCTCCGTATTATCTGAAATATATGTTAGAGGCCTTGCATTCAGTATGGCTTCACATTCGGAGAGCAGTGTTGAGAGTTCTATAAACGTGAGTGAAGCTTTCCCAATTACTCTTCTCATTATATCCTTTAGCGACCTCACTAATCTCTCCCAAAACCCTCCCCACCACGGCGCACGAGGGGGTATGAAATGCCATTTTATTTTTTGTGATGTCGTTCTTGCTATTATCTCTCGCCAATCAATAGAATTCAAAGAATTGCTAGCACCAACAAAGTTCGTCCCATTATCCGTATAAATCATGGACACCCTACCACGTCGAGCAAAAAATCTTCTCAGTGCCATCAAAAACTCTTCAGTACTAAGTGATGTACAGAGTTCTAAATGTACTGCTCGATATGTAGCACATGTAAATATCGCTACCCAGCATTTTTCTCCAGACCGTTGATATAATGGTCCTGCATAATCAATTCCGGTTACATCAAAGGCTGTACCACATGTTACTCGGCTGATGGGTAATGGCGCTGGTACTGATTGACATGGTTTTGCGCTGAAACGTTTACAGATAATACATTGACGTACAGTTTTCTTGGCTAATCGCCGAATACCAATTATCCACAATTTCTCTCGTAATATGGTTATAAGGGTTTGAGATCCGACGTGGAGATGTTCTTTGTGTTTCTCTCTAACCAAACGTTCTATAGTAAAATGCTTGCTTGGAAGAAGTACGGGAAAAACAAAGGAAGACGGTTCATCTAATAAAGCTAGCCTCGTCTTGACACGTATAATACCACTCTCATCAGTAATAGTTTCAACTTTGTTTACATGTGCCGATTCCTTTTGCCCTTGTAAGAATTCCATCTGCAAAATTTTAAACAGTTTAAACTCAGCTATTTCATATTCCTCAGCTGATATATCTCCAATTCTTTTAACACAACGCCTTTTGCTGTTATGTAAAAATCGTAAGCACCAACTCATTTGTCTAATAATTTTCTTGTAGCTGGAGAAATAACTAAAACTTTCTAAAAAATCATAGTAGTTCTGAGTCATCACGCAATGTTTCTTAATTTCTTTGTTAACCTCAGTATCATCTGCGTCGGGAACACTGTGAGGCCAATCACACTCCTTTAACTTCAACCACTGTGGTCCTTCCCACCATCGACTTTCTACAAGATTTTGAGCACTACAACCTCTTGAAGGCAAGTCTGCAGGGTTTAGGTGACCTGGAATATGTTTCCAATCATATCCTATTGTCCTCTCATTTATTTCTTGTACTCTATTTTGTACGAATACATTAAGCCCATGTTTCCTTTTAATCCAGGCTAAAACTATGCACGAATCTGTCCAATAGTTTGCTGTATAGTTTGTTAAGTCTAAACTGTCTATAACTTCATTTGATAATCTAGCGCTCATTAATGCTGCGATTAATTCCAGTCTCGGCACAGTAAGATGTTTTATTGGTGCTAATCTTGATTTAGCAGTAATCAGTTGTATATCAACGCAATCTTTATGTTCAGACCTGATAAAAATACAAGTGGAATAAGCCGTTTGACTTGCATCACAGAATATGTGTAGACTTGTTGTTGTCTTCTCGGAGTCCAAACGAAGTTGTGAAAGTCTTCTTGGTATTCGACAGTTTTCTAAAATATGCAACTGTGTAATCCAAGCCCTTACTTCTTTTTCCATCTCACAAGGTAACTCTTGATCCCAATCGATCTTTACTGTCCAGCACTTTTGTAAAATAAGTTTCGGAATCAGAGTAACTGGGCAAGTAAACCCGATGGGGTCAAAAATGCTCTGAGCCAAAGATAATAACGACCTTTTTGTTATTTTGCCTTTGAATTTCTCTAACATGGGAATCTTACAGAAAAGTTCATCATTTCTTGAATCCCATTGAAGTCCAAGGACTGAAATAATTTTATGTTTATCATCAATATTAACCGGACCACTGACCCAAGTTCGTAGTTCAAAATTCCCTTCTTGCATTATCATGTTAGCATCCTGGACAAAACGATTTAATTCAGAAAGAGAATTAACGCTCGTAATGCAATTATCTACATAAAAACTCTTGCTTAATATCGACTTAGTTTCGCCTTGATATTTTTCAAGATGGTATTGAATCGTAGCGGATAAGAGGAAAGGACTTGTTGTAATACCAAAAACTACTCTTCTGTGCCGAAATGTTTTTAGTACTCTTTCTTGATTATGAATATTTCGCCACCAAAGAAATTTCAAAAAGTCTCTATCTTGTTCAGCAATAGATATTTGTAAAAACGCCTTCTTGATGTCTGACGTAACGCCTATGGCTTTTTTCCGAAATTGTATTAAAATTTTTGGTATAATCTCTATCAAGCATGTTCCTGTATCCAAACAACTATTAAGCGAAAATCCTTTATCTTCTGAAGCCGATGCGTCAAACACAGGTCTTATTTTGGTAGTGATGCTTGATTCTTTTATTACGGCGTGGTGTGGTAGATAGTGGCCAACGGATGAATCATCATTATTAACTTCTTCTATTATACCACTTCTGAGCCATTCTTCAAAAATGTCATCATAATCCTTCAAAATTCCATTGTTAGACAGTTTTTTTGTAGTCCCTAAAAGTCTCTTTAATGCAATTTTGTAATTTGTCGATAAATTCAAAACTGTATCCTTCCAGGGAAGTCTCACTTCATATCTGCTTTCATCATTGATAGTAATTGTATCTTTAAAAAATTTCATTGTTTCTTCTTGTTCCCTCTTTTTACTCTTAACATCAGTTTCGTCTCTTATACCTATAGCTTCCAACGACCATAAATCGCTTACGTCAATATTGCAAGATAGTATATTGGTAGGTCCATAAAATATTGTGGAACAATAAACATCCGATACGGGGCCTTGTACTGTCCAGCCAAATTTTGTCTCTATGGCATATAAATTGTTTTTGATAAATATGCTTCGACCAGATAGTAAAGATGCCGAAACATCAGACCCTAAGAGAAGACCTATCTCTGTTGTGTCATCTGCAGAATCGTTTAATATTATTCCCCTCTTCTCCAATTCGGATAGCAGTACGGATTGTTGAATCTTTGGTAAATAGCCACAGATAACTCGTTCTTCTAAAACTTGCATTTCCATCGCAAATTTTTCATCAATACTTTTTAATATTACATTAAATGATCTTCGGGTTTCTTTTCTTGTCACAACTCCGCCAAACAAGCTGTGGGAGATTTCTTCTTGTGCAAATGGTTGTAACTTTAGCTTTTCTACGATATCTTTCTTAATAAATGACCTCTGTGCACCTGAATCTATAAGTGCTCTAACTCTACATTTCTCGGCTCCATTTACAATGTCAATTCTAATTGTCTGCAAAAGAACCGTATTAGCTTTGGAAGACATATCACTCAGTACAGCAGGACTGTTCGACTTGGTTTCCTCATCCCTTCGAGGAGAGAGTGACTTACTCTTTGGTTCACCACACATAATAGTATAATGTCGCCGAGAGCATATTATACATTTAGGATACTTCTTACATCGTTTATAGCTATGTCCAATGTTTAAACAAATAAAGCAAGCATTCTTACGTTTTAAAAAATCTCGTCTATCATTTAATGACATTTTCATTGCTGTGACACATTCAGAGCTATTATGTGAACCCTTGTCACAAAAAATGCATAACTTCTCTTTTTTTACTATATTGCGATCAACCTTTTCTGTTGCAGTAGCAAAACATGCTGCAGATGAAGAACATGGTTCTTTGTAATATTCTTGTTGAAATCCTGCACGAGCTATTAGAATTCGTTCCTCCGATTCAACCTCATGCTTGAGAAAAAGTAACAGCTTTTCTAATTGGCTATCTGTAGAATTTAGTCGTGATCTATTCCATGCCCTTAATATGTCCTCTGGTAAAGCAGATTCTACAAGTGGGAAGAATATAGCTGCGTATTTGTCTTTGGTAACTCCCATAGTTTCTAAAGCTTGAATTTGTGTCATTATTTTATCGTATAAGGTTCTGGTTGACATTTTGGGTATCCCTTTAGCTTGTGCCAATACTAATTGCAAAAGTTCACGGACATAGTGCTCAATAATTATCTCGTCTCGGGCGTACCTGTTTTTTAATTGTTCTAGCGCTTTTTCATAATTGTCACCAGAGGGTGGATAACTTTGTACTAATTCTCTCGCACTAGAGCCAGGTTCCATACATTGAACTAAAAATTGAAATTTATCTTCGAGGTCAATATGGTTATCTAAATGAATTTTCTTAAACTGACCCCAAAAACAGAGCCAATTTTTGACATTGCCATCGAATTTTGGAGGATCTAATTTTGGTAGCCGAAAATGCCTTTCTGGGTCCTTTATTTTAAAATCGCTACCATTCGACATATTACCTACACTTCTATGGCTAACGTTATCAGCATCACATACCTGAGTTAAATTGTGTTCCTCTGCGAAACTTAGGTAATTATTTTTAAGTGAAAACCATCTTTCATTGTATGTTTCAGTAATGTCTATATCCTCATCATACTCATCTTCACTACGACTTGGCATGTCTAACCAAAGCTCTAATATTTTATTATCAATAACTTCTAACTTCTTAAAGGCATCAACCAAAGAATCGTATGCTTGCTTGGCTGATCCAAATTCATTTTTTACAATATGATTCTCCAACTTATTTGCTCTAGTCGTAAAGACTCGTCGAATTACCTTACGTTCATCTTTTGCTCGTTCCATTTTATACCTTAACGGTCGCCAGATGTTGTGGTTTAATGTGAGGTTCGTATGGACTTGCTTGTTATACTTGGTAAATTAACGAAAAAATGCAAATAAGATAATATCATATGTTCTATTTAATTAATATTCATTGACAACATCAAAAAGATCAATCATACTTGACATAAAAATATAGAAGCATAAAAACATAAACAATATCGTTCTACGGTTTCATAACAATAATGTTAATGTCGGCAATCTAATGTCAACGAGCACCATAAATTGTTCAAATTTGTCGGGTTTGGTGCAGAGTGTAATGAATGTAAATTATGTATAGGAGTGATGACAAACACTGTGCCGCGCCAACCAGTGCTTTGATCGCGGTGATGAAATTATGGCTATTCTGTGATTTACATAATTCTTCCCATATCCTGTCACCTTTTGTCAATTTTACGTAACATGTAAAACATACTTATCTATGGATAGCCTTGCATCATAGAGTATGTAACTTTTAAGCTTTGGTGTCCTTTCAATAATTTAGTACCCTAGTATAGAACTCAGGTACAGAGTCTTTTTCCAGTAACTATTTATTGTACTTTTGTCGTCGGTGTGCCGTCGCCGTCGTACTGGTCTTTATTCCGGATAAAAATCGAAAGTGCTGGTAGCGATTTTACTATAGGCCAATATTTTACGAATTTCATATGTATATTAATCTGACACGCTTACTGTGAAGGAATTCATTGTGAGGCAAACTACATACACCTGTGAAGAAATTCAAAGGTGTGTCAATCAAAAGAACACAACAAAGCGAACACTTGCCACGAAAGTATCTTCAAATTATCATTCGTAAACAATTTTTTTCTGTAATCATCTTTTACGTACTGATTAAGTAAATGTTTTGATTTTACCATCTTATTCTTTTTAAAATTATCAGTTGAGTAATGACCAGTACATCTCTTAAAGGCTGCAAGTTCAACGTTTTCTTTTATAACAAAATATAGGTCTTGGTTCTAGGTGCTATCTTTATCTCGCGAGATAAAATCTTATTTCTTCCTTTACTGTTTTAATTCCCTATTCATACGGACATTGCGTGGATGCCCAGATCTTTTTCTGTCATAAACAGACGAGGTTTCAGTGTTTCTATAAAAACTTCGGTACTCAAATATTTGACAAATACCCAGGGGATGGAGAGTTTTAAAAATTATATTTGGCTCTGTATCTACTTTCGTAATGCAATCACAATGTTTCGGTCCTCTTTATTACCCCACTTCATTTTAATATCACAAAAATATTTGACAACTGATTGACGACGAAAATTAGAAAACGTAATAAATATTCATACAAAATTAACAGTTCCGAAATTCAAATGAAATATTTTGTTTATTTAAAATTTTAACAGTATTTAAAGTCAAATACTGTATACAATTTTCAGTACTGACTGTATAGTTGGGAATATAATGTTACCATTACGGAAAGCTGTTTTAATTTTTTTCTTATATTTTTAGAAGAAGAATACCAACCATGAAAGTACTACGAAATTAAAAGGGATATTATTAAGTAACATATAATATCTAACGAATTATGATGAGAATGATTGTTGGCAAGATTCCGCAAGCTTGGTGTACCGTAAATTGCCTCCACGAGCATTGAATAGAGCGGAGAAAGACGTGCCGTGGATAAACTGCAACAGGTAGTGCTGGAGTTGAAATATCTCTTTAGATTATATATTAATAACTGTTCAATACACGTGTAGTGTTAGTTGCAGTATTCAGTATTTAATTCGCAGGAACAAATTCGTTTTTATCGGTAAGTAGGTTAGGTAGTATGTTTACAGGACATGGTTGTTTCGGTGAGTATCTGAGTCGAATAGGGAGGGAGGACACGACACGATGCCACCATTGCGCATCCGACCTCGACTCTGCCCAGCACATGTTGGCGGAGTGCCCCGCTTGGGACTCCGAACGCCGAGTCTTGGTCGAAGAGATCTGGCAAGATCTGTCTCCACCAGCGTAAATTGCGGCAATGCTGGCGGATGAGGGAGGTTGGAGGGCTGTGGCCTCCTTCTGTGAAGCGGTGATGCTTCAGAAGGAGGCCGCCAAGCGGGAGATGGCCGATCCTGCTCGAAGAAGGCGGTCTCGGGCCAGATAGCCTGGCCTGAGGCGCCGCCACGGGTTGCTGGCGCGCGCGACGCAGCTCGCGCCCGTGGAGGCGACCCGGGAGGGACCTCGCCCCCGGATGGCCGGGGGGTAACGTCCGAGGAGGTTGGAGGGAAGGAGGCGGCAAGATCACTCCTCCCCGAGCATCCAGGGGAGCAAAGGCCGGGGGTCCTCAGATGCGACACTCGATCCTAAGGGCCCCCTACAATGTCTGAGGACGGCCATCGCTGAGGTTTTTAGTGGGTAGGTAGGCCTCCCCCTTCTGGGGAGGAGAGCTCCACATAACCGCCGGCTCTCCGCAGCCGGGGGATGCAATTCAAATTCAATGCATTTTCCTCAGCGTAACAAAGAAAAAAAAGGTAGTATGTTCACAAGGAATATTAAAATAATATAGACGTTGATATTTAGTGTACTTTTATTTGTTAGACTGAAATAAAATATTATTATTGCAGCTGCACCTTCCTTACTTTACAGGGCCTTCCATCCTACACTTAATAGGATTCTCGTACACATGGTCAGATTTTTTTTAATGTATGATTGAGTTTTTCGTCTTCGTCACACCTTTTGTGTTTTTTATGAATTTACGAGTTTACATTTTAAGAGTAAACAAGAATAGAAGCAACCGATTATTATTGATGACAGAATCTATTTATACATTAATCAATGCCCTCTAGAACGAAAATATAAAATAAAATTATAATATTTAATATTAAAAATGAAATTATTAGACCTATAATTTATCAAGCAAGTCCGATCCCAGCATCAATAGACTTTATTCTTTTTGCAGTCTCAAACTCAATGGCTTTAAGCTGTCTTTTACTTGTTTCATCTATTTGTTTCCTTCGGAGTGCCAATACTGAAATTTTCCCCTTGAGGCTGCTTTTACGACAGTGATATTCCGCCTTTTGTTTGCAAGAAATCGATTTGTTGGATATATAAGACGAGGAGAGTGTAAACATACCACTTGCATACCAAGATTTGAAAGTGGAGCTTGGAGCGATATTTTGATTGCAGTTGTGCCATCTCTACGGTTAATTCAATATGATTGCGTAAAACATTGTTAATTCATAAGTTAAGCAACAAATGAAACGATGTAATATGCAGCAACAGTACGAGTTAATTATTTTATTAAATAACACAGTTTTATATGAAAAACCATATATACTCTCGATTTATTTAAAACAAGCAGTGGTCTTCATAATTATATACTTACACTTAATTTTTTTAAGTTTAGTTTTAAGTTATTCTTCTAACAGTTGAAAATTATTAACGATTCTGAAAGGATGCTCAAATAAGTGGAAAGTTTATTTCATTTGATAGGCAGTCTAGCATGCAAATTTTCGATAAGTGAAACTGGCGTAATAATTAGTTCAGCCGGTGCTTAGTTTACATAGGACAAGTTGATAGAAAGACTTGGATAAATTATTAATGCTTAAAAATATTGAAATTGCAAAGAAATTTTTTTAAGGTCTTTCCAGTTTGGATCAAAGCTCAACTTTTCATATTGCTTATTTTGTAAAATAATACTAATGAAATGTTTTCAGATTCTTTTATCATTAAGTATTTTGGCAATAGATAATATTGGATATTGCTCTACTATCGATGTGACATATACATATGTATAAATATCGAGATAGAATGTTCAAACAGAAAGAGTTTTACCCTTTTCATTCTGAAATATATACTAATAAATACTGTGAGTTTTTTCTCAAGGAGAAGGCAAAAATCCTCGCAGGCTACCCCATTTTCGTGATCATTCTCCCATTGGATACTCTCGCTGCTATTATGCGGGCGGTTGTGTTTTGTTAAAAAATAGCATGTGATTGATTCTGCCTCTTCGCCTAAGAAGCACTGTACTACTTCAGAGTGGTGTATATGCGTTAGAAATTGATTGAAAATGATTCGAGGACCAAAGTGAACTAAGAATAATCTTATTGAACTTATCGCAAATTATTGTCTTACAGAAGGTAGTTGAAAGTTGTATAGATACACAATATAAATACAAATGCCGTAACAGAGCTAGGAGTTTTTGTGTGTGTTTGAAATAACCTGCTTAGATCTACAGCACCTGTACTGTGATGGTAGTGAAGATGGAGGGGTGTGGGCCGCTGCTTTATTGATGAAGTGATTTGGATATTGCTTTTTTTTCCTCAGGAGAGGAAGGCTGAGAATCCTCACAAGGAGCACGAAACGTACCCAGGATACCCCCACAACGGCAAATGTCACGGAGGTTATGTCTGACTCCACGCGACCGGAACGGTCCAGTCACGTGACCTATCGACTAAACTCAGCTTGGCCTTGGTTCTAGTAACCATATAGGCAAATGAGGGCCTTGAAGAACTGTTTAAAACAGGAATTGAGGTGTAGCTGTATAGTGGGGAGTTCGAAATTCCTATGGAGATTACTTCTTCTGACATACCACAGGACGCTAGTAGCTTTATGGTAGAATAATTTTTATTTTTTTGGAGTTGGTATACTATATTTTGTCGACATTGCCACACACGCGACCTGTAAGTTTAAAGTGGATGGACGGATATTTTATAAGGAGTTCGTTTGTTTCTAAAGGACATATTGGACTTTATATCAGGACTTGCAAATAAAGTCAATATTGTTCCCAACTGCCCGCCACCGGAAGATCCTTCCGGTCACATTGTAAAAATCGTGCTGTCTCTACGAACAGAAGAATGCGACTTTCGAGCTGGGTTAAAATTCAGTGTGGGATTAAGTTAGAAATGAATCTACATAAATAATGTCATAATAGATAACTACTTTAGTCGTGTTGGACAACAAGTTATTTACAAATTATATCTTGTGAGAACATGACATCAGTTCTCATGTGTGTTTTTTGACTGCAGATTGCTAGATCGATTATATAATAAAATGATACTGAAAGGATCTATTATTAACTATAAAACAGTCTAAAATCATTTGAAACCCTGCCATATCGACTAATTCTAATCTATTGATTTAAATACTGGCAAACGTTTTTGGTAGATATATTTTAAGAAAATAAATTACCGGAGAAAATTGTCAGTGTGCTCGAAAATGTGTTTACCTTATTAGAAACTCAAATCCTCAAGGGGATCGTTTATCGAAACGTGTCATATTTCAAAACTTCGCCATTTTCCTCATTGATCGTATTAGGTGGCTTGCAGTTATATAAATAAATTTATACACTCCTTAGGTGTTTCTTATGGCACGAGATGTTCGTCGAATTATGTTTACGTTATTATGTTGTTGTGTACCTTTCGTGGAACCATTGTCTGTTCTACTTAACATGTTAGCTTTATTAATCTTACAATTTTAATTTGAAATACGTATGTATTGTTGCTGTCTCAGTTTTTCTTTCAATAAACTTAACATATTAAAAAAAATGCATTTTTTTCATTTATCTTTTATTTTGCAATTAAAAAAGGTATAAAATATACCTTATTTACTTCTCTTCTTCTTTTTTTAATTCTCAGAATCTTGTATAAATAACTTAACTTTATGAAACATGTTTAAAAAAAATTGAGCTATGAGAGAAATCTCTGCACCATATATGAGATATCCGGATGTTGCTGCTTGATGTGTTTTAGCTATAAGGCTGATAATGTATCAGTATTGACTGGAGTCAGTACGTCATTTGAGAAGAGCACAATGAAGAGAATTATACCAGAGGAATACCTAATTATATAATTTATTTATTTAATAATATCTTAAGCGACTTTTATTTGTATATGTAGATGAAAGTCACTTAAGATATTTGTTACCGATTATTAAATTATTCTGGTTTATTATCTTATCAATATCAGAAGCTAAGATCAAAATATATTAAAAAAAAATATTAATTCAGATACCAATGTGGAGCTTTTAAAGAGAGTAGTAAAAAGGAGACAAATTTTAGTTCACTATACATAATACTTGATATGGCGTTACCATAGAGAGAGATAACGCAGTGAAATCGGCACAGATTTTATAAATTTATTTGAAGTTCCTACGGTGAAGGAAAATTCGTGAGTTAAAATTTTTGTTCTGATATCATTCTTAGTACCATTAAACAACTTTTACAATTAACCGTAGAAAAACTTAAAATAACAGAACTACTTTTATTCAGAAAAGCTAATTAAACGCAATTAAAAGTTATTTCAGTCAAATAACGTTCGGCCAAGTTAGCGATTGCGCCAGCCAAAGCAAGTCTTCATTAAATTTGCTGAAGCTTTGACAAAATTTATTTTGTAATTGGAGTTATTCCTTCGTTTCACATTAATTGTGCGCCTCATAAGGGTTTAACAATATCTGCCATCGGATATTCAGAAACAGCTTAAGATATTTAGGAGAATACATCTCGTAGGTTAATTTCGTATGAATATTATTTAAATGAACCTACAGTGTGATAATTAAAATTATTTCAACTATTTAATTCAACATGTTCAGAATGCTTGAAGGTGTAGTAGAGGGACCGTTACTCAGTAGTCATTATCAAGATTTATTTCTAATAATACACAATTAAGTTAGTATCATGAAATATATCAAAATACATGAATTTTGATTTTAACACCTTGTAAGGTGTTAAAATCAAAAATCAAACTTGACATCAATTGTTCAAAACTTTGTGAATATGGGTTGATTGTATTGTTCAAATATGAGAACTAAATTTAGTTCTAATACTAGTAATAAATAGTTAAAAGATGGAATTCCATCTATTTTGTTGATATACGTAATGTACCAGCAGACTTTAAACTTGGTTAAAGTTTTGGCAAAACTATTTTAATGTAATTCACTCTGCTAGAAACTGAAGTATAAATAACTAACAGTTTCCTTCTTTCAAAGCTTATAATATATTGTTTCTCATCTAAAAAGGTAGGTGGTTGTTATCCTGGTTTGGTTTCTGTAAAAATAAAAACATTGTGTGTCAACCGTCAAGATGATCAGAGTGAACGTTTTGTCTCAATGATAACGGAAACTAGCGGCGGAGATCTATCTCTATAATTTCTCGGACACTTCCCATAATACAGGCGATAGAGGTCAAGCCGGCATGAAATATCTAGGCAGTTGACTGGAGACGCTTTCTGTTGAATGCGGTCTAGAGGGATAACTAGGCACGGGGGAGCCCCTGCCCAAAGATGAGAAGTGTATTCTATATAAGACCTAACCTTTCAAATTTAATACTCGTATACAGCAAAAAATTAACTCACTACATGGTTTACTAATATTCAGGATGCAGCAGTGATATTAGTTTTCTTATTAAAAGCTAGATCATTACTTCGTCGAAGATAAAATCTATGTTCAGCCATAATATAATTTCTGAAGCATCAGGCACTGAGTTAATTGTGCTCCGTGTCTGATACGACATTTTAAAGTCGCGAGATGTAAATTGTGGAGGCGACGGAGCGTGCTCTCAACTTCAAGAAATTATGAGAGGCGTTTAATCGAAAAGTACTCTCGTTCCCTTGATCTTGTCTTCCTAAAGCCTAGCACGAGCTGTCTCCATAGCAAAAGACACGCGTGTATGTAGCATAAAGGAGTTCTTTCAAGTTCAGTGTAATTTATTCGTAAATAAATATATCTATAACATATTCGGATGTACGAAGTAAGAAGCTTAAACTCGTGTACTATAGAATTCAGCCGATTCACAGACAGAGACGTTCAATCTTTCAGTAAATTTATTGTATAAATTTTCTCAGCATATTTCTATGAGAAAAAGTAAATGAATATATCCAAATAATAATAAAAGGTTATTTTATATATATAATTTCCTGTATAAATTCTTTTAGTGTGTCTGCATGATAAAAAATAAAATGTTACATATAAATTTATCATACACTAAATTGGAAAGACATCGATGTTGATGAGAATCAAAACTAATTTTACCAATGTGTGAGCGCTGCTAATGTATGTATTTGACGTGTACACGTCACATACATTGTACAATTATGGTAAATATACCGATACTTTGTGTTATTATGTTATAGTGCATTAGAATACCAATGTGCTAATAAATAAATTCAGAAATACACACGAGGCTGATATTGGGAATGAGCGAGTCCTTAATTTTCAGTTGAGTAATTTCCAATAGCTTACGAGTGTTTTACGACTATTTTCAATACTATTGTGAGTAATTAGAAAAAGTTATCTATTAAATAATATATTTCTTTCATAGAAAAATTATTGAAAGTACAATTATAACAATATATATTAAGTTTTCCACGATAAATTTGTAATATATCATTTTTTATAAAAACAGATAAAAAGAGATAGACCTGTCTGTAATCCTATGGAGACAGTATAATATTATTTTCTTTTTAATAACGCAAACGCGAAATTTAAGAGATTGGTGTAAGGGATGTCGAACTACACCTAATAGGACGCCAACTGCCACCATATCAGGTAAACTATAAATTTGAAAGAATGGGAGAATGACAGTTTAGTTTCATTTACATGATATATTTCTATTTAGATATACGGCTGAATGAGAGTATCGACAGGTATATTTTAAATCTATCACCGAACAGTCAAGACAAGGTGATTGGTGGGCAAAATCGAAATATATTTACATAATTTAATTACTCTGATTAAAAAGAATGCTCCGACTCCATACAAGATGTTCTGACCGAAGTAAGGTACCACGACAGGCAAAACATCGATATCTTGTTTTAAAGATAAATGGTTTTTAATAAAATTACCATTTTACACTCTATGATATTAAACGGAGAGCTACGCTTTCCTCCTTTCCTCATTTTTGTTAAAAAACGAGGTTCATTTTACAAACAAGATAATGTGAATCTGTCAGTAAAAATGTTTGATAAGAAAGATATCCCACTGAAGCTATTTTGTCGGCTTGTTTCAAAATATATAACTCAGAAAGATTATTTTAATATTTCAATTAATTTGATAAAATATACCTGTTACAGCCTTTTCACTTGTCTGAATATGTAGTCTATTGTTGATAATTTTGTATATGGTACAATTTTCAATATAATCGTTTTGATAATAGGAATACCGATTTTTTTTTCTCTATGGTATTTATTTCTAATCTTATGAGTATTCTGTATTGGTACTGTAGTATCTGTTCATATGGAATTTGTGGAAGTTAAAGTTAAGTAAATTTACTTACTAACTTACAAACTTTAAAAAAGTAATTAGTTTTTTTAATAACTATCCCGAACCAAATCGCATAACGTCAAACAGTTATTACACCATACGAGAACAATAAATAAATATATCAAATTATCACTAAGTCATAACCAGATATTATTTGAATCAATATCTGCCATAAATGTTAATTCGTAGAAAAAGGTGTAGTATGTTTTTATTTACGACAAATTACTCAATAATTTGTGGCAGAACATTTACGTACTTATTCAGCAAAAAGGGTAATTTTTTTTCCTGTGATTATGTATAAAAAAAAAGTATCGAAGTGGGATCGATAAGGTCTTTTTACATTTTATTCAAATGCTGTTCTCCTTAATTAAGTTGCTTTTATTATACGAAGCAGGGTTTGATGTGTAAGATATTATACGAGTATGTATATTATAATTCATTTCCATTAACGCGACACACGTAACATATTACGTTACATTAATACACATTTGTCACAGAGAAAGTTTGTTATAGCAGTATTTTACGATTTTAAAAAGGCTTTCGAAACTCTGGAAACAAATACATTATTAAATGCGATGGAAGAGTGTGGAGTGTGCGAACCACTTAAAAATTGGTTCCGTGACTATCTCACTGCACGGTCCTATCAGGTTGGGGTGGGCGACTGCCTTAGCGATGAGAGGGATGTGCTGTGCGGGGTGCCTCAAGGCTCAGGATATGGCCCAGTGTGTTACCTGATGCATGTAAACAGATTACAAGGTGTAATACGCCACTGCTCAGTGCATATGTTCGCTGATGACTTGTGTACACTTTTGGCTGGCACAGACTTACTCGTAGCAGAGGCATGTCGCCTGGTTGAGCAGGATGTGGATGCGGTGGTGAGATGGTCCCATGATAATGGTATAGTATTAAATTCAGATAAAACTAAACTTATTGTAATACATTCACCTTATTTAAACCCAGCAGGAGAACCAACACCAATTATTAGTCATAGTTTCTATTGTTCCATAATAAAATGAATAACTGCAACTGTAAACCTATTGATAATGTAAACTGTGTTACTTATCTTGGCATGAAGATTGATAAAAAATTTTCCTGGTTGTCGCACATTGAATATATTTGTGAGAAATTAAGGATATTGTTAGGCAAGTTCTATCACTTAAGTTTTAAAGTGCCAACTACTACACTTAAATCCCAACTAATATTATAAATGCGAAAGTGTGTTTGTTTGTTTGTTTATTTGTTTGTTTGTTTGTTTGTTTGTTACCTCTTCACGCTTAAACTACTGGACCGATTTCAAAAATTCTTTCACCTTTGGAAAGCTACATTCTCCCGAGTAACATAGGCTACTTTTTATCCCGGAAAAATCGACAGATCCCACGGGATGCGCAATAAAGGCTTCGCTCAAAAACTACTGCACAGATTTTTATGCGGTTTTCATCAATAGATAGAGTGATTCTTGAGGAGTTTTGCGGCATTTTTTATCTCGGAAAAACGGATAGTCCCACGGGAAGCGCGATAAAATCTTCGCACCATAAACCGACTTCCGCGTATATGTAGCCGTGGGCAAAAGCTATGACCCTTAACCCTCTATACACCCAATCCCGAAATCCACGCGGGCGAAGCCGCGGGCAGAAAGCTAGTGTTTATATAAAGCTTTAGTGGAATCTCTCATATATTATGCTCTTGATACTTATGGATTGACTTTTAAAACCTATATATACAAACTTGAAGCATTACAAATCAGATTCTTAAAGCTATTAGTAAATAATAAAACTAAAAATAATTGTAAAAACAACTACAGAGAATTATTTAAAACTAGCTTTCTGCCCGCGGCTTCGCCCGCGTGGATTTCGGGATTGGGTGTATAGAGGGTTAAGGGTCATAGCTTTTGCCCACGGCTACATATACGCGGAAGTCGGTTTATGGTGCGAAGATTTTATCGCGCTTCCCGTGGGACTATCCGTTTTTCCGAGATAAAAAATGCCGCAAAACTCCTCAAGAATCACTCTATCTATTGATGAAAACCGCATAAAAATCTGTGCAGTAGTTTTTGAGCGAAGCCTTTATTGCGCATCCCGTGGGATCTGTCGATTTTTCCGGGATAAAAAGTAGCCTATGTTACTCGGGGAGAATGTAGCTTTCCAAAGGTGAAAGAATTTTTGAAATCGGTCCAGTAGTTTAAGCGTGAAGAGGTAACAAACAAACAAACAAACAAACAAATAAACAAACAAACAAACAAACACACTTTCGCATTTATAATATTAGTTGGGATATGTAAAGTCCTCCCAGCCAGCTTAAAACATAAATATTTACTATTAATAAATCAGCATAGCAATCGGGAGATTGAGATGTCTGAGGTTTCACACAAGCATGGCACCAGGTCAATAACAGATTGTAAATATGTAGTGCCTAGTGTGAGTAATTATTATGGTGATAGAACCTTAAGGAAAAGATTACCATATGTTCTAAATAGTTTGCCTGTGGATATTAGGAGAGAGACAAATAAAAACAAATTTAAAAGATTGCTAAAAAAATACTTGCTGGAAATTATATAAAAATGGTTTTATATGTATGTATGTATGTGCGCGTAGGGTTCCGTTTTTAAATTGAAATAAATTTTATGTATAATATATGTTTAAGTATGTATGTATATAGATAGTTATTTATCTTGTAGATAATGTGGTCAATCATTATAATAATTTAAGTATAAATATCGTATCGTATATATACAGAGACTCGGCTGAGTCCACAGACAAACTGTTTAAACAGTTTTGTGGACCTTTGTGTAAGAGAGGATTGTATTCTTTTTGTTATGTAATAAATAAATAAAAATAATTATGATGGCAAAAGTGTAGCATGGATGCTTGTTTTGGTCGCACCCCGTTTGATTGAATACTCACAAATAGTCCTATGCAACTCATACTTACATGGTTGAATTCACTGGCGCATGATTATAGGACACTAACTAAATTTAATAAAACGATTTAATTCAATTTCAAAACTGAATTTTGTTATTTAATTTGAAAATAATTTTATTATTTAATTTTTACTGTCGACGTAACGTTACAATCAAATAACGTGTACGATGGTGGTACAACACAGGTACAACAAAAGTTTTACTAAAGGGATGCCGGTTTTGGAATGTCGCAACTGTAGTTAATTTGTGCATCTACGTCAGAACGGAAATTTTGAAACAATATCGGCAGTCGGATCAACTCAATATTTTGTTTATTTTAAACACATTTAGCCATTTAACCATGTGACGATATTAGTATTGTGAAGGATGTTATTGGATATTCTGAAGAATGGGAAAACCTTGCATTCGTAAAAAGTATAGAAGAGCTAATAAATGTTTTACAGTAAGGCTTTGGTTCGCGTAGTTATTGTGAAGTCGCCGTTCATGCTGTACGAACAAATGTACATAATAATTGCGGAGAGATGTTGCTGATATCCATCTTCAGCAACACCTCAGTTAAAGAGTGCCTTTAACTCTAGATAGAGGGAGTTTATGGACGTAAGTTAAAGATCTTATTCCAAAGTTTTATAAATTATTTGACAATATATTTGCCTCACTAAATTGACATATTTAGCAATGAAATTGCACCTATGATTGGCTGCCAATAAGGTAATCCTCTTGATCCAGCAATTATCAGTCTAGTTTGATAATGGGATTGATATCCCATTATACAGCGTCTTCGATCAAAATTAACATTTTGTATCTATTAGGTTCCTTTGTCTCTGACCATATGTTTTTATTTACGAATAACGCTATTTAAATTACAGCCATTTTTTAAACATCCCGACTTACTTCGAACTATGGGCAGCATCCTAAAAATTACTCATTAATATGTTAAATAGAAATCTGAATGAAAGGTCATGGTTACAGGCATCCAGTTCAGTTTGGAGGTTTAGAAATAAGAGCCATTTCAGTGGCTTTTTCTGCATTTCTCGCTCATGAGATAGTTTGCAAGATGTTATCACATTTTTCCAATAGCATCCAGGTAATAAGCAATATGACCGACGCCTGAAATTCATGGAGTGCAACTTGCAACAATTCAAATTTTCTAAAATGAACATCATTACGAGCCAGTCTGTGAGTTTGAGCGGCAAAAAATGATATGAAAGTGCAGAAGCTCCTCAGATCATACTCGTCGTTTAGCTGTCTCTGTATAGGAATCTGGTCTTTGGATTCAGGCTCTTCCTTCTCCAAATACTGGAATTCTATTGCCATAAATTATTTTTGTTTAGGAGTTGCCCTTCGTCTCGGTGTATCGTGTTGCGTTTCACACTATTGCCATTGTGGTACTGCTGTCAACAAACTATGTAGCTCTTTATGGTTTGTCTTGTAGATGTGCTAGAAGGTTTCAGACAGGTTTTTTCAACCGCCAATTACGCATTAGTTTTATAACCTAATTACACGTGACGGTGGTAAAAAATCCGAGGGGATGATTCCTGTTCCTTAGAAGTTAGGACAGCTTTTAGTGTGGGACGCTTCTTGCGTTCACACTTTAGCCCTGTCTCATCTTCCTAAATACAAAATATGACTTGGTAGATAGCAAAATCAGCGGAAAATCATTTTTCAATATAGTAATAAAGCTTTTTTTCTTTAAGTCACATTGAAATGATGAATTTGAGAGCTTTATTCTTTAATAATAATAATAATCTTTATTTGACACGCTTCAATTTATAATCTTTGTTTGCTTAATCTAGACATTACATCTATATTATTTTAATATCCTGCCACTAATCAGCACACTCCCGAACTAGGAATCAACCTGTATCTCGAGCAGTACGCAGATCAGTGTCAAGTAAAATATATAGTTCAGAGTACCAGAACAGCAAGCCGAAATTAGTCGAAAGAAACGCTTCACAATGAGACTTTTTAGTGATGCAGTAATTCTCAAACAAGACTAAGTCTGTTTTTTGGGAATCCGTGCAATAAAAACAAAAGTAAAAATGAAAGTAAGAACTATTTTAACTAATTTGTGGAAATAATAATACAGTATTCTATTGCTTTCGAAATACTCTTCACCGCCAAAAACACAGATGTAAATACATTTACAATAAGGTTAGTAATAATTATGCGTGTAAGCCTGCGTGCGTTGTGTGTCTGTGTGTGTTTCTGTGTGTATTTGTATGTGTTGCTACACTTTAATACAAGAAATGTAAAACTTGTAGAATATTTACAATGACTTTGCCAACAGTTCTTCGGTTTCAGTATATGATAATTTTATTAGGAAGTCCTTTGTATATATGGGTAGATGTTTAAAATTTTATTTATCCTATTGTATACGATACAGCTGATGCAATCGAAGTGCCGTCTAGCAAAAGCAGACCTATATTTTGGTGTTTGGCAGACTATAACATTTCTACGTTTATTTATAATAAGTTTTTGATTAAACACTAGCTGGGAATGTTTGCGTAACACAATACTCATAAGAAAGAGTTGCCTTAGAGTCAGGACCATGGTATTTGAATAAAGTTGGGAAGTCGAGTATCTGAAAGGTTTTCTGACCATGACCTTGAGTACTGCTCTCTGAGTTCTCTCTAGAGGCAAAAGGATTGTTTTGCCAGCACCACCCCACACAGTAATGCAGTAAGACAGAATAGACTGGCATAAACAGGAATAAACTAATTTGAGGGTGTTGTCTTCAGCTATTTTATTTATGTTCTTGAAAACATATATTGGTTTTCTTACCCTTGTTATGAGGGATTTTATTTGATAGTCCCATTTTAGTAGTTGGTCGATGTGTATGCCAAGGTATTTTATGGTATTGATCCTTGTTATTTTTAGATTGCTACACTGGTCTGCAGCTTTTGAACTTGGATGGACAGTAATATTAGCATCTTTATTAGTTGGTAGTGTTCTCGTACAAGAAGCAAACGTCACAAATTTAGTTTTAGTCACGTTTAGTATAAGTAAGTTCCTATCTAGCCACGTTAAAACAGTGGAAATTGCATATTCAGCATTCAGGTAAGCCTCGGCCCAATTTGGTCCATCAATCACCAGTGCTGTATCATCTGCATATGTAATAATTTTGCAATGGGGCAACAGGAGACCACATAGATCGTTAATATAAATTTTGAAAAGAGTGGGTCCCAAAATTGATCCATGCGGCACACCAAAGACCAAAACCTCAGGTTCACTAATATACTTTTTGCCCCATGTTCTACATTCAAGTTTAAAGAAAATCTTTCAAACCTTTAAAAATTTAGATAGATACGAGTATCTTCTTTTTTTACTTAAGATTGAATGTAATATTAACTACGCTTGTATATGATTAACCAAGAATCAACATTGTGTAAGTTTGAATTGAAACATGACCCTACAGTGTAATGGAGGCAAAAATGTTTGAAAAACATTTATAGACCGTGCTGTCAGATCCATACAGGAAATAAATCACTCAAACCAATAAATAAAGTTTATCGGGATGGTACCTTTGGGAATGTGGATTTATGAGGTTTCGTACAGCCCAGTACAATTCTTGCCGAAATCTGTTTACCCCTTTACTGTTTCTCTGAGCGAGCGAGATGGTTTTATGGATTTGCGAGGGTATTCCGGTCTTTGTATGCATAAAGACAAAATGGGCGTTCATGGTACGATGATCAGATCGTAAACAAGATTTAAACGTTCTAAACAACTCCGGTAAGGTAACTTAACGCTTAGAATTGGTTTATAACTTTCAGAGGATTAGTAAATAAAAAACAACACTTATTATTGTCTTCACAATGATTAAGTACCTCCTACGAGAGAATATTTCTCTTTGAGTAAAACATGAAATAATTTGCATGAATCGTAAATTTTAAAAGAGAATTCCAATTTTCTGTTCTCTCTAATTGCTGTTATCGTTATTCTTCGTGATATTAATTGCGTTCTGGCTTTTAGAGATATTATTTCTAAAATTAAAATATTGAGATGGAACTTTCTGGGTTATTAGTAAGTTGAATTAAATTATTTCTTGTATAAAATAGTTCAATTAAACTAATTACTTCAGTCCAGTAAAACTAATCCAGTTTGGTGTGAATATTGATTAGAGTTTTTTTCCGATGGAATGAAACGACATCAAAGGAATAAAAAGATTCCTTTAATAAATGTGTCGTAAGCGCGTGTTAACAATGAATGAAATGTAATGAGGTGCGGTCGTTTTCACTTAAGGTCATTCGGATTAAGGCCTTAGAACTCAGTTTTAGGACAGACTTTAGTTGGTAAGTAATATTAATCTAGCAGTCTAGGTGATGGCAATGAGTCCAACATGGGTGGGCTTTCCGTTTTTTAGTGAGGATTTTTTGACCTGTTTGTTCCTGAGGAGAAAAGGGAACCAAGTCAGCAGACAGGGGTCTGCTTCATTTATTAGATACCTTAATTCAGGGGAATGAAAGTATTTAAGAAATCATAGATCGGAACAAAGGCTACAAAGTGTTTGCAAGAGATCTGTCCCTTGGGCAGAGTCACCTGATGTAGCTGAAGACACAGAGTAAAATCATTATATCTCTTGGCTTATGGCCATGATAGAATGATTCTATGGATTTTGGACAAAGTATGGCTTCCCGGCGATCACACAATCACTCCGATTTGAAACTGCAAGTCTTCAGCTCTGGCTCAGTGGATCAGGTTACTCTGATTTCACAGTGACTCCATTTCACATTAAAACTGCCTGAAGCCTTTGATTGATTTTTACTACCCCATTACAAATAAATAAGTTTTATGTGAGGCACTAATTATACAGTGCGATTCCATGTTGCAGGTAGAATTAGATTCAAAGCCTGCACCGGTGCACCTCTAAGGGTCAGCACTGGCGGGTATGAACTGACTTCAAGTTCTTAAAACACCTCATTTGACCGATTTAAAAATTTTTATTTGGACCAAGATTTATCCTGTAACTAACCACGACAGATTTATTGTTTTTCTCGCTCGGCATCAGTTCACGCTTAGCTTTGGCAAGATCTCAACACGATTCAGAAAGAAAGCGTCCTCCACGTCCGCGCCCTGCTCTATATGGATCAAAGTTTGATATTAGTAGATAATAGCATCCTTACATTTTTTAAAAGGATGTCTAAGCTTAAGACCTTTATGTTCTCTTTCGGATGTTTCGCGTTATTATTATTAACCATTTAAATTTGTTATAATAGTTACGTTATATGATTACGTTACAATAGTAAAACAAATGTTAATGCATCGTGGATTTGTAACGTTTTCTATCCACCTATTAATAAAGAAAATAAATTAATAAAGAAATAATTGTTGAGTCCAAAATAATAATATAAACATCGGCAAGTGACCTTCGAGAAACACATGCAAACCAAGTAGGTAATAAAGGTATTGCTTCTTATCATTTCATCATAAATATCTCGCCCACTGCTGGATATAGGGCTCCGTCTTTCTTGAGTTATAAGTTATATAACTAACACGATACTTTTTATGCAGGTATATAAACTGACTCACCGGGCACGGCTGCTTCGGTGAGTATCTGTATCGAATAGGACGGGAGGGATCGACACATTGCCACCACTGCGCATCCGACCTCGACTCGGCCCAGCACACTGTGGCCTCCTGTGAAGCAGTGATGCTCCAGAAGGAGGCCGCCGAGCGGGGTCGGGAGATTGCCGATCCCGCTCGAAGGAAGCGGCGCCGGGCTCGGTAGCACAGCTGCGGTGGTGGTGGAGATCGGGGGAGGTATTGTAGCCTCCCCCGAGGAGGGCTCCTCTGTATCGGCGGGGGAGCGGAGGCTGGGGGTTCCCGGTAGTAGCTTGGCGTTCCTGGGGGCTTCCTACATGCCTGAGGAAGGCCATCCCTGAGGTTTTTAGTGGGTAGGCCTCCCCCTTCTGGGGAGGAGAGCCCCACATAACCGCCGGCTCGCCACAGCCGGAGTATGCAACTTAATGCATTTTCCTTAGAGGGAACAAAAAAAAAGGTATATGAACTGAAAATTAGACTCTATTAAAACAGTTCCTGTGTTGACGTGTTAATGTTATTGAAGTCGTGAAAGCCTTCAGCGATAAAACTTCCATTGCAGTACAAAAGAAGACAAGATTAAAAATAGCAGTAGTAGTTTCGGCCCAATCCTTTTCATTCCCCTTTGTCCGCAGGAATTGGGCGCGTTGACATTACCCATTTAAAGCGGTATTGCGCGGCTGAGATCCGCTATCCGTGCACGCATCTGTGCCGGCCACTGGCGGGATTTAAGGGCCGAAGAAGGACTATAAACTCACTTTATTATTCAATGAAATAAAGCGCCGACTCAGATGCGGACGTTGACGATTGGCGTTTCATTTTTTTATATACAAATGAAAATGAAATGAAAATATCCCGCACTCCACATATCCATTGTCGAGTGCGGGATAAATTAGTATAAATAATGTTAAGTAAATATCAATTCTTATGGTTTATGTTTTGAGTACATTTCACCGATATTGTTCCTCAAAATGCATTAATTATGTTTATTAAAAGTGATGCTTGGTAAATAATTACGCTAGAGTAACGTGTTCTGTTAATTTATACTGAATTTCTTAACGAGGGTCAAATATGAAATAAAATAAATAATATTAGAGTATGTATAAATCAAAAGAATTGAAATAAAAACCTAAAATCAATTACAATGCTGATTATAAATCGTCGTTAAACGTAATCTTCTTTAATCTTTTCTTTTTAACAGCCTTTTAATCTTTTTATTTATTGCAGCCCACAGTCATTGACACATTGACTCAATTTGAGGGTCTAGGCCGACATTAAGCTCCTGTTACGCTCCGACGCCTCTTGTGTGGTCTTCTTTGGAGTCGCTGCTGCTGCTGCGTGTTACAATTGACCTGGCGTGGGTAAATAGAAACAATTAATAAAATCTTATTTTCTATTTTATATCGCGATGTTGTCGATTAGTAGTAGTAATTAAAGTTTCATTTTATTCATTTTTATTCGTGATATTTGAATGTTATTTATATACAGAAACTTCAATAACTAATATATAATATAATCATAATAACATTATAAATGAAAAATATAATTGTTTTTACTAAATTGGTAGTTTCTCTGTATCTTTAATGCTGGATTTGGATATGCAGTAACTTGCTCATTTCAAAGTGTGTACAACACATAGGGGTGATGGTTTGACAATGGTAATCTATGTCTTCTTTCATGTTATAAGAATGTGTTTTCAATTGATACCTACATGCCTGTTGCAAAATACTTCGTTGACAATGTTTAATTCAAATGCTGGAGTAGATAAATATGAGTCTTTCTGCAACTTCAACGCTATGTAAGCTTCAATTGAAATATTATACAGTTCCTGATTATCTCTGCTTATTAGAGATATTCTAATTCCCTTTATTTAATATTTTGACATTAGCAACAACAAGTAAAGCTTGCAATATCTAGTAGTAATATAGTGCAAATTTGTTTCTGATTGTCGACTGGTAGAGTGTGATCATTCAATTCGTTAGAAATAATGATTAACTGCGTTTGCAACTGCTGAGGATCAATTACATGAGTATCGAATTTGACCCACTTATAACAGTATCTGTCAACAAATAGCCGCAATAGGCGATAATGTGAATTCAGTCGTATAGTCAAATTGGTAATTTTATTCTTGTAGTTGGTTTGTAGTTGTAGTAATAAGCATACGTATATTATATTGAATTGTTTTATTAAAAAGAAATATTATTGATTGTATGCAGACGTTGATTCTCAGTAAGGGATGAAAAAATTTGCTACAATCTCAAGTCAATACTGTCACAAGTTCGAAGTGAATAGTCTTCGTGACTATAAAGATTAAAATAGTCATGTGGCTAGCACTCATGTGAGTGTTAGTGTCTTGTTAATTATTCTGTACACAAATATTGCATAGTTTGCATTGATGTGGTAAAATGGTTTTACCTCATTACTTTGAGTGAGCAATTAAGTCATAAATTAATTGTCTTTCCGTCTTGAATATGTGTGCAATTTTATTCTGTTGAACACTGTGAGAACCGCCTAGTTCGTTCGTTCATTGCTTGTTTCCAATGTTTCTATTTAAAGTTTGTGTTTGTTGGTAACTAAGAAAGAACTAACTACAAAAAAAGTTCCTTTAAATGTGACTTGCGGAATCTGCCAGGTTTTCTTCTTATATTACGTAAGTCTAACTTTTTAGGGTTTCGATTATTATTATTTTTTATAATAAGTTTCCATTTTTGTGGTTCCCCTTACAGCCAACCAAAACCAATTAGGAATTCATTCATCGTTATGTGTAGATTTTATTGTTATGTTGTTGCAAGCCTGAAAAATGTTGTTTATTTTTAAATAAATGTACGTCGAATAATAATTCAAGTTTCGTGAATGTTAGTAATTTTTTGGTTGTTAATTTAGTGGTCATACTTATAACAACTTTTTTAAATCTTTCTATATGAGCGTAAAATACACATATTTTCGCCGATGCGTCATAGAATCTTTGCAATTCTATGACATTATATTCAAGTACTCTGATCCAGCGTTCAATTTAAAAGCTTTTTAAAACTTCAGTTTAACTCATCACCTCTTTGTTTCTACAACATTATCTTTGTAACGTTAGTTTCATTATTGTAATATTTGGTACCAGCCGTCCAAAATAATCGAACATTTTAGACATTTTTGAAGTTGTAGTTGTGTAAGTTGTGTTGACTCGTCTATATAGTTCCAGCAAAGTCCAAGAACTTATGCCATGTTTTATTTTTTTGAAATTGAAGATAAAGTTATAGCTGCCACTGTTTTCTTCACCAGAAATGTTGGCTAAAATTACGGGATATGTTTTGATGTTTGACGTAATCGATCGTGTTCTTCTGCTACTAATCATTTTAATGTAATAATATATATATATAATAGCCAATGAAGGAGCAGGTTTGATGCCGTATGTTACAGGTTTCAACCAAAAATTTTGTGTAGGTAATTTCGTTAAGTATTTTCAATCGATTTTCTGTAGATAAAAACATACCTATATTCTCTTCATTTTAATAATCTTCCTGTAAATTTTTTTGATGATGCCTAAACTATGATTCTGTACTTTGTTGTTGTTAGAAAGTTCCACATCAGGAGGTACAAGCAAAAAGCATCAATAATGATGAATGATGAACTGTTACTGTTGTCTAGTTCCATATCATTTAATCCGTGAATTTCTACATGAAACTTTTTTAAGTTGTGGGTTATATTATTGTATTCTAAATTTATTTTCTAAGATATGAAATGAAGTAAAGCCTTTTGTTTTGGTAAATTTAGGAGTATTTTTAATCATTGTGTATGGATGTTTCTGAAAATAATCAATACTGTTAATATATTTCGAAGACAAATCTACAATCTCTATTATTATTATTGTCTTCCAAAAATGTTGTATTTATTCTAAAGTATTTTTGTATATTTGTACAATTACACTTCTGTACAATAGCCAATTTAACAATGTTTGTTGAGCCGTGGGTTATTTTACATCATTTCCTTTAATAATCCGTCTAAAAATAATATTTGTGTAAATATCTGCTTTGAAAAGAAGGTCAAGGCGGCGCCTTTTGAAATATTTTGGATTAGCTAAATCAAGATGTTCCACATTTGACAACATGGAGATGTGAATGTTTTATTAGGGAGATGTTTTATGATTTTGTTTATAATGAAAAATTCTGTGTTAAATTTATAGTCATTACTAGCGACCGTAAGGACACTACCACAACCTGGTGGGTTATCCCTAAGAGATTGGCATATACCACCGCGGACGTTTTTGTTGAACTTTTTAGTACATTATTGTGGTTTATCTCGTAGGGTTCAGCCAGCGTTTTTGCAATACTAGCGCAATAAAACGTGCTTATTTACGACATCACATTAGAAACCTCTAAATTTATCAGTGTTTCTCTACTATATTATGCATGTATTATATATATAAACCTTCCTTAAGAATCACTCTATGTATTAAAAAACGCATCAAAATCCCTTGCGTAGTTTTAAACATCTAAGCATACATAGGGACAGACAGACGGCAGATAGCGACTTTGTTTTAATAATAGTCATTATAAAAATGTTGTGTTAATAATGTATTTGCAGTCACTTTCCCATTGTTCGACCCCTTTATCATTGCTTTCATTTTGGGTTTTCGTTTATTAACACCCTCATAGTAAGTTCCGATGGCTTTCAGTATTTTGGCGCCCTAGCTAATAGTACGTCTGAATAGTCATCCTGAGAGGTATGTGAGCTGGAAGTAATGTTCCTGTATTTAGTTACTGCAGAATTCAACTTCGGTTATTCGCTTGCATCATAAATTAGTGTTGTGTTTGTCAGGACATTCACGACATGCTTTTGTTGAATTAATTATTTTACTATTATGTGAAAATAAGTAATTTATTTATGAAAATAACTTAGCTTGTTTATGTCGTGACGATATTTCTTATTTACGCTAAGAGGAGGTCGACTACAGTACCTTTACTCGAGAAAGTCGAGTAATTCTTGTAAAATAGGCAAATGATGAGGATTTTGAACCCACTTTTTATCATTAGCTTAAGTTTCTGTATCCAGTTTTTGCGATAACATATGAACTTAAAGTTTTTCAATTGTTATATTACTGCATCGTCTTAATACAAATTAACAATACATTGCATTTTTGGAGGACTAAATATAATTTTCACATTTCACATGAATATAAGTTGCTTATTATTATAATGACTATTTATAATAATACAAATAATGAAATAAAAATTAAACTATATCTTTCTGCTTCACCTCATTGTTTACTTTTACAAAACGTATTGAGTATGTGAAAATGTTGGCCGCAGCAGTGTAACACTAGCTAATTTGTTTAATGTTGCCTAAATACCTAACATGTGCAACTATTTCCAATAGTATTCCACCAAGCTAAAGTACTCCTTGGGAAACGTTACAATTTTTTTGGGGTTGATTACAAGTGTTTTGGCAGCACTTACAACCAATCCGAAGTATAGTTAGAAGTGACGTATAAATCTCTGAAAATGTAATATATACATACAAAATATGTTGACATTCAATTTTGACATACCGCACGGTTGGTCCAGAAAACCATAGAATACGTACTCTACATAAACAATATTTGTAAATTCCTTTTTTATTTATTAAAAAATAACACAAATGGTAATAAAATAAATATTTTCATTTCAACGTTTTTTTCCGTCTTTATTGTATAATTGTGGAAATATGAAAAACATATTTTCAAAAACTCCTCATTTACGCCAAAACACTGAAACAAACAGAACTGGTATGTGTTACTCACAGTACTATAAATAAAATCCTCACTAGCTTGTTAATTTATTGCTAATGAGTAAATTCTGATTGCTAGATTTATCCTAGCTCAATTTTAAGGAATGGAAATTTTACTATTTCAAAGAAGCAATTAACTTATTATATTGCTATTTCGACTAATAAATTAACTCGTATTATGAAATCACTTATATAGGATGTAGTGTGGGCGTTATAAACTATTTATAAAAAAGCTAATAACATTATGAATTACATCTTTAATATGCAAACTTACTATACTATACTTAATAAACAAAACTTTTCATTAATAATACGAAGTGCATCATTGGTACACTCATTCCACCTGTTTGACAAAACACCTGGCAAGAATGGTAAAAAAGTTACATCTGGGAGAGTGTTTGATGTGATTGGTTTTGTTTATCTATATATTTTATTATATACATTTATTGATAATACTTTAGTGACAATAGTTGTTATTTTTATTAAGTTTAGTTTTATAAAAATCGTTATTTCACTTTCATAATTCAATATTACCTGGAGATTGATAATGATGAATTCAATATTATCTATACAAAGTTGAGAGGTTTTTCTCTACAGCGAATGGTTTTAAATTCTACCATAAAAGTAAGGAAATTCTGTACAATAAAATCAGAACAGGGTAAGACAAAGAAGAAAGTTTATATTAACTTATTTATAGATTGTGGGAATGACGATATATTGAAGTAGGGAGTGAGTGTCGAAATGGTGAGTGATAGAGGAGATTGAAAGAGGAAAACATGTTGCGATGACCCCAAATAAAATTGGGAACAAGGCAGGAGAAAGAAGAAGTTAAATTTGTATTATATTGTGTTTTGAATTTGTTGTTAGGGAAATAGTTATAATTTGAAAAATATTCTAACCATTTTCTCATTAATTATGCATTATTATTGACATATATTCAGTTTGCTTTACATAAGTAATTAAATTAGTTTCTATTCACCATCTAAAAGTTACTTTCCAAATGAAAGTTGAGAAAGAAGAAAAGAATCAAGTAAGGTACCTTTTTCCGCCACCACTGCGCATCCGACCTCGACTCGGCCCAGCACACGTTGGCGGAGTGCCCCGCGTGGGCCTCCGAGCGCCGAGTCTTGGTCGCAGAGATCGGGCGAGATCTGTCTCCGCCGGCATTGATTGCGGCAATGCTCGCGGACGAGGGAGGTTGGAGGGCTGTGGCCTCCTTCTGTGAAGCAGTGATGCTCCAGAAGGAGGCCGCCGAGCTGGGTCGGGAGACGGCCGATCTCGCTCGAAGAAGGCAGCGCCGGGCTCGGTAGCACAGCTGCGGCGCTGCCGCGGGTCGCCGGCGGGCGCGAGGAAATCGCGCCCGCGTATACGGCGACCCGGGAGGGACCACGCCCCTTCCGTGGCCGGGGGGCGTCGTCGGTGGTGGAGATCGGGGGAGGTACTGTAGCCTCCCCCGGGGAGGGCTCCCCTGTATCGGTGGGGGAGCTCCCGGGGGTCCCTACATGCCTGAGGAAGGCCATCCCTGAGGTTCTTAGTGGGTAGGCCTCCCCCTTCTGGGGAGGAGAGCCCCACATAACCGCCGGCTCGCCACAGCCGGGGTATGCAACTTAATGCATTTTCCTCAGGGGAACAAAAAAAAAGCTGTGGTCTCGGCACCGGTTTATTGATCGGGTGATTTTGGGGAGCACTGCCGTGTAAAAAAGTGTTTTCTTTAACATTTTCTTATCTATACGTATATTTTATCAGACTAAAGCATCGTGAGACAACCTGTATATACTGTGAAGAAATTCAAACAGTGTTTGTGTTTATATGTATTCGTTGTAACCCGGTTAGGTTGGCTCATGAGCTCAAGCTACTATGATAATGGTAAGATTACTAGTAACCGATATAAAATATTACTTAAATGAAATACATGAAAAGAAACGTTAACAAATGTCTTAAGCTAGCTTAGCTAAGCTAGCGAGAGACTTTCGAGTGTAGAGATCAGATTAGTATTGATGGGCACTAGACGCTGTGGCCGTCGCAGCCGGCACAATATACTTGCACTGACATTGATAAAACGAGTAGATGAAGATGCCCCAAACAGACTGGCTCTTTTACTAACAAAAAGTAAAATAGAGAAGATAAACTTCAATTATATTAATCTATTAACGTTAAGAATAATCTATTCACAAAATAAAGGTGTAATAAATTTTGTTTTTAGATCAAATTCTAGTAATATATTTGCTGAGATATTGGCGATGAGGTTTTTCAAGTTTGAACATCTCTTCTGGGCATAAATCATTTCATGGACATAAGTGTACTAAGATTATGAGTCGATTTGAATATCATTAAATTGAAAAGTTCTCATAAGTAATGAAAAAAATTGTTTTGGTGCATATCACATCTATGCATTTTTTCCGTATCATAGACTATCTAACTATAAACTTATATTGTATGTTTCCTATTCAAGTTGAAAATAATTTAAAAAAAGTTAAATTAACTGAGCATGATGAATTTAATCATACAATACTATGGTAATATTTTAGTTATAGTTAATATATTTTATACGTGAGAAACATTATACTTATGGTTTCTTAAATAGCTAGTTATAATTATTAAATCGTTAGTGAAGTTAAAAATTATAGTTTGTTACATAGGTTTTTAATTATTTAGCATTAACATCCTGTATAGAAACATTTTAATAACTATATTAATAAATCTATTTGTAATTATTTTAGTTTCAGCCCATTTGACGAGTGCAATTACGATATTCGATTTCAAAGCCAAAACTTAATTTACCATATAATTAGCAACCGTGTCGGTTCTGAAAACCTTATATTGCAATTTCAGTATACTTGGATGTTTATATTTAAGCTAACTGTGGTTTATTTGTCGGCATTGAAGGATACTTCTGGTTCCTTTCTCTTAATATTAATGATCGAACATTTAAAAGGCTGCGTAGCAATTAATTGGAATTCCTTCAAAATCCCGTAGATTTATTGTTATCCGATTGGCTTGTATCATTGACTGCTTATTGATTGCTTTTAATTTATTCTGATAGTAAAGATTGTATTTACATTTACGGTAGTGAATTTCGTTACAAGTAAAATGTAGAAGGTAGATATAATTATTATAAAGTTATAAGTCACATAGGTTTAACGGTTACTATTGATTGTTTTTTTGGAACTACTCAATGGAATATTAGTTACTTTATAATATTTGAATATATGGGAATGACAAAGTTATTGGCTTATTAGCTTAAGTTACTTAATTCTATGCCTAGAATATGACGTATAAAGTGATGTATTTGTTTTGAGAACGGGATTTCAAACATGTTTGTTCGTCATTGTCTGCTTGGACGTACGTATGCCGTTCGTACATTTCCATTAGTATTTAAAATATCGGAGGGAGACTCTATACCAGGGTCGTCTGTTTTTGTACCTCTGTCTTACATATTACTGCCGTAAAATAGTGTCTTCGTTTCTGTGTTATGGTGTGAAGGGTAACTAACATAGGCGGTGAAATTACAGATATATTGCGAATATCACAGGAACTACAAGTACTAAGGCAATCACTTACCGTCAGGTAGACAATCAACCTATCCCAAACGACATGCCCAAAAAAATCCAAATAAAGTGTAGTGTTCTACATAAAATGTACAACATCTGCTTTTCTTTTCTTGATAAGGCTCTATCGATTTCAGAATTATTGTAGTCATTTTTCATAGTATATACCATATTTATACGTAAGGGTGAAGTAATCTTTTGTGTTCATATTTTTAAATTTCTTTTGATGTCAATAAGTGTAATTCCCCATGTTGTATAATTATTATTTATAATTAATAAAACGGTGATGGTTGCAACAGATATACCCTGAAAAAATAAAAAAGATTATCATATCATAAACGATTATTATAAATTTTTTGACAAGGTATAAAATTTATGTCCACATTTATAAAATTTGTATATATTTTGTGGAGTTATGGACAATTGAAATGTTCGAGACTTAGATTAGTGGAAGCAGTATTGAGACATTTGGTTAAATGTTTTGCAGTAAGCAGGAGTAAATTGCTTGGGAACTAAAATACACACATAAGATTGAACAAAACTTACATATTCACTATTTATTAATTTGTCACAAAATACTACTACTACAAAATAGTTGTATTAGTTTACTACTACAAAATACTAGCTGTTACAGTTGCTGCATACGATAGGATAAAAAAAAAACTGAAAAGCAATATAAACCAATAAGTGTAAAATTACAAAAAAAGTTCATACACTTTACACTCAACTTTTGTCATGAAAATTGCAAGATATTTAATTAAAAATTAAACACGTTTTGATTTACCGCAAAAATTTAAACTGTGTAGTTCCATCGTATTGATTCTTCGTAGAATTAGCAGGGTCGGTAGTGTTATTCTTAATTTGACGCATAAAACATTATTGATAACTTGAAAAATTTGCTGACAATATACATCCCCTAAATTTTTCAATATTTTTTTAAGAATTGATCGCTTAATATGTCTGGTACGAGATGGCAACACCGGAAATCAACAATCAAATTATGTTGATTTGTTGTTAATGTAATCGCAAATATGTGGTAAGAAACGACATTCATTCCTATTTGCGCTTACATTGTTAAGATTGTTTGATTATAAATATGATTAAGTCTACTACTTCCGACGCCACGTCATGAACACAAACTACGTTCCCGCTTTATTGTCGCAAATTGTATAAGTGGAAAATGGTTTTGTTTTTTAAATAAACATGATAATAACATTGAAATTCCTACTTTTTCAACCATATTTTTATCAACTAATTTATATTATATACAGTCGACACCGGATACTTTTACACGTGGGTCTAATTTACTACGGGATTCTGGCATTCCTCTTTTTCTGTTTGCAAGAGATTGTCGCTAGTTCAGATCTGCGACGTTCAACGGGTGACAGATGCTAGGCTTATCGCGGCTTTTCTTAAGCTATGACTGTGTCGATAGATCCTTAAACTCAGTTTAGAGTATGAAGAGTAAAGCAGTTTTCTAATATTCTACATCTTGAAGGATTTTTATAATCGAGGTCGGGAAGTTTCGGAGTCTTGTCGTGGAATACTGTTGATATTTTAATTTTTGCTTATAACACTAACTGGGCCATCATTCTCAGTATTATCTACAGACAAAGACATGAGTTGTCAACTGAATAAGATAAAAGAATTCCTAAAATAAAGATAATTAAGGATGTTATAATTAATTGAGTTTTCTTCATAGTTTCTTTTCCGTGTCTTTTCTAATATTTGTGTAGTTATTCTTCTATTCCTGATTAATACTGTGGAATTCTATCTATACTCCTAATGGAATAGATAGGCTATCATTAAAAATAATTTAGCAGTTTCTTGAGTTAATGACTTTGTAAAATTAATGAATGTCTTTGTTTTATATAAATAAAACAAAAAAGACTACAAATGGATCCTCAATCATTCATCGGTTTTAAATATTAAAAGAAGATTTATTACATTTCAGATTTTTCAAAGAAAACCTTTCGGCTTAAATTAATGAATTGAAAATATACTCATGCCTCTTTCCCATGGGGGTTAGGCAGAGATTACAGTTCTCCACTTGCTATGATTCAAACATACTTCCCTAGTTTTTTCAAATTTCATTAATACTTTGTTCTCGCTCGTCAGTAATTGAATTTTTGATAATATATCTCCTATTTGGTCCAGGTAAGTTCAATTAAAGATCAGTGATATCTTTTTGTGTTTACCATAATGATATAAATATTATAAATATTAATATTTAGTCCATCGTAAAAAAGGGAATTTGATTAATAAATTGCTAAGTGTAAAAATTCTTTTAAACGTAAGAAGTAATTTATTTCATTGAAATAATTAAAAATAACAGTGTACTAGAATGTGGATTTAACATATTTTTTGATCTAAAGCCTATTTATGTAATTTTATAACTATACGAAAGAATGTTACGATTACAGTAAATTAAACAACTCTGATAAACAACCTGTACGTTTGTGTGTGCAAAAGTTACAGTATCAGTGAATGCTTTAATATGATGAAATTTGTAAATAAAATTTAATTAAGTTTAAATTCAACATAATTAAATTTAATTTACAATCAAATAGAAACTCTAAAATGAAGGTTTGTAATACCTACAAACCTTCATTTTAGAGTTTTTATTTGATTGAATTAAGATTTTATTTAAAACGATGTAGCAACATATTTGAAAAACGATGTTATTTCATGAACAATCAAACATTTATGGTAATGTATTATTAGAATAAGACAAGTATAATACAATTAATGTTAACATCGATTATTATTCTTGTTCTTAAGAAGATATTATGAAATATTTCATTAAATGTACTTGGGATGATACAAGGACGAGTTTTCGTTGTAATAAGCATTCCAAGTGTTTCTCTCGGAGCATTATTCGTGTAACTGGAGACAGTTGCGTCCAAAATTATTAAAATTGCCAGGAGTTTTCTTTTTACAATGTTTATTTCTGTTGTTTCAACAAGGGACGAATAAGAAGGATTTTTTTAACAACGTACGGTTATATTTCTCCTATGGCTTCTATTCTAATATGGCTTGATGAAAAGAAATAAATTGCCAAAAAACCTAAACTTTACTTAAGTTGGTGTCTTTTAATGGAGTAAAAATCATCATATCTGTTATCACAATAACACTGTGTACGCAAAACAAGTAGTATTAGTTACATTTATTTATTTGAGCTTTTTTGTTTAACATTTAAAATAAAAGTGTACAATAAGTATACTTAATGTATTAAGTGGTATATTTCAACCATACTTAACTATTGCTTAAACTTATTTTTACTAAATCATGTCTTATGTAACTCGTTGCTTCTTTGATCATTTGTGCTGATTTGTAATATCTCATTTTGCAAATACTTTGAAACTAATAAAATATTCACTTGTTTCATTATATCGGCCAGTGACGTAAAAATCTCGTATTTCTATACAAAATCTATTTACTCCGTTTCAAGAGTTCTGAAATCAACAATTTATATTAAAGCTAATAAGCTTTAATATAAATTGGTGAAATATCATATAGTCTTACAGGTTACATGTTGTGACATGCTTGTGACAAGATGTTCTCAATCTTGTTTATGTTGTTTACAGGATTCAAAGTGGAATTACATAGTAATTTATTTTCTTTATTATACCTATTTGAATATATTGAATATTAGTTACTTTATAATATTTGAATTCGTATAAAACTTCCTGTGGACTATTTTATTTGTTAATGTTGTACTTTATTGTTAACAAAAATATATGCTTATAACTTATTTACCATAAGCGAACGATTTAATATTTTTGTCTGATTAATATCATAGATTAATGAAGAGAGCAGGTTAGTACATTGGTTACATATTTTATTTAACCTTTATTTTTAAGTTACCGTTTAATTTAAAACAATTTTTATTCATTTTATAATTTCGAGTTTATCAGTTATTATTTGATACTTTTACTTTACATTTGACTCGTATAATTATATACCCAAAAGTTTTGAAAATAAAAAAAGACCTACCATGTTGTTGGCAGTCATATTGGATTTCAATTTTATTTTTATAGGAAATTCTATCTTACTTAAATTTAATTTCATTTCATTTTAACTTTATTAATTAAGTCATTTTCTTTGATATCCATATTGAAGTAGTGATAAAATAAATAATTCGCCATTTTGTAATGCCGGTCGTCTTGAATTTATAATGATACTAAGTATTAAATTATATTGTCATCGGAAATAAAAGTACATACTAAATTTCAGGTCAAACCGTTACAAGTAACAAAATCAAATGTTAATTATTACATTTAATCCAAACAACTAAACAAGGCAAGTGAAATAAAACTTAATAAAAATACACAAATTACGTTTAATAAAATATATAATGACAAAACTACATATATGTTATTTTAGTAACACTCATTTATAACTAATTAAAGTGCTAAACTAGTCTTTTCTGAGCATATGCTTATAACAACTTGCGACTTTGGCCACCTCGTTAGGGATTATATGACGGTGAATTTTAAGTAAATAACTACTTAGTCTTGTTTACGTAATCACTCATTAATGACTTTAATGTGTTTATATATTTATGTAATTTACATTTAACTAGTAACCATGCTTTATATGCTCTTGTTTATCGTTTCTCTAAATTTATGCAATGTATAAATATGAATGTTTTTAAGTATTTTTTGTAATCTCTATTGCGTGGCGAATTCGTATGCGTCTACCCTCATTAGTGTAGCATGAATCGAGTGCAAATAAGCAGAAGGGCCGACCCTATCTCCTTTGGGATGATTGGGGAACAATATATTTTAATTTAGCTACCTAATCTGTACAGTCAAATATATATTATTACATAGCCTTTAAAGAATATAAGTCTCGAGAAATGTTCTTCTTGAATGCAAATGATGAATTTTGTGCATGGATAATATTTATATGAAAACATGATATGATACTCTGTGACTTAACTTCTTATGTCACACGTTGGCAACGAACACTCTGTTTTTATGGGGGTTGCAAATATGCTGCGAAACTTACAGGAACTACATCTACTATAGGTGATTATAGCTATTTACAATCACGTGAGCAGTTAGCGTGACACAAAAAAAAAACATCTAATATGCGCTGTTCGTAGATAGTTCGTGGATTGAATGTTCTCTATTGCTATACGAATTTACCTTATTAGTGATCGAAGATCGAAAGATCAATCACTCGTATTGTTCAATACAGTATGTGTACAAAACTGTACATTTTATATATTTGGAATGTGTTGATCGAAATTGAGTTTTTAATCTTGATGTTACTAAATCACACAGTGCGAGTAGATTCTTTGGTTTCTTATAAATGATAATCCTCTAAAAAAGGCATAATCTAAAATAAGGAATTATTTTTGCCTTTTGTTTTAGAAAAAAATATGACATTACTACTTGTTATGGCTAGATTTATTTTTTGCAGATTGCTCAAAGTAATCAATCTATTCAAATATTATTGACGAAATCACAACCTTGTTCCTTATGTTACATAAAACACAAGAGCTACTTAACCTTGCTCGTGTAAATCATCATATCATTCAGCCAAGAGTCTAGTGTTGCCCAAATGCCAAGAACGAGACGAAACTTATCAGTCTGAGTCTTGTGCTATTACAATTGGTATTGGTCTTGGTATTGCTCCTCTAGTCTTGGACTTGCCTTGAACTTCGTGTTTTAATAACAAGCACATAAATTATCTAGATTTCTTGTGAATTTATTGACATGTTTATTATTATTACCTATTAGGTAATATCCCCCATAGAAAAGCGTATGCCTCGAATATATTCTTTGAAACGACACTCAGTCCTAACTGCAAAACGCGTCCCGTATGCTTAGTTCTTGGTGAAATTTTGCACGGTCCGTAATGAATTAGTGTTGAAAAAATTAGGCGATCATGGCTTACTAAAAAGCAAGAACGAGACCAAGACTTACACTACAAGAGGCGCTCACTGCTGGACATAAAACCCTCCGAGGATTTCCACATTGGTCGGTCGGAATCGGTCCTATGCTGCTAACATCCAGTGCTATTCTGTGATCTTCACCAAATTGGGAGAGCCTTCTCGACAAAAACAGGCAAGAATATCGGAAGATTTACTTTTCTATCTCTTCTTTTACATCATCATTTACAGTAAAATACATTATATAATATACTTAGAAATAATATGATATGATCATATGAAACGATATTTAAGCTTACATACACATTAGACGCCAAACAGGACTGGACTAATTTATATAAATCTGTCAATGATAAAAGTACAGGTGAAACCAATCCTTATAGAAATCGATATTTCGTTTGCCAATTGTGTTACACCAATGCTAAACTGTGACAGGTGCCTTTTCTGCTTAAGAACATTGTTTGATAACATCACAATAATATCGAATCGCAGGATGTCTGGCATTCCGACTTTGACGTGCAGTAGCATTGTTTACGTTTTTGAATGAGATCACGTAAACACAATTCGTACGCATTTATTTGTTGCGTCATTTGAACTATTCGTAAACAACGTTTACGAACGTTTATTGTTTATTTGTTTTGAATATGGCTTTAGTTGTTATGAATGCTGAAATTTATTGGAACCGAAGATGGTTTTTATATCTTGTATTATGCAAATCACTGTATTTTATGAATGTGTAATATTTCTTAAAAAATGCTTTTTTGTAAATATTTTGACTAACTAAAGATATTATTTTCTTGAACAATACTTTTTGTGATTGTCTAGTCCGTAAACTGTAAATAGTTCGATTTGTTCTTTTCTCTTAGAGGAATATTCCCAATATTTGCCGTTAATCGCCATAATAACCATCTATAGGACATAGACGCAATACTATGAAAGTTATTAAATAAATTATTTTTGTCGGTCTACCATTAGTTTAAAGTAGAATCTTTTTTACTGCGTACTCGGTCGAATTAAAATTATTTGCCAAGGTTTCAAGGTGCAGTTCCAATTTAAACGCGCATCTAACGAGTAAAATTTTGTACTAAATCAGTGACATTAAAATATCTCATCAACATGAATATCTCAAGGAGCATGAGCATCTTTTACAGTTGAAGCCATATGGAGGGCCGCCATTCTGAGTTTTAAATTAATCTGATAATTTATTTTAATGACATTTTAATATTACTTGATTCAATTATTTATGTATAATTTGGGTATAAAAATAATTGTTATATAATAACATAATGGCAGAAAGAAAAAGCTCTACTATCTAATCTGATGGTAGCAAAATGCTGAGTCGGTGTCTAAATGAGCAATGTCACAAACTCACCATTTGTTATTGTAATTATTATCATTATTTGCAATGTGTTTGTTATTTGTAGTACCTCTTTATGTGTATCAAATAAGCGTTTATCCTTTCTTTATAAATGGGTATAAACTGGCCTTTGGCCAAAGAATTTGATAGACTTCTTTTTTTAGAATTTAAAAACCATTTTCTTTTTATATCCCTTGTAAAACAGTGCACAACTCAAGAACAGAAAGCTTATTAGTATTTATACCGTCATAACAGTGCTTTTGTCGGTCACTTTTGAATGGTAAAGAAGTATAATCTGCTAATACTCAAACTCAAATACAAGTCTCACACGAGTCTGTGTTATAATAAATAAGGTCTTTTATATAACGGTTAGCGTATCGGTCGACTGACGGGCTACCGTGCCACAGGTGTAGATTCAATTTTCGCCCGGACTACATATTCTGTATGATCTGCACACATTTTTTACGGTGTGGGCGTATATGCATGTGAGATTCCATGTTTGTAACCACAATACAGGATAAAAATCCCTCAATACCTCAATGCTTACCTATTACAATGGGTAATAGGTGAGGTAGCAGATTCTGATCTTTTAATGACTATTTTGTGCAGCTTGTTTTATAGATACCATTTAATAAGACAAACAGCTCCATCCGAAACACTATATAATGGATAAGTTTGCATATACCTTTATGACTTACTTACTAAATTCACTTATATAATATTGTTTTGAGCTTAGTGCTGCCAAATATGAAACAAATTAATAATACACAATACAAAAATATATTAAATATACGTATTTAAAATATACAGAGATAGTACAGGTGATTCGAATCTACTGTAGGGAGAGCTCCCAGCAGCACAGGGATGGCACAAACAGAATTATGTTTTAATATTTATTACATTACATTAATCTAAGTGATTTTTACTAACTAAGGTCAATTTGTATTTACTATAATATAATATAATAATATATAATAATAATTTATTTATTATTAACATTGGTCATGTACATATACAAAGACCTTTGATATAAATAAAAATATAGTAGATATTAAAATACCTGAACTAGGTTAAACCTGTGTTTCAGGCGAATAAATGCTTACATGCTAAATTGCATAGGTATAAACTACAATGTTTAATCACAATAAATCTTGATAAGTTTCATAATAATCATATCTAGTGATGACTAACAAATTAACCTAATCTAAGTAATATAATAGTAGCGCACTATTTATATGCTTATATCTAAGTTTGTTATAACTAAGTGATAAATAAACTACTTGATAGAAAATATCGGGAACATAATATCTATTTACAGACTGCAAGTATTATTTATATAAAATGTTATTTGAAAACATTATAAGATATGTAAACAATATACTTATATAAACTCCTTCTATCTGAAGGCTTAAGTTTTGCTGAAAGATTCACACATAGCATAGACCTTGTCTACTACAACGTCAAGTTATAATTCTTATAACACTCTAATACTCAAATTCACTCAGTCGGTGACTGTACTTGCCGCGCGCCTGGGAGTTACGTTCGACCAGCGGGACGTTGTGTTTGCCGAGCGTGTGGGGATGCCTCAGAGGGAAGCGGCTGGCCGTCCACGACGCATTGTAGTGCGCCTCACGCGACGTCACCTACGGGAGGAGCTACTGAGTGCCGCTCGCGTACGCCGGGGCATGACAGACCCCCGTGGCAGACGCGTCTACCTCAATGAGAGACTGACGCGCTCCAACCGTCAACTCTTCAATCTAGCTCGGGTAGAATGCAAGAAACTCCGGTGGCGTTATGTATGGATCAAGTGAGGCCGAATATATATTCGCAAAGAGGACGGATCAGCGGTGCACTAACTGAGATCCCATACTGACTTGGAACGTGTTCTTGGGTCTGTTGTGACGGATACAATTGGAAATTGACTCGGAGTGAGCGAGATTTGGATCGGTGAATGGGTTTGGGGGTCGTGTTGTGCTTGTGTACTGTCACGTTTACAGTTTATCATATTTTGTTTTCTTTATAGAAATGTAATCTGTTGTATGTGGTTAATCTTAAATAATTCTAAACATCTACTCTCTCTGCAGAAATTATTCATAAAAATTTCAAATCTTATAATTATTATAATAAATTCAATTGATAATAATGTGTGGGACATAATACTACACATTTATATTTGGAGAATAACAACTGTAACTATTTCGACACAGATACTCACCGAAGCAGCCGTGCCCGGTGAGTATCTGAGTCAATCGGTAGGTGACCTCCTCTTTCCGTGGAGCCAAGCTTCGTTTATTGAATAGGCTGCTCACTGTTGCATTTGTCTTTGTAATAATTATTGTACAGAGTTAAAGTTAAGGAATCTTAAAGTTGGACTCTTTAATGCGGGATCACTCGGTACTGGACACGAGGAGTTAATAGTAGCGGTAGAGGGGCTGGGATTTGATATTCTTGCTATTAATGAGACCTGGCTAAGAGCTGGGGAGGATGACAGAGCCCCAGTGCTCCCGGGTTACCGGCTTAAACATATCCCAAGGCCTAACAACGTTAGGGCTGGACGTGGCGGTGGAGTGGGTTACTATATTCGGAGTGGTGTTAATGCTCGCATCCTGAAGGATCTGAGGTGGAACAAATGTGGATAAAGATGCGTGTTGGTGGCCAGCGGGTAGTTATTGGTACTGCTTATAGACCGCCATGGCAGGATATAGAGACTTTCTTAGACGCTGTGGTACATTCTGTTATTTTTTTCTCCAGTCGGGATGCACTAATACTTCTTGGTGACTTTAATATAAATCTCCTAGATACTGCAAGTACTCGTTCTAGACTGTTGCTACAGTTTCTGCATAGTATTGGCCTGAAGCAATTAATTGATGAGCCTACACATTTCATTGAACACAACTGTAGTCTTATAGATGTGGTATGCAGTGACATTAAAGCTAATAATATTTTAACCTTGGGAGACATGCCATAATTTCTATAGAATTCAAATTAAAAAAAGAGAGGCCTTCTCCACACTGGATTAGTGACAGGCCGCTAAGGGATATTGCTTTAGATCAATTCAACAGTGACTTGGATGTTATTGTCTGGAGAAATTTCTATGAATTGGACAATGAAAATAGCCTTGTTGAGGCTTTCACAAGATTCTTGACATTACTATTTGACTTGCATGCACCAATTAAACTGTTAAAATTTAAGCATCCACCACACCCTTGGATTACCGACTCTGTTAAAATAATGATAAAAATTAGGGACAAATATTATGATAAATACAAGGTTCAAAAAGTACCCACTCTTAAAGAAAGCTACCTAAATATGAAGAAACTTGTAGCAGAAGCGATAGTGAAAGAAAAGAAATCTTTCTTCACTCAACATATAAATAACAACTGCAAAAAACTCAAAAATGTTGTGGAAAAATCTAAAGAAATTTGATATTAATAATGGAAGAAAGTGTGAAGATATTCCTGTCAGCATCAGTGACCCTAATGTAATGAATCGCCACTTTCTAAATATACTAGGTAATAGGCATGCCACAGTGTCGCAGCTCACATTTTTTGAGTATCATAGGCATGGCACACACACTTTTACCCTACAACCTGTAACTCAAGATAAGGTTTTAAAAATTATCAAGGGGTTTAAGTCTGATGCCCAGGGATGTGATGGTATTTCGCTCAGCATGATTCAACTGACATTGCCTCAAACACTAAAGGCTATTACCACCATTATTAATCGGTCCATAATTGATTATGTGTTTCCTGACAGCTGGAAGGTTTCTATAGTTAAGCCCCTGCCAAAAAATACCAACCCGACTGACATTCATGACCTTCGCCCTATCAGCCTGCTGCCTTTAGTCTCAAGGATTTTAGAAAAAGTTGTTTGTGAGCAACTAGTAGAATACCTTGAGTGTAACAATATATTGCCTGTTCGCCAGTCTGGGTTTCGTAAGGGGCATAGTACAGCAACCGCCTTGGCTGATGTTATAGACAATCTTCTTACTGAACAGGATCAGGGTAACCTCAGTATCCTCTTGTTACTTGATTTTTCGCGAGCATTTGATTCCATAAATATAGATCAGTTACTGTCTAAAATGGCATTTTATGGATTTGACTCAAAAACTATCAAATGGTTTTATAGTTATCTCGGCGACAGGAAGCAGTGTGTAGAGATTTCAAAGAGGGATGGGTTCTGTGTTGCGTATTATAGTATTTCATATTTTATTTTTAGCATAATAAGAATTTATTATTAATGCTGCACATGGTTGCTGAATGATATCATAATTTAATGATGAATTTTATATGCATAAAAAATATGATAATAATTCAATTCAAAATCATTGTGGTTTCAACCCTAGACCAACGCTTTCTCGCGGTGAGTGTTTGCCCCGGAAAACGCGACCGACTCGAGTACGTGGCAAATATCCTTTGAGAGGCACTCGCGGGTCGGTCCTTTTTTAGCAGCCATTGTCCCTTGAAGTCAGAGTGGACGGAGGTTTTTAACAGGTACGACCGGGATGTAATTAATTTTTAAGCAACGACGTTTGTGGGGCAGCCCTGCGGAGGCCAGTGACATAGTAAAAGACAACAAGTACGCTATTTCAGACTATTCCAGTGGTTGCTTACTAGAGGTACTAGCAGCGCAGCCATATTCACTCATGATGTGATTCGGAGGTTTGGTCTGGGGCATTTATAAGATAATTAAATATTGTTATTACTTGAAACGTATTAACCTGGCAAAACAGTTTAGTGAAGTCCTTATTTTATTTTACTATGCAAGCGAGGTGGGTCGCGATGGGAGTGTTTGCCACGCAAACTGCGCGCTCTCGAGGGCGCGCAAATATCGCTGGAGTAGCACTCGCTACGATATCACGCGGGCTCGGATTTGCTTACATCTCTCCAGAAATATTTCTTGTTATTTATTAAGGCATAGACGACAAGTCATGCTACTATGATTTCAGCTTTGTGAGTACGCCCGTTGAATTGTAATACTAAAAAGTTACTGAAAATGATAAATTGTTAAATTATATATTAAAATATGTACAATAATAGCTAGGTTAAGTGTGTATTAAATATGGGTCATAGTAAAGTTTGTGTCGTTTAAGTGCTTAAATTTAAATTTGTTTTTATTTTGAAAGTTTTTACCATGCATGCCACGACTGCCATGACTGGATGGTAACAAAATCCGGAGATTCGAGCTTTTATTTGTTTGTTAATTGCGAAACACAATTTATTTTATCAATATTAAATCCAAAATGCCACATTAATCAAAATGTTCAGTCAATAAAACGAGAAACATCAGCGATGTGATGTATCGATTTGAAAGTTGTAGCAAAAGCGCTTACGAAACAAGGGAATCTGAAATATGAATCAAGCGGACATCGAATGCCATGAAATGAAGGCAGCCATGCGTGACCGCTGGACGAGCAAAGCCCAAACTGATTTGTTGATTCCGTATGCGGCTTTTGTTTTAGGGTCAATTGATTTAATTTAATTGTATGACAGAATTTTTGTGCAAGTTTATTCAAACTTCTCAGAGGAAAATGCGAATTTCGGTATTAAAACTGGAATGAAATAATATCAACAGATATTGGAAGTTTAATAAAAAAGTATAAACAGTCAACCGCATAACTATAATCTAGTATAATTATAACTGTTAACTATAAATAATATTAGATTTGTTTTAATATGTATGTTTATCGTTCCTATATTCAATTCAATATATACCAGACGTATAAGTTACACAGCTAAAATGGAGTGCCTACTTAAAAAGTAAAGTCACAAGTCTGCTTTAGATTTGTAGTCAAATGTAGTCGTTTATTTATTGTTAAAATGTGATTATTAATTTAACTATTAATATTCGGATAATCAACAGCCCAAAAAATAAAACACATCTTTTTACATAAAAACAGTAAACCAATTGTAGTCCTTACATGTGGTATAGTATATTATGGTGCTGCTATGAGATGTAAGCTGCTATAATGGCGAACAATGGATATGTGAACACAAATCTTAGATATGATGTTGTTATTTGGAGTAACTCAGTCTTTAAAGAGAAGGTATTCTTATGTAAGTAGAAATGTATACGTGCTATATTCGGTTTAAAATCAACCCAGTCTTGTCAGTCTTTCTTTGAAAATTACTTTTACGTGTGTTTGTTTGTTCGTTATTAACAGAGATTTCTTTCAAGAGAATTATGAAATCTCAAAACGAAATTTACACTTCACATATAAGCAAAAATTGTATAAGCCAAATGCAAAATTAATATTGATTTCACGTAACACTTTTATGATGTGCATTAAAATATTTAATAGGCATCATACTTTATATAAAATAAAATTTTCTAAATCATAAATTAAATAGGTATGCAATGTCGTATATAATTTTTTTAATAAGCATACTGTTTTGTAAATGTATTTTATGTTATTGAGTTGTTAACTCACTCCAGAATGAAGGTCAGGTTTAGTTTGTTATTGTTAAAAAAAATGATACCTTAGATAAAAATCATAAAACATAACAAGGATACGAAGAAATATCATAATAATAAAATAAGTATATATTTCATGAATTACTTAGCAATAACATATATTTAAATAGACTCGATAAAACTGTCTGTTTGTTAATGTGAACAACGTTAAATGTATGAATTATCAAAGTTGAAATATAAATTAAAACACATTTAATTTTAACATCAGTCTAACACAGCTGAATACATATTTTATTATGTAAAATTGTATACTTTTTATTCCATTCTGTTTCCGGATTTTAAATATTTATTCGATTGGTTTTTCGGCATATAGGATCTGGTAGTTTATATGCAGGTTTATTATGTTGTATACAGAATGGCCATAAAGTTTACACTTTAAAAAAGATTACAAAAGCAAATTAAGAGGTGTCTTAAACAAATTTCTTGTATTTAAAAAAAAGGTTTATTTATTTTTTATAATATAAAAGTATTGTATTTTAGATACTCTACTCAAATAGAAGAACGCTGTGGTGGATCTGTGTGGTGGTGAATGTGTTTCAAGATGGGATTTTAGTTTAATAAAGCATGACACTCATAGTGCTTTCTCTTTCCATATGCAGAGATTCCGATACAACCGTTTTATATATAAAAAAAACAAATACTTATTAGAACTATTGTCATCAGCTATTTTTCTCTGCAGGTAATGTAGATAATGTAAATGTACGAAAAAGAAACTTACGCGTAATCTTAGCAATTGTACGTTTATTGTCTTATTGAGCAAATATTTAGAAACTAAATCATTCAAAAACCATGACGTATTGTGATAAAAACTCACATGAAGACTATAGTATTAAAAAATTCATAGTAGAGTCTTTGTATACGTTTATTACGACCGACGATCACGTTCATATAAGACGTGTTTACTTGATAGATAAAATGATCTAAAATTAGAAATGATATATTTTCAGTTAACTTAAATATTCACTTCACTAAATATTTATATTTTTTGGTAAACTTCACTCATAGTGTATAGTTTATAGACTAGTTATTTTTAAATACTAAATCAGAATCTTGAATGTAGAATAATCGCCAGTCTCACAAGTGTTTACCAGTACGTTTATGCAGTTGCTCAAAAATGTTATTGCCAATAAATGAAATAACATCATTATAAAAGAAAAACCAATAAAAGTTATTTTATTGTTCGTTCTCCGAAACACCTGCCGTACAATGAAAATTTAGTTATTCCAACGACCTATTGATGATATCGGAAAAAACATTTTTCGAGCAATAAAACGGATTTATTTAGGAAATGTAAAAAATGCAATATTAAAATGTATGCACTGTTGTTTTAGTAATAGGAAAGAATTTTGAACAATAAGAAATACAAGATTATTAAGAGGTGTATACTACTCAAAATATATAGCCACGTGTAAAAACAGGGTTTTTAGGGGATTTATTATAATTATTTTATATATTTTTAAAGGAAATAAAACTACATATATTTACGATATAGTTCAGACTGACATTTTAATTCATGTCATTCTCAATATAAAACTTTTGACAAACAGTATAGACAAAACACTTGCACAATACATAACAAGTATTTAAGCAAATCCACAACATCTTCCGGGCGACAAAGTTATAGCAATATGCAGATTCAGGGAATCTTTAAACAGTATTCAATTCAACATGCATATATTATTTTTATTTATTTCCTATGCACACACTGTAAGATATTTATCAGCATAATAATTATCTAAATTTACTACCTACTAATATAACTACTAACGAATACTACTACTACTACTAAATAAATTCAAAGCTATTTACTAACTAATACAATACATATTACTAATTTACTTGACATATAAACTTAATTTGTTTGGAATTCTCACTTGCCTCCCATATCTAGTGGAATATGGATATGCATCGTCTCTAGCAGTTTGCGTAGGGGTCTCCGCCTCTTCCGACTCACCACATGCCGAACTCTTTCGTGACTCTGCAGCGGTTCTTATATTAGAGCAGTCACTCCCTGAGACCTCTAGCTTGTAAAGTCGTTGAACAGGTCGAATTTTTACTCCTGCAACGGTCTTAACGCGTGCAGTCCTACTTATGCCATCTCTCCCTTTAAATAACTCCTCCACAATAGCTAAAGGCCACTTCACTCTTTTACCATCTGTTTCAAGCAAAACAATATCTCCTATTTCAATGTTATCCTTTCTTTCGTTACCCTTTTGCACAAGAAAAGCAATATAGTCTACTTGAAATCTCGACTGAAACTGTTGTCTTATATTTTGTAGATAACGAAGACGTTTGTTTAAATTATCTGAATCAATTTTGTTAAGATCCGTAACGTCAGTATTTACAATAGGTTGTATGAAGTGTGCTGGAGTTAGTGGCTCCAGATATTCCGCATTTTCATCGTTAATAAATGTCAATGGGCGCGCGTTCATTACAGCTTCGCAATCACACAGAATAGTCTGTAATTCATCATATGTGACAGCAGCTTTTCCTAACACCCGACGCAGTAGATCTTTCATAATTTTGATGAGGCTATATATACTCTTAAAAAACAACCACTTTTCAACTTCTACTTGTATTGTTTTTATAATACAAGTTACAAAATTAAAAAATTGCGGATCATTTAAAGAAAGTGAATAATTCGATAGTTATTGAGTTGTGTGCAAAATTTGTGATATGTGATCTAGAACGTTATTCTAAAAGGATATTATCAACGGATAATACACATCTTAACCATACATAAACAAATCTTTTTTATACAATTTTTTATACAAATATAATATTTTTTTACAAATGGCAAAAATGCTCGTATTCATCATACAAATTTCAGCCCCCGCTGGCACTCGAACCCGGGATCTCAAAGACGTTGGCAACTTGAAATTTGCGTAATACCTAAACTGCCACGGAGGACGTCAAATTTATTCAGGTTATTACATTTATGATGGATGATACTTTTTAAAACTATTACTTAAAAAAAATATAATTATCCATTGCCATAAAACGTAATTCATATTAATTATAAAATTAGTTATCATGTAATTTTTAAATTTATTGGTAATAGACTTTACCTAGATATAATATTATATTCGTGTGTTTATATAATAAAAATAAAAAAGAATATACCAAATAATTGAAAGTCACTTATGACATGAAGGAAACTATGATATAAAATTTCCACGCAACTATTGTAGAAGGCGTCAAACTAAATGTTGCCATTTGACAGCTATTATGTCCTATGAGAAATGATGACAGCCTCATATGATCTAATCTTTAAGGAGTTGCCTTGAAATAATAGATGTTGCGTTATCTATTATTTAAAATATCGCAAGAACTAACAGTATTTTTTTAATTTTTTTTATTTAGTTGTGTACCATATAAATTTCAATTTAATATTTGACATAGTTTAATATAATAATGGCTTAATTATAGTAATACGTTATTAAAGTGCATATTATTTGCATTTTCATTTGTGGTTATATCTTGAGTATGTAGTTTAAAAGTTATTAGCAAACAAATACTTAATACACCCGATATTTTTGCAGATGATACTATATTATACTATTTCAGTGTAGTTTGTTATCAGAACATTAAAAATATGTTTTATAAAGAATTAGTTTTTTGTACTTTTAAACTAATTCTTTTTAGCTTTTGCTTTATAGATCCAATCTAACTAGATTATCGTGGTCTACCCCCTAGTGCATAACTTTTTGAAGATGTTTCTTTACGCAAGTTCTCACGCTTTTAAGCAAATATGTTATACCTGTTTAATAAAAGATTTGTCACATACACTGCTATTAGCGCTTATTGATAGTTGCTTTGTAAAAATTATTTCCCTTAATATAAATTAATATAAATAACAATCATTATTGTATTATTGATATGATTATATTAGAGATATTCAAACATATTATACACTCGCATGCATAAATTGCAATTATGATCACACTTTCAAGCATTTTTCGCGTCAATTCAAAGGGGAAAAAATATATTTTATTCCGTTAAACTCTGCCTGTAATATTCGAGGATAAGAATTTGCCTTTGACGTGGAGGGTGAGTTATTCAGTAATGGATTGGGGCTGTATAGGTTAAAATTTACTCGGGCCCATTTAAGGCTCTACGCGACCACGGATTTATTGTATGCAATAATATCTCCTATAAATTCCAACTTTTGTCTTTTATTATCAACTTTGACGTTGTAAATCACTAAATACTTTGATAATCCTTTAATTCTTTACTGGAACACGTTACTAAATGGCTCTTGCGGAATGGTTAGATAGAGAGGGGATCTGGGATCGGAAGGTACTTATAAAAATATTATTTCTTATAAACTACTTCATAGTTGTATTATATTAACTTATACATTTAATAACTGAGATATAGTGTGTGTGGAGACACACACATCTATTTTATTTATTACAGAAAACAAGCAAGCATCTCCTGACGGTAAGCGATTACCGCCGCCCATAGACACTTGCAACACCAGATGTGGTACTAGTCTGCGGCACTTGGTTTGTAGCAACAGCCCTCCGCAGGGAGGTAGGGTTCGAATCAAGACCACGAAGTAGGAGGTACTAAATTTATTGAGCCCGAAATATTGAAGTGGCCGCCTCACGTCCCGACTGTAAGTCCAGAATTTTGAAAGAGTGACACTGGCCTGATGTCGCGGTAATAGATGGTAGGCCGCTGTAGTCCAGGTCGATTTTCCTTCCAACCAGCGCTGGTGAACTTTTCTTTTAATCCTCTCATCAAAACTTGTTCTGATTGTATTATTAAATTGTAGAATTAAATTCCTGGAATACAGATAGCACGGTGTTAGCAGATTATTCGCGGCCAGTCACCACGCATAGATCAAAGGTCACAGTGTCACAGTAAAAGGAACGAAAAGGCAAGCGTTAAATGAAGCTAATACGTAGCATAGAAACACCTTACAATAAACACTTCAAATAAACATTTAAAACTTACCCCAGCGGGAATTTATAGCTGTGATTGAAAAGAATTTGTGAATATTGAATTTAATATATAGATTTTAAATTAATATGCCACCGTCGTCAGGTGATAGTTTAGTACGCGACTGCGCGCTGAGCGTCGGTAACTCTGGAACCAGTTTGTCCGTTCGCCTAATACTGCGATAGATTTTTAGGAATGCGTGAGCGCAAAACACCGCGTATCCTTGCGGCCACGCGTACTTGATGTTCCGTAGAATAATATTATAATTTTGAAATTGTTTAGGTATTAATTAGTATATTTTCATTTAAGTTTACTTTTATTTAAATGTATTTAACAATAAGTAAGAAGCTATTATTTTAATATAGTTTAAGTACAACGCTCTTTTAAGTCTTTTACATAAGAAGGCGGAAAATACCTAATTACAATAAATAGTCTAATATACGATTACATAAATGTAATGTTCTATTAGTACGTTTTAAAAAACATAAGTAAAGTATGTAAATATGTTTTCTTTTAAAACTGTTATGCTTGCGGTATTATGCGTCCTTTGTAACAGTATGAATTGTTACACTTTATAAATAGAACACATAGGTAATATCAAACGATAGGCACGTATAAAAATATAATTTCTTGTCCGTATATTTAAGCATATTCTGTTGACTGGGCTATAAATAAATAAATACCCGTGTATGTGAATAAGCGGAACAAGTAAATTGAAGAAATTTTTCCTTAGAGATATTATTGTTGTAAGCTAGAGCACGATCGAGTAGGTAAGTCCCTGGTAATCATTAAGCATGTGGCAAGTACAGTCATTTTCCTTATTATTGACGAAGTCGAAATCGAGAATAACAGATCCCTTACAAGGTATTTCTCATGTATTTGTGGGGTTTTTTAAACTTTTAAGTAATATATAATGAGTAGTCAATAATGATTATGAATGTGAAACTAGATATTCTTTTATATTAAGTATTGATAAGACGTCTTTTAAATAATATCAGTCATCATGATCGCACATTACAATTGAAAAATTAAAGAATTCAGAATACCTATTTTTTACCACTTGTGTGGAATTTCAGCTATAATATTAAGTAATCGTATTATCGAGTAGGTGGATGAAATATAACTCTTTGTGGCAGCACGCAGAGGCATATCGGCGCTATGCATTCATTACCTATAGCAGGCTGAATGCGTAAATTACTATAATCTACATATTTGTGGACAACCGCGACAACGTGCTTATATGTATGTTAATAGTTATATAAATGCTATTTTTAAAAATAATTTTATTTAGCCATCAATTAATATGATTTATGCACTAGAAGTTATATATATAAAAGAGTTCGAAATCAGTGGCTGAGTTAATATTGCTAGTAAAGAAAACTATTAAGATACGTAAAGAATTGCATTTGTAGAAGAATATCGACAATCATCATCTGCATTATAGTTCGTATACATCCCTAAGAAGGGGGCTCGTGTCTACTTTTACTATGTTTGGGCGATTATGCCTTACTCAACGACGCTGGCTTTGTGGGACCGGCAAAGTATTCTTAAATAACCATTATTAAAATTACTTCCTTAGTGGTACTGGTTGACTACATACACCTTTGCATTTATTTGCTGGTGTATGCAAGTTGCTTAACGATGTTTTTCTTCACCGTAACAGTGTCAGATTCGTAGTCCAGTGCCGTGGCCACAGCGCTCCAACGTTCACAACTACTATGCCAGGATACGGCGATTAAAATAACTTCCCTATTAAACATCACAGTTCCACATGGAACAATGAGTACCAGTTCAGATAAAATAAAACGTAGACAGAACGCACAACAATGACAATCTCCAGTCAGCTTCTGACTGTTTAAATATACTTGGGAGGGTGAATATTTGCTTGAAGATTAAGCAATCTTCTTGACGAAAGAAATTCGTACAGTTAAAAATAGCGTGGCGCCGTGCTCGGTGAGTCGTGTCTAAATTAAACGACAAGTGGCGCCCCCTATTGTTCAGACAGGTAACAGGTGTTATGTTTAGCTACGTAAATGAAAAATGCTGCCCTACACATTTTCGCTGTTCAACGTCGTTACAATTTTATCACGGTTCTTTAGACAGATATTTTTTATGTACAATTGTTTCCTTTTATTCTATTCTGTTTCTGGATTTTAAATATTCATTTGATTGGAGAGTATTGGTCGAGAGCATTTGTCTTATAGATCTTTTTTTACACTTTAAAAAAATAATAACAAAAGTAAAATTACTTTAATTAGAGACATCTGAAACACATTTCTTGTATTTCAAAATGAGTAAATATATTGTATTCTACTATATTGAGTTTTAATGGAGCTGATTAAATGTGAAGAAGATTTTGGTTTGATAAAGCATAGAAATAAAAAATAAAACACATAGTTACTTTTCTTGAGGAGTAATTATTTTATAATTATTCAATGAATTAGTTCTCTTTCATAAGCAGAGTTATCGAAACAACAGTTTTTTATTAATACAATTTTTCAGAAAGAAATAAATACTTTATTTTTATTCTTTATTTTATGGCCGATGACACTTATTTAAATAAGAAATATTGTCATAAGATATTTTTCACTGTAGGTAATATTTATTTTTACACACGAAAAAGAAAAAGAAACTTATACGTAATCTTAGCAATTGTATCTTTATAGTCTTATTGAATACAATTTTATCCATAAACTTAAACCATTTTAAGATCATAAGATATTGTAATAACAAATCGCTCGAAGATTAGTGTTTAAAAAATCATTACAGAGACTTTATATACGAACTTACTTTCGATCGCGTTCATCTAAGACGTATTTAATTCATACATAAAATGTTTAAAAAAGTTGGATGATATTTTTATCCATCAAACTTAGAGACTGTCAGTTTGTTAAAACTTGCCTCATTAAATATTAAATAAAAAATTACTCATTGTAATAACAACTCCTCTCGTGAGAAGAAATCTGGATGAAGCAAAGCATGGTTAGCAATTTAAAGACGTTTATAGAGCCATATTTAAATGGGTTGTCCTTATTTAGGTGTTCAAAATATTTTTATTACTTTAACAAAAATTTTCTAAAAAATGTTCTTTAATTATTTCACAACGAATTCTCATCGAGAAATTGTACCGAGAAATTAAAATTCTAATTAAGGGAACTTACCCTTCTGAATGAAGAATTTCAACGTATTGTGATCTCCAACGAGATCTATTCTGACGGAATTCGATAATCAGCGTACTTTCAGAACACATTTATCTCGTAGGATTAAAAGGTCAAGAGCGGCAATAATCAGATTAAGCATTGAATACCGCCTTTCATTACCTTAAAAATGATCTCGTATATTTTAATTATATAATTTTGTATGTTCGTGTTTTGCTGTGACTTGCTGTCGCAGTGTTGCATTTTTTTTGCTTTTTATAAAACATTAATTCGGTATTCACCGTTATCACAACAAAATATATGTTATATACACATCTTTGAATCCCAATTATCTTGATTTGCTGTTGAAATTCATTATGAAAATATTATTCTCCTACACGCTTGATACGTATCACACAAAAAGAAAGTATACTATGTTCGTATGGTTCGTGTTTCGTGGCACGAATCCTTGGGGCCCGGGTCTATTGTCATGCTGAATTCTTTCTTGCGGCTCTTCAAGTACAATCCGGGCTTTTGATTTGTTTGCGCGATTGGTCTAATATAATCCTTAAGCGGATAGCATAAGGCAGTCTTTGAAGTTAAAATGGCTGCTAACGCATAAGTACTGTTATCGCCCTGATAGAGCGCGCAATAAATTTGGATTTCCTTTTTGTGTGTAGAAACACTCAAACAATTGGCTGCTTTTATACAGGTTGTGTCGAACGAACTCACTAAGTCACAATGTTGTAAATACTGTAAACAATTTCTGCTCAAATGAAACCTTACACAGATATATAGCAATGATGATATTAACAACAACAATACAATTTTTTCTATAGCTATATATCAATAAAAACAAGCAGACTGCCTACCTGATCATAAGTGGTTTTAGTCAGTTAATTCTGATTTCTATGAGATTCGCAAAAAATCTTTAATCACCATAAGAACCACAGTGTTAACTTGCGACATTTGATGTAGTCACGGTTCTTAGTAAAGTCACAAGATATCTTTCAAACCAGAACACAATAGTACGAACACTACTGTTTTGTGATAGTAAGAAGTAAGGTCGAGGTATCCAAGAAGAAGATCGTACTATACATACGGAGGAGGTAGGAGGACAGTTGAAACGTCCACACGTATTTTTAATTCACTCCGTGTATTATTTTTGTTACGTAAGTATATGTGAAAAATACATTAAATATTATTTAAACCATATTGTATTCAAGATTACCATCTGTTTGATCTACGAATTGTAGTTGACCGTGGAGTGCTTGTGAAGATTTAAGTGTTTTTGTTTTTACAAATTCTGTTATAAGATATTATTGAGTTGGTGAATATTTTAGTGCGACGGTATCTTGATAAAATTTCTCTATATTATATTATTAATTTCATTATTATATATATATATATATATATGTATTTATTTGGTACACAGGCATCACTTGTTCACTTGTTTACTCAACAATTCAGCTGTTATTCATGGTTTAATCCACGGTTGATATAGATGTGGTTGATGTAGTATTATATATTATCTTTTTAATTTACATTATCATTTAGTTTTCTTCCTGTCCTCATCCTCTGGGCTGTAGCAGAATACCAGTGCTTTGCTCTTGAAGCAAAATCAGTCGCTGAGCTATCGCCTTTTTGTATCTCTGCAGCACGCATGTATGGTATCATTATTTAGTAATAAGTATGTAGTAACATGGACTGAGGTGAGTTGGTTGCTGGTTCTACGTATACGTTATTTAACTCGTCAGAAGTTAGCAATCCATCCTTTCCTCGTTCAATTTGTTAGTTATTAAGTTTGATTTATTTTATTTTATGTCTGTTTTTGTGTGTTGTGAAATGATGCAAATAAAGTATTCATTCATTCATTCATTCATTCATTCATACAGTGTCTGGTAAAGAATGGATACTCGTATTAGTATACAAAAGAATAACTTTGATTTGACGATCATAATGTCGGATAGTGGACATAATAACATAGCAAACAGTCCTACCTAGTTTAATGATTTCTAGAAATCTTTATAAAGGAGAATGCCCAAATTTGCCCCACTGGTCCCAAAGCTATAACAATATGTAAATAAATATAAAAATAATATTACGAATTTTAGTGGCATTTATTTCGCAAATAGGCGTGCACTCACTACATAGTCGCTTTCTCTGTCCCTATATCCCTTATGTATGCTTAAATCTTTAAAACTACGCACCGGATTTTGATGCGGAAATAGATAGCATGGTTGAAGAGGAAGGTTTATATGTATAATAACATAACATACATATAATAATAACATAAGCACCACACGTGTTTTGTTCGATAATATCAATTTTTCAATTGATTACTACAGTTTTATTTTTAATTTTTTGATTCAATTAATTTTTAAGGCGTGTTTTAAACTATAATTTATTATTTACAACGTTTACAATTTTGCTGTAGTGTGTTTAATATCATCATTGCACCCATGCAAAGCCAGGGCGGGTCGGTAGTTATAATCGTAAACAAAATATATATATTCAACTCGAACGGAACTGGAATCCTGAAGTTTATATTTTAATTTCACCTGGATTTGATATAATTTCCCATATTATTTCACAAGTAAGAGGAAATAATAAAATATTCGGTTCTTTTAGTATAATTTATGCTATAATAGCTATTGGATAATTAGAATTTGTAATGCGAGCTTGTCATAAATATATAATAAGCTCACCTTGAATACTTGATAAACATTATCCTTGATAATATTACTATAAACGTATTCACGTATGAATGATATGTAGCTTGTTTTAATTTTGTCCATACTGTGATGTATTAAGAATATGTGTATCGACTTTCCGTTTTCTCCCGTGGAATTAGCTAAATAAAATATTTTATCGCAAAAACATAAAACGGAGTCTCGAGACAGTGGCAATAGACTAGCCTCTTATCAAATTACCATATATCAAAATAAGAAACTAAATCTAAAATATATTCATCAAATAGGATTTTTATAATCACTTTTGCACGTCATAGATGCTACGCGATTGGTTTACAAGACTTTGTACTGGAAAGAACTAGCAAAAAAACCAGCAAGGACATTTTTTTTCCTCCCTGGATTCTTATAGAATCATTAATTAGTAGCTGGCTTCAGATAAATAGTTTTAACCCCTGAACATCGTGTCTCTTCATATTCACATTATATCATCATTTATTGCAATATTAACTTTATATCCATAAAATGAATGTTGTAATAAATGGCTGCATTAGCAGTGTGACCTCAAAAAAGGCTACGTCTGGCTATACATGGATACGCGTCCCTACGTTTATGTATGGGAATGAATGCTGAGTGTGTAAGAGCACTGGAAATGAGAAGAAAGTTGGAGGGACGATTAAATATAGTATAAATTGTGAAATAGTGTGACATGAGAAATAAGCTGTTTGAAAGAATATGTACTGACCAAATACTGAGATGGTTTAGACCCGTAGAATGGATGGACGAAAGACGATTGATGAAAGAAATTTATAACGCAAATATGAATAGGCAAGTTGGAAGGCAACGATCTATATGGACATATTTCCAAGTATGTTCATCTAGGTCACATCTAGGTCCACCAAATGGGAAGTATTCTGAAATAATTCATGTCAAGTGTACCCATAACCGATGAACGTGCATGAAAATATTAATGAAATTCGAGGAAGACAGGAAAGTATGTTTGGATCGTGGGAAATATAAAACTGTGATCTCTGTCAACCCTCATGAAAAAGAGGCGTGAGGATATGTATGTGTGTGTATATATTGTTGTGTTGTCCTTTACATAAGTGTATTTTGTGTTTATGCCTGTTTTATTGGTTAGCTGGAGTAGAATGCCCATGGTATTAAGTCAAACATTTTTTTATGTTAAGTACATAGGTTTAAACATTTAATTAAAAAAGTAATTTTTATTAATAAACCAATAATTATATTAAATATTTGGAAAAGTATTTACACCTTGATAAGGCACGAGTAGTTCTTCGTAATACTAGTCCGCGCCGTTCTATTGAGGCAAGGGAATTAGTGTACGTGCGGAGTCGTCTTTATCTGACTTCGAATATGTATTTGCTTTTATTTGTGTCCATGTTTTGCTTGCCTGAGCATACTAAAATAATTTTCTATAGAAAATTCTTTTTCTGAATGGTTCAACGGAATAAGATTTTGTGTTCTGGAAAAATAATCTTCAAATAAAATATAACACAAACCTTTATTTACTTTTTAAAGTTAATCTGTGAATATTATTGTAAAAAATATTTTTATTTATTTATCTTAGCTTGAGGGATTATTGAAAGATGACTATGTATTTGAATGGTCGCAGATTAGTGAATAAAACTTACATTTACTGTATTTTTTGTCTTTTACTACTTTTTATTATTGAGTATTACAAATGGCAACCAATTTGATTTAGATAAGAGAGTGATAAAGAGATGTTGTTCATTATTTTATAGACTTGAAATAAGGAAAATGTTGCTTGTCAACACTCTGGAACAGGCTTTCGAAATAGAATTAATTCATTTTATTAGTCTCACCCAATCAGTTTAAGAATTATTCATGATAAGATATCATCTAAGTATGCATTCAGTCTAGGTTTATCTTAGATCCTAAGAATAAGCCTTATATTGTTTTATTACTATTAATTTAATTACTTCTACAATATTTTATTTTAATATTGTTATTTGAAATTCTTTCGTATATCTAGTTTTCGTTTATTATTTGAGAGATGTAAAATTTTAAAAATATATTTCAGGTTCTTTCAATGGGTATTAATGTTTGTTTTTCAATGGGTATTAGAAATACATTTTCGGTAAAGGCTCTTCTTCTATTTCTTCCTGTATTGAGCATGCTTTACCTTTTCTATTCCTGTTATTTAATTTATACCATCTATCCTGCGTCTTATTGATCTACCCACTTTCCATTTTCCTAGTGATATTTTATATTGAGTAGACATTTTTGTCCATCGCTTGCCTATACTGCGGGCTATATAGTGAGCTTTATAGTAGGCACTACCATAAGAATTATGAGCATGCGTAAAAGTATTTCTAATTTTGTTTTCTGTCGTATGGCTTTACTTTTGATTTTATGAATTTTTACAATGTTTGTTCATTCAATAGTAGGCAAGTGTCTGCTGCAATTTCTTTTATGCTCAGATTTGACTTTTGAAAATTTCTTTATATATTGAATAAAATGTTTCTCGTTTAGTACATTATTGGTAAATGATAAATACCCTAAAATAAAAAAAATATATATAATTTATTATAACAATTGTTATATTTTTTTATTGCTGTCTTCGTTGTCTACATAAAAGCAGTATAAAACACACATCGTTACGGGATTGGGCTACGTGCTACGCGCGTAGCTCGTAGAAAGACAATTCTTATTTAGCGTAGATTTCGTGTGAAACATTCGCGTCAAAGTATATATTATAATAATATCACCTACTTACAAAAGTTACTACATATACTTATGAACTAATTTTATTCAAAGTTTACAACTCGTTCATTTCGATGGGACTTAATGAATTTTAAAAAATCAAGGTGTTTGATTGACAGTGTGGGTAACTCTGTCTGTGAATTATGTCATCGTGTGCGTGCACGTGGGTGGGCCCCGTCGGGTGGAACGATGGTTTGGGCGGGGTGTATCGATCTCAGCATGGCGCGTGCGCGCGCGTCGGGCGGTGCTCCTCGCAGCAGCCTCCGTGCCACCCGCGCAGTCCGCAGCCGGCATCCAGCCGACCGCCTGCCGACGACGTCGCGATCGCAGCCGTCGTGCCAGCGACGTTTTACGTGTATCGCGCGATAACATTCAAACAACCTCAAACCATATTCCCCATAGGAATTGCTAGTGCTATCATTTACAAACTATTATAAACTTTGAATAACACTTATTGCCGAGACATCTGAACTTTGCTTTCGAAGTTCTAAAGTAATTTGATAACATCTCTTATCACAACTTCTGATGTCATTTCTGAGTACAAATAAAAGTTAAAAAACTATGTTTTAGAACTCGCAAAAGAAATCTGTATATATATGTATATTTTTTATAGTTAACGAATAGTGTTGTGTCAGAAAAAAGTTATAGTGTCTCTTTGAAAGTGTGCGTGCTTGTGACTGAATAAGGCGACGGAGCTCGTTCACGGGTCGTTAATTCGCCGGAGGAGAAAAACCTAAAAAAGAGGTCTTCGGTTCCGTCCGCTCATCGGAGTGATAAAATTTATGACAAACGGTAAGGATCGTATAGTGATAAGGGTCAAGATATCGCGCCGCGTGCAGAGACGTATATCAAGGCATGTCGATTGCAGTACGGTCGTAATTACACTAGCCGTCCTCGAGGGATCTCTGTATAAGAAGTCGTTATCAGTTGGTAACATTAGTTGTAGCTAAACTACATGTGGCATCTTTACACGGAAGATTTATGATTTGTCATGGCTGTCCGATTTATAGTAAATACAAAAATAGTGAAAATTAGAATAAAATGAATCGAAATTAAGTTTTAGTGTAATTTTAAAAACGTATTTATTTACGAATAAACGTAGTATGTAAATATATAATTTGATAATATAGTCAATTCATAAAAATAAACATATTTATCCATAATAAAGTATCGATTCTGCAATTGTAATGATTTATACAAATGTTAAATGATTAAGCTACTAACATAAACATACTCCCCCTAATAACATAATAGCTTCCCCATTCTAATGTTCATTAGAGTATGAAATTAATTATCGGTTTCGATTGTGCAAATCTTGAATTGCTTAATATAATGTTAGCAATCTTCGATATGATATTTGCATAGACTGATGAGTTTTGCCCATACACAACTAACATCGTTGGGCTTAATCGAACAAGTGATTAATCTTGATAGTCGTATGACTATCAGTTATACAGGGGCGGTTCATCCTCCTCGTTTTTCAATAGCCAGGGCGGTTGTAACTATTCAAATAGTTTGTTACGTTTTAGGATTCTGCGACTGAAAAGGTTAAGATGAATCTGTATAGGGTCAATTATATACGAGATTTATGGTGTGATGGTGTTATTCTTTGAGTTTCCCTCAATGTTTAAAACTACCTATAATTTTTAGATTTTTCATTAATTTACGATCATTTATTATAACAACGATGAAGTTATATTTCAAAGTTAATATTTTCTTATTTTATGCATTTTTTATTTTGATTACAAGATATATTCGTCTAATAGACATGTTTAAATTTATCAAGTAATATCAAATATTTTTTTTTGATGTATATATACAAGTTATAACACAGGTTTTGACGTTTGTTTATTTGTCTGACCACAAAGACTTATGAAGTATCAAATTTTAGCATTAATCATAACTTTTAATTGCATACATATTATATAGGTACGAATAGGTACATAACATAATTGATATATGTATAGATCAAACTAACTGTATTTGATTACAGTTCAGATGCGTATGATCGAGGAAATATCTAAATAAAGGTTCATATTGAAATTTGGATTTGAGTACTATGAATTTGTATGGAAAGATTAGTGATCTTGGAGGTATTTAATAAACCACCAAAACATGCGATTAACATATGGCAAGCCAAGTGCTAATTACACAGCCTAAATGCCAGGTAAGACTATTTGATGCCACGTACTTTGTTTCTATAGGTATGAAAATCATGCTGTATTTGTCATACAATGGAAATGAGAAAGACAATATGAAGTAATGCAACATGAATTTATTTATTAGGTAAGGGACAATTTTTCATATACAGCATAAATATTGTAATATCATTAAATTTGTTTAATGAAAATAAATATTTAACTTAAATATATGTATTTTAATAACTGTATGCAGTAACATTCCATTGCAGATACCATAAATATCTAAAGAAAAATATATTACGATAAGGATATATGTCATTACAGGATTATACTTCGATACAGAAATTTAGGCTTATACTATCGTTCGTTAACGTTTATCGTTTAACTGAGTTTTTTGCTTCGACGTTTTATGCTATGTATTTGTAAGTATCAGTTTATCAAAGTTACGTTGTTTGTTGAGTATATTCATTTGGTTCCGCAGGCGCTTAATTTTACTTTGATTTCCATTCAATGTCATGTCTTATACTTACCCTTAAGCTAAATATAATAATATTTCGCCGAGTGATAAATATTTGTATTTGTTCTATTCATACGACACTATTGATTATTGTTACGTGAACTTATCACACTTTTAATTCTAAGAAGAGAACCTTATTAAATACAAAAATACATTATTTTTGGTATTATCAGATTATGTATAATTCAATCAACGTAAGCAGAATAGACTTTTTATTTTATTAGTGATTTAAAAATTTATTAATAAATACGTTTAATTATTTGTGTAATGGTACGAACCTCTATTAATATTACGAGTGTATCTAAATTACATACGCAATAACGACAACATTTTATATTATGCATGCACCTGAGGCTGAATCTGAAATAGGTGCGACATCTTGTTTTGTAATATAAAATTATATTAATATCCAGGGTGCTGTACTGCCCTAAAACGGTTTGTGAGTCTGTTTTAGGTTACGCTGTAAGCCGTTGCGCTTACCCAGCGCGCGCACAACTTGTCGGCATTTCGATATACGACATCCTCATAAATTTTCACGCAAGTTTGAACCCGTCGTTCGAGACAGTGTTCGAGACTCACTCGCACGAATACTTTTAGGCCAACGAGTGTTATTTGAAACCTGTATGATATTACAGAGTTGAATTTCGTGCACAAAAGTATATTTTGGCGTTTCGAAGAAACGTCTTTGGCAAGGAAACACGAGTGAAATTTCATCTTTTATTTTAAGTTAATGTTCTTTGACGATGGTAATTTTTGATAAAAAAGATTTCTTGGAGGATAGCCAAATATCGGAATGTGTCAATTTAAATTCTTTAAAGTTTATTGTGTATATTTGTGTAACAATTTTAGAACTATGAGTAACTATATATGTATATCCCTTAATTAGGCGCATCGGGTCAAGGCAACTTGAAACTTAAAAATAAATGTTTTTGTGTTTAGAGCGCGCTCACGTTCTTACTAGCTTCCTCATTCCTCGCGAGGTACCCAAATTATTCGTGTCCAGAACATCAACGCGTGTCCTTCCTGCTGTCTAGAGTGCTGATCCCATGCGAGTTACGTTACATTTTTTAGCGGAGGTAAGTTTTTACTTTTGGACTTTTTTTTAGTTTATATTAGTATATTGTTTATTATTTTCCTTTTTATGTGTGTATTTTTACACTAAGTGATTATTTATATATATTTCTGGGTTTATATTAATCCTTTTACCTTTTTTTCAGTTTCTTACTGATTCGAAATGTCTAACGAAAGACAGATATTGCAATGCTTGGAGGAAGTGTCTGAAGTAAACTGACATCCTAACAGAATTTTTACGTAATAAAAATAGACCTACACATAGTTCAGTTTTCGTATTTCATAGTCAAATGACTATAGTCTGATAGTCTCATATGTTCGTAAGCCAAAGAAAGCTGTAGTTTTACTTTCCACCATGCACTACCATAACGCCATCGACGAAACAGCTAGAGCTCAGAAACCAAAAGTAATTACTTATCACAATAGTACCAAAGGTGGTGTAGATTATTGTGGCCAACTTTGCAGTAATTTTAATGTTGGCAGAAGAACAAAAAGATGGCCACTGGCTGTATTTTTTCATACATACCTGGCATCAACGCTATTGTCATACACAAAGTGAATATTCATAAGAGTATGACACATACAAGGCGAATTATTTTTTAGGAATTAGCAGCAACACTTGTGGAAAATCACCAAAAACGCCCATATAACTATGTGCTGTACCAACAACAACAAAGAAACGTCTCCGTGAAGTTCAGGATGTAGATGAGACGGTCCAGCAATCGACAGCTAAGCGCGGGCGCTGTTTATCATTTCCTAAAAAGGACGACAAAAAAAAATATTTGCCAGCAACACTTGGGGGCTTACTGCGTAAGATGCAAATCTGAAGAATTCGCTGATGAGACTGATTTATTGTTTTTTAAGTTGATCTCGACCCTGCCATAAAAATATATGTTTAAAGAGGTTACATTCGTTTTTATATTTTTTTTTATTAAGTATAATGTTCCAGTTATGATTTTGTTCCTTAAGGTTGATTATATTAAAGAAATTTATTAATCACTATAAAATACATTAAGTTTTATTTATTTTTGATACTCCTTTATCCCCATGCCCATGCGCTTAATTGGGTGATTTTATGATGCGTCTAGTTACGGGATATATATAATATACACATATATATATATAATATACATATTATATATATTATAAGAAGATCCACGCTATTATTAAGAGAATGACATAACTTTTTACAAAACACTAGATGCCTAAGGCTCTGAATTAATTTATGCAATAATAAATAATAGAGGGTAATTTGAAAAACATGTGTTCACTCGTCGACAAGTAAAGAGTAAAGAGTGAGTGAGAAGTGAAGTCGCCACGAAGCCTCTTAGCTCGAGAGCGCTCGGATAAATTCGGCTGCTGTCGGACGCACGAACGCTACATAGCACACGTAGCGCCATCTGTTTTTCGACAGCGATAACACGCAAAAATGACGGACAGCAATGCCCGGGTCAATAGCTTGCACTCACTTTTATACCCTCCGTAGACATATTTTTTTTCATATCTTCTACAGTATATATATATCCATACTAATATTATAAATGCGAAAGTAACTCTGTCTGTCTGTCTGTCTGTCTGTTCCGCTTTCACGCCAAAACTACTGAACCGATTTAAATGAAATTTGGTACACAGATAGTCTAGAGCCTGAGAAAGGACATAGGCTACTTTTTCATGCAAAAAGGACATAGGCTACTTTTTCGGGCGGAAAGCTATATATACACACACATTTAGGCGATAAGGTAAAGTTCAACGGGTAAGTTAGTCAATCATGGTGATCATGATTGACTAACTTAACCGTTGAACTTGAACATAAATCACTTTGTGTGATTATGGTTCACAAAATAAGAATTGCATAAGCGTACAGTTTATGACTTTGTTGTATTATTATCAGTATTCGAAACTATAAAAGAAATATAACACTATGCAAAAAATCGAAATAAAGTTTTGTTGAATATTTCGACTAAAATAATTAAAGTAAAATACATGTAGTAGTCAGTGCCATCACATAAACAAAATGTATGCGTGCTGACAAACAAGCATAAATACATAGAATTTTTCAACGATAAAGTATTAAATATGAAGGTTAGTAATGTTTACATTTATAAATAATTAAATAAATGCAAGAATCTTCTATATAAGTTTTTTATTTTAGTAATATCAGCCAATCGGTACATGGAACAAATTGATATTACACTATTTACAGATAAATTACAATAAATAAATAAGTAAGATAGTATAATCTTAAAACGTTTTCGACACAAACCAGTAACAAAATTAAGTGTTGATATAATGATATATATATTTTTCTGGTAAGAAAAACTAAAGTGATCTACAAAAAAGAGGATAATTCAGTTGCAGAATAATCTACGGTAAAATTCAAATTAAAATACAGTTTTATACTTTTCTGGATAATATTAAATAATATTATATTAAATAATATATATTAAATAATTTTAAGAACTATATTTGCTAAGTGGATTTTGTTAACATCATAGGACTATCACCATTTAGTTATAGGTCAAAAGTTTAAATAGCGACATCAATATACAAAATATAAAGTTTTCATCTATCAGTATACTTACATTTATCAATTCATGTTGGTAAATCCTAAGACTTACTCCCACATCTTAACATTTACCGTAGTTCGAGGTTTTACAGTAACTATATATATATATATATATATATATATATATATATATATATATATATATATATATATATATATATATATATATATATATATATATATATATATATATATATATATATATTTATATATATTTGTGTAATGGTACGAACCTCTATTAATATTACGAGTGTATCTAAATTACATACGCAATAACGACAACATTTTATATTATGCATGCACCTGAGGCTGAATCTGAAATAGGTGCGACATCTTGTTTTGTAATATAAAATTATATTAATATGCAGGGTGCTGTACTGCCCTAAAACGGTTTGTGAGTCTGTTTTAGGTTACGCTGTAAGCCGTTGCGCTTACCCAGCGCGCGCACAACTTGTCGGCATTTCGATATACGACATCCTCATAAATTTTCACGCAAGTTTGAACCCGTCGTTCGAGACAGTGTTCGAGACTCACTCGCACGAATACTTTTAGGCCAACGAGTGTTATTTGAAACCTGTATGATATTACAGAGTTGAATTTCGTGCACAAAAGTATATTTTGGCGTTTCGAAGAAACGTCTTTGGCAAGGAAACACGAGTGAAATTTCATCTTTTATTTTAAGTTAATGTTCTTTGACGATGGTAATTTTTGATAAAAAAGATTTCTTGGAGGATAGCCAAATATCGGAATGTGTCAATTTAAATTCTTTAAAGTTTATTGTGTATATTTGTGTAACAATTTTAGAACTATGAGTAACTATATATGTATATCCCTTAATTAGGCGCATCGGGTCAAGGCAACTTGAAACTTAAAAATAAATGTTTTTGTGTTTAGAGCGCGCTCACGTTCTTACTAGCTTCCTCATTCCTCGCGAGGTACCCAAATTATTCGTGTCCAGAACATCAACGCGTGTCCTTCCTGCTGTCTAGAGTGCTGATCCCATGCGAGTTACGTTACATTTTTTAGCGGAGGTAAGTTTTTACTTTTGGACTTTTTTTTAGTTTATATTAGTATATTGTTTATTATTTTCTTTTTATGTGTGTATTTTTACACTAAGTGATTATTTATATATATTTCTGGGTTTATATTAATCCTTTTACCTTTTTTTCAGTTTCTTACTGATTCGAAATGTCTAACGAAAGACAGATATTGCAATGCTTGGAGGAAGTGTCTGAAGTAAACTGACATCCTAACAGAATTTTTACGTAATAAAAATAGACCTACACATAGTTCAGTTTTCGTATTTCATAGTCAAATGACTATAGTCTGATAGTCTCATATGTTCGTAAGCCAAAGAAAGCTGTAGTTTTACTTTCCACCATGCACTACCATAACGCCATCGACGAAACAGCTAGAGCTCAGAAACCAAAAGTAATTACTTATCACAATAGTACCAAAGGTGGTGTAGATTATTGTGGCCAACTTTGCAGTAATTTTAATGTTGGCAGAAGAACAAAAAGATGGCCACTGGCTGTATTTTTTCATACATACCTGGCATCAACGCTATTGTCATACACAAGTGAATATTCATAAGAGTATGACACATACAAGGCGAATTATTTTTTAGGAATTAGCAGCAACACTTGTGGAAAATCACCAAAAAACGCCCATATAACTATGTGCTGTACCAACAACAACAAAGAAACGTCTCCGTGAAGTTCAGGATGTAGATGAGACGGTCCAGCAATCGACAGCTAAGCGCGGGCGCTGTTTATCATTTCCTAAAAAGGACGACAAAAAAAAATTTGCCAGCAACACTTGGGGGCTTACTGCGTAAGATGCAAATCTGAAGAATTCGCTGATGAGACTGATTTATTGTTTTTTAAGTTGATCTCGACCCTGCCATAAAAATATATGTTTAAAGAGGTTACATTCGTTTTTATATTTTTTTTATTAAGTATAATGTTCCAGTTATGATTTTGTTCCTTAAGGTTGATTATATTAAAGAAATTTATTAATCACTATAAAATACATTAAGTTTTATTTATTTTTGATACTCCTTTATCCCCATGCCCATGCGCTTAATTGGGTGATTTTATGATGCGTCTAGTTACGGGATATATATAATATACACATATATATATATATATACATATTATATATATTATAAGAAGATCCACGCTATTATTAAGAGAATGACATAACTTTTTACAAAACACTAGATGCCTAAGGCTCTGAATTAATTTATGCAATAATAAATAATAGAGGGTAATTTGAAAAACATGTGTTCACTCGTCGACAAGTAAAGAGTAAAGAGTGAGTGAGAAGTGAAGTCGCCACGAAGCCTCTTAGCTCGAGAGCGCTCGGATAAATTCGGCTGCTGTCGGACGCACGAACGCTACATAGCACACGTAGCGCCATCTGTTTTTTCGACAGCGATAACACGCAAAAATGACGGACAGCAATGCCCGGGTCAATAGCTTGCACTCACTTTTATACCCTCCGTAGACATATTTTTTTTTCATATCTTCTACAGTATATATATATCCATACTAATATTATAAATGCGAAAGTAACTCTGTCTGTCTGTCTGTCTGTCTGTTCCGCTTTCACGCCAAAACTACTGAACCGATTTAAATGAAATTTGGTACACAGATAGTCTAGAGCCTGAGAAAGGACATAGGCTACTTTTTCATGCAAAAAGGACATAGGCTACTTTTTCGGGCGGAAAGCTATATATATATATACACACACATTTAGGCGATAAGGTAAAGTTCAGCGGGTAAGTTAGTCAATCATGGTGATCATGATTGACTAACTTAACCGTTGAACTTGAACATGAATCACTTTGTGTGATTATGGTTCACAAAATAAGAATTGCATAAGCGTACAGTTTATGACTTTGTTGTATTATTATCAGTATTCGAAACTATAAAGAAATATAGCACTATGCAAAAAATCGAAATAAAGTTTTGTTGAATATTTCGACTAAAATAATTAAAGTAAAATACATGTAGTAGTCAGTGCCATCACATAAACAAAATGTATGCGTGCTGACAAACAAGCATAAATACATAGAATTTTTCAACGATAAAGTATTAAATATGAAGGTTAGTAATGTTTACATTTATAAATAATTAAATAAATGCAAGAATCTTCTATATAAGTTTTTTATTTTAGTAATATCAGCCAATCGCTACATGGAACAAATTGATATTACACTATTTACAGATAAATTACAATAAATAAATAAGTAAGATAGTATAATCTTAAAACGTTTTCGACACAAACCAGTAACAAAATTAAGTGTTGATATAATGATATATATATTTTTCTGGTAAGAAAAACTAAAGTGATCTACAAAAAAGAGGATAATTCAGTTGCAGAATAATCTACGGTAAAATTCAAATTAAAATACAGTTTTAATACTTTTCTGGATAATATTAAATAATATTATATTAAATAATTTTAAGAACTATATTTGCTAAGTGGATTTTGTTAACATCATAGGACTATCACCATTTAGGTATAGGTCAAAAGTTTAAATAGCGACATCAATATACAAAATATAAAGTTTTCATCTATCAGTATACTTACATTTATCAATTCATGTTGGTAAATCCTAAGACTTACTCCCACATCTTAACATTTACCGTAGTTTATATATATATATTATATATATATATATATATATAAAACATGGAGGAGGTGTTAAGTGCTAGAACATAGCGTTTAGACTTGTAGATAGGTTAGTTAAGAGTTCCTTTCTACCAATCTAAAATCTAATAAATTGGAGCAATTATTGATTGTACCCATATTTCCATAAATATTTGAAATGAGAAGTAAGCAAAACGTCGATGTCATCTCATCAGCCTTCTAACCTGGGGTTCACGTGTGCCATATAACATAGCGTGTACCATAAAGTCGTTTTTTTATCTTTAATATATACAGTAAACCACAACTCTCTCAGGCCCATCAGCGAGGTCGACATAGCCTTTTTTGGCTCTAGTCATAATATTACCAAAAGCTTTATAAATCACAGCAACACAATGCTTCAGAGACTTGCGTCATGTTAGATGCGTTGGAAATAAATACCAATGTAGGCAACTAGACATGCGTGAAATAATTTGCTGTACGAATAACGTGTTACTGTGATAAGTGAGCAAAAAATCACTGGCGACTGGAATTTGACTTTGGTATAATACAAACAGATTTTTATATTCTGTAGCCGAAATACCTATCAAACACGCACGGCCGGCTTGACTATATTATAAGGGTTCATTGGCTCAAATACCGAAAACCATATTAACTACCTACGCATCATACTGCTAGTAGGGCTGGCTTACGTCTAAATATCCTTAATTAAATAATATTTTCTTATATTATATTTGATTTTAGGCTTTAAGTATAATATATAATTATATATATATATATAGTGTATATATTGAGCAAGTAGTCAAGTCAAACTTATTTGTTGTGGGTTTGTGTCTTATCTACCGACAACTTCGATTCATATGACTATATTAGAGATTTGTGTCGACATATATTCCACTTAAATACATTTTATAAATGAAAAATTATGATAAGTAAGAATAATCTCCAAATGCGAAGAAAGATCTGCGAGTGCAGAAAAACAAATATACTCAAGTAATTGAATTTCTAATATATCTTAAATAACCCAAATTGTTAAAAAGTTTAAGTAATTTATTGTAGTTAAGCCCATAAGTAATTAAATGTAGTTAAGCCGATAGTCCTAATGTGTTGCAGATTACTTTTTTCATGTAATTCAAAGAAAAACATACCAAGAAAATGTTAGCCACGTTTGTGAAAGTAAAGACGAGTCTTATTTTTCTTAATGTCACGTTCTCTGAACCCTGCTACGCTTCAGGAGACTCGTGGTAAAGAGCGTAGTAAGTAGAGCATAAACGTATTTGTTTCGTTTATATTAAATTTTGTGGGACCACGAAACTCGTTATGTTTTGTTACATTACAAAAATGTCTTTGCTTAATGGTGCGTTTACATTATGTGACTTGAAAAACCGAAAGGTCCTCTTACCTTAATAATGACATAACGATAACAGATGTTCTATCTAAATGAGTTATATTTTTGTGTGAATATTGAGCTAAATAATCGTATGTGTCATCCGATTATTATAAGTACTTTCGTTTAAATACAGCGTAGTTATCTAGATTTTGTATTTTATATAGTTTTTTGTGTGCAGCGTACAGTAAGTAGTTCAAGTGTATGTCAGAGTTAGAGCCCTGGCTTGTTTCTTGCGGTGCAGTAAAGCGCATTCGTCACTGTCATGAGTGAAAATCTTACCCTCAAGAATGCTTCATGTTGGATAGGTGAGGATAAGGAATGTGGCATATTCTTCTGAGTGAACTTCATGATGCAACAGGAGCTGACGGCCAGTTAATAGAATTCAGGGGTTGATCCGTGCAGCCGTGGATGGACGAGGCGGAGTAGGTTCAACGACCACTTTATTCTTTGTGACGCCAAACAACGAGATTCAGTTTCGGAAAGAATAGGTTTTTCAAGGCATAGGTTGTCGTCAGTCGCCGATCTCAAATATTTATTTGAGACGCTTTTAGATTTAGTGGGTCGGCCGCGGTCTCTGGCTGGCATTCGGCTTCTTAGCTTCAATATGCTTCTTACCACGATATTCCCCGAGCGCGAAATATGCCCATTTATCAACGTTAAGACAAAGATGGAGATGGTTGTTATCCCAAATAAATAAAATTAAAATAAAAAATAAAATTAGTTATTTTACTGCACGATCGGTAAGTGAACCAAGGTATTTCTTGTAAGGACTCGACCTTCTTTTGATAACTTTTGTCTCAAAAAAGACGTGACAAGATATGTAAATTGAGTAAGGAATTTCGAGCTGTATGTATGATGTTTGATGTAAAAGTGTGTATGATGATCTATCACTAAATCATTACAATACCTTTACATACAAACACATGATATCTTACATACATACATACGAGTATGTATGTATTTTACGTAAGGATTGTGCGTTTGAAATATATATATATATATATATATATATATATATATATATATATATATTATATATATATATATATATATATATTAATATATATATATATATATATATATATATATATATATATAAATATATGAATAAGATAGCTTATTCTTTGTTTAATAAGTTTCACTTCTTATCTTAATCGTTAAACCGCAACACAGGAATGTAAACACTGCTATTTTGGGGTAGAAATAAGTGAAACGTACAAAAGGAAACTATTGTAACTAGCCACATAGGGTTCCGTTTATAAATAGTTTTCATTTGTTAAGTAATCAAATTTAATTTTTATACTTTTTTTGACATATGTACCCGTCACCTTACTTCAATAAATTATTCTACACAAATAAGACGTATTTTGCTCAAACTCGCCTTTTATATAAAATACTAGCTTTTGCCCGCGACTTCGTCCGCGTGGAATAGTGACTTCCGGCAGATTTTTGGTTAACCAACAACATATTTATATTTATATTTGAATAAAGATTAATATTATTATGTTGATACAACTTAAACAAATTATTTCGACCAAATTTGGTACCATAAAAACGGTCATTGTGACTAAACCTTAAAAGATAGACATATGCCGTCGCGGACTTTTTTTTAGATCATGTATAGAGGAATAATTCTTTGATACATATTTTTTGTGTATCTTGAACCGTTTTCGCAGCGCACGCAAAGAAAGCCTTCAAAAATGAATAATTTTCCCCGTTTTTTACACATTTACCGCTCTGTCTTTGCTCCTATTGGTCATAGCGTAATGTTATTTAGTCTATAGCCTTCCTCGATAAATGGACTATCCAACAAAAAAAGAATTATTCAAATCGCACCAGTAGTTTCGGAGATTAGCGCGTTCAAACAAACAAACAAACAAACTCTTCAGCTTTATATATTAGCATAGATTACCAACAGAAACACACCTTTTCCAGTGCTCATTGGGAGATCGTTAGATACTAAACCCGGGATGATTGCGTAGACTTTCTATATGAAAGAGATACGAGTAATTGATGTGATGTGTATACCAACATGTTTGCATGATACTTTTCTAGTACAAAACAAAGTCTAATATGCGAAAAATCTCCGAAACAAAAGGTTGTGAGTGTTCACGTAAAGTTTTACTAATTCCGTTGGTCTTGAAATCGGTGTAGGAGTAAAACTAGGATAGTTCAAATAAATTTTATTGAATTCAGATACTGAAATAGATTCATCATCATTCATCCTCGCGTCATCCAGGTTCCAACCAAAAACGTGAATACGGCAAAATCTAAATAATATTTTGTTTAACTACATTTGTTTGGAAATTAGGAGAACCTTCTCGAGAAGAAGAGTATATAGTAGTCATCAGATTCCGATCCTACATATTTCAAATAATAATAGGAATTCATTACTCCACAAACAACAACAAAATAACAATGGCCATTCTTCTGGTACTAATGGCATCTCTCAGCATCTTTATACATCACAGGAAAACGCGTGATGACGCGATGGATTGAAGCATTGTCTTCAAGAGTACAAATTCACACTATGATGTTAACGCATGACGCTATGGCGCAATAGGTGTCCAATTTTTACATAGTTCTACGAGTAAGAAGGGGTAAGTATATAAACGTTTGGTGTGTTAGGTAATTAGACATTGCATTTGTTTTATTTTCAACATTACACATAAATCGAATGATTCTGTTTAAATAGAGCAAGCGAGATTAGTATTAGTAGTTGTACGGTCTGGTACATGGGCTAATAAAATACCTTGTCTTCGATGGTAATATTTATAGATATTTATTAACCAAATATAAGTCTTGTCCGTCTTGTTGTCAGTCGTGTCCCCATCTGTCCCGTCCGTCAGTCATGTCAAGTTCAAAGTTCATAGTCATAAGTCACGTCTGTCATGTAAAGAGGCTGGACGCCACGACATTCCCACCCCCAGTATCAGGAAACTGATACTTAAGAGCAGGGTCTGACGTCCAGTTTACAGAGCTTCGTCACAGGTCGGGTGAACAGTCCGTTTGAAGTTTGCACGTCAGCTACCCGCACCTGATGGTCCCTACCGGGATACACTTTAACGATTCGGCCCCGTGGTCACTGGCCCCTCGGTAGCTGGTCATCCACCACAATTACAATGTCACCCACGGCCAAGGGCACATCGTCGCTGCGAAACCACTTGTCACGCCGGGTCAAGGTCGGCAGATACTCTTTCACCCAGCGTTTCCACGTAAGATCAGTGAGCCTTTGCGACTCTCGCCAGGTACGCCGCAGCAAGTCCCTGTCACGGAACTGTCCAAACGGTCTATCAATAATCTTCGTGTCACTATTTAGGAAGTTGTTCGGAGTTAGGGGTAAGTGGTCCTCACTGTCAATCGCTATATAAGTCAAGGGCCGGCTGTTAATAAAACCCTCCGTCTCGGCTAAGAGCGTAAGGTCTGCTAAGCCGATACCTTTTCTTTGAGCGTCACACGCAGGGCTGCCTTGACACTGCGGACATGTTGCTCCCAGCAGCCTCCCATGTGCGGCGCGTTTGGGGGTATAAACTTCCACTCGATGCCTCTCGTGCTTCCAAAACGAACCAGCTCATCGCGATCTATGTTAGAGACTGCCTGTCTTATCTCCCTGGCAGCTCCGCGGAAGGTAGTCGCGTTATCGCTGTAAAGCACTGATGGACAGCCACGTCGGACTATAAAGCGCCTAAGACTAAGCAGGGCGGAGCTGCCCACCAAGTCTAGGTATACGGCACGCACGGTTAGGCAAGTATACAGTGCACCCCATCGTTTCTCCTACCTACGCCCCACCTTTACCAGCATAGGGCCGAAATAATCGAGACCAGTGAAATAAAAAGGTCGATGGCCCTCTTGGACTCCGCAGTCTGGGAGTGCGCCCATGACCGGAGGCGTTGATCTAGCGCGGCCTATTTTGCAGATCTGTCAGTCGTTCCAAGTCCATTTCACCGCACTCCGTCCATTCAGCACCCAAAAGCGCTTACATACTTCGTTAAGAACCCTCTCGCGGCCAGTGTGTGCCGAGTCCTCATGGAAGCGTTGCAACGGGTCTGTTGGTTGCAGGATAATAGGATGCTTTGTGTCGCTCCCAATATTATCTGCATCAATTCTCCCTCCAACACGAAGAACCTCTTGCTCATCTAGGAATGGATTAAGCTGGCATAAGTTACTCGTCTTATCTACATAACCCAGTCTCCCTATAGATGCGATGTCGACAGCAAAATGGCGGACTTGGCTCGCTCTGATACATATGGTCTCGGCGTCACCAACTTGGAGAGCAGACAGCGCTCCACGAAACCAGTCGCGCTTTTTCAGTTTGAAGTTGGCGACAGCTCGCTGGACCCACGCTGTACTGCGTACAAACCGTCAGTATTTGGAAAACCGCCTTACGTCTGGTAGATCTCGTGCAGTTCGGTCAGTCAACGCGAGAACTGTTTTCACCTCTGTGTTGTCAGAGTTAAGGCCGATGTCATCCACTTCCTCTAACTCATCTGGCCATTGGCTGTCAGGTACTAGAAGAAAACTCGGGCCGGTAGCCACCTACTGCTCTCTGTGCTAGTGCAGTCACGAGTGGAGTCGTCGGCGGCGTTCAAGTGAGAAGGAACCCACCTCCACTGGTTTATGTCCGTTAGCTCGGCTACTTTGCTGACTCGATGCGCAACAAAGGGCTTAAAACAGCCTGAGACAGACCGCAGCCAACTTAGGACAGTCCTAGAGTCCGTCCATAAGTCCACTTTCGATATAGTCGGTATATCGCTCTCGAGTACAGTCTTGGAAAGCCTGGCACTCATTACAGCGGCTTGCAGCTCTAGTCAAGGTATGCTCATTACCTTTAGCGGTGCGACTCGGGCTCTTGCCACAAGAAGGGCAGTATGCCAAGTGCCATCTCTTTTCAGTGAGCGTAAATATGCGACGCTCGCAAACGCCTTGGCACTCGCATCACAGAAGACGTGTAGCTCGGCCAGATTGTCGTGGGTTTCGTGTAAAATCCACCGTGGTATTTTGATGTCATTGACCGTCTGAAGCTGGACAAGCCATAACCGCCAAGTCGTAAAATTGCGAGGTTCGATTTCGTCGTCCCAGCCAATTTTGCTACGCCAGATGTCTTGTAGTAATATGCGGGCTTTCACAGTAATGTAAAGCAGAACGCCTAGAGGGTCGAACACTGACATTACTTTTAGTACTTCCCGCTTTGTCGGTATTTTAGAGCCGGTCTTAAGCTCGGTCGAGATGTTCGAGAGGTTCAGTGTAAAAATGAGATTATCGTCGTCTGGCGACCATTTGACACCCAAGACCCTCTCCACAGAAAGCCTCTGCTCGGGTATGTGTTCCAATAATCGCTTCGAGTTAGAAACGAAATTCCTAATGTGGAAACCGCCTAACTCGTGGATGTCGATGACGTCATTTACAAGCTGAATCAGCTCGTCTTCCTGGTTCAGAGAGTAAATGAAGTCATCCACATAGTGGTGGTCAATAATGGCTTTGCAAGCATGTGGCTTTTCAGTCTCAAATCTGCGGGCATTCAGATTCTTCACATACTGTGCGGAAGATGGCGAACATACGGCTCCAAAGGTCATAACATTCATAACGTATTCGCCGTTTTCCCACAGCAGACGCTGCGCTTGCCTGTCCTCATGTCTAATCAAAACTCTATGGAACATCTCTTGGATGCATCCTGTCACTGCTACTTTGCCTTTCCGAAATCCCAGGAGGACCTGTGGTAGTGACGTCAAGAGGTCCGGTCCGGTCATGAGAAAGTCATTCAGAGACTGACTTTCTGATTTTGCCGCGCAGTCCAAGACAAGGCGCAGCTTGGGTTTGTTTGGATTATAGACAGCGAAATGTGGGAGCCACCAAGTGTTGTTTGTACGGACGGCGGCGTCCTCAGGGCTCAATTTCGAAACATACCCCTTTGATACGTTGTCCAAAAACCTTTCCGTATATTTGTTTGCAAAATCAGTAGATATACGCATTTCACCTTGGATGCTATGGAAGCGTCTCCTGGCCAGTGGTAGGCTGTCTGGAAGTTTAGCGTTGGCAGACTTCCACAACAAGCCTGTCTCGTAGCGGCCTTCCGGTGGCAGTCTTGTCGTACGCTCCATTAGCTGCAAGGCAAGCTGATCCTCCCGAGACCGAGGAGTGTCTGCCGAAAATTTAGTACCAAACGATTCTGTCGAGAAAGATTTTTTTATTAGATCATTTAGTTTGCCACAGTCACATAGGTGTAAGATGTCAACGTCACGCGGTATACTGTTGAGTTTCACAGTACCGTGTACTACAAACCCCAGTTTAGTTTTGGAGATCATGGGTCCGTTCTTATTACCGTGAATAACCTGTCTAGTCACTATAAGATCTATATTGTCTTGTCCAATCAGAAAGTCAATGTTTTTGTGTCTAGTGTCAACATCATGAACATAATTATTTACATATGGGTATCTATTTACAATTTGCTTTAAACTAAAACTATTTACACATAAATTCAACTTGGAAACAGATCTCACATTTTTTACATAAAATAATTCATTACTGTTAGGTCCGCGAACATAAAACGAAACAATTTCGGAATCGATCTCATCCGAAGTCATACCGGTAGCTCCTCGAATATGTAACGGTGACGTGCGACCTGTTATGCCCGCGCGTTGTAGTAACGATGAGTCGATCAGAGATACAGCAGCACCTTCGTCCAGCAATGCAAGCGTTTCGACGTCACCATTGGGGTCCGATATCACCACGGGAATCACTTTCAGAAGAACTCTTTGTCTGGGTTCTTTGCAATCGGTCACTGCCGGTGTAGTCGCAGTGTTCACACTCTCATTCATCGAAACATCGCATGCAGTCTTGAGCGGTGGAGCGTGTAGAAGTGGGTGATGCACCCTGTCACAATCTTCCTCTGTATATTTCTTTTTATTTCGGCAGCCTTTCAATTGGTGCTTACTTGATAGGCACGAAAAACACAATTTCTGTTGGCTAACAAACCTCCACCGGTCATCAGTTGAAAGTTGTTTGAAGTCAGAACAATCTTTCAGTGTGTGGTCACCTTTACACTGGACACAGTTTTGCTTTGAGCTTAATGTTGTTGTAGCGAGAACAACTCTCTTGTCCTGTTGTTGCATTCTCTGTCTATTATCAATAACCGGCGTCGGGGCTATGATAACTGCGGCGTTAGCTGTTTCCATAAGCTATTCGGACAGATGACTCAACGTTATGGAGTAGTCGTTTTTACTTGCCACATGGAACGCCCATTGATATTTGATATTTGACGGAAGTTTGTTTACTATTTCTTTGATTAGAGATGGATTTGTTAGATGTCCGTTTCCATAGTAGCTGTCATTGTTGCCACTACGTTCTGCACTGTGGTTGCGAAGTCTATGAGATGGTTGATGTCGTCATGACGTATGAATTTAACATTGCGAATTTTTGACAACATAGATTCTATTATGAAATCGGGTCTGCCAAAACGAATTTTCAATGTAATGATAATTTTATTTAGGTTTGTGGCGCTTATTAGTAGGGCTGAAACTGAGTCACGAGCGCGCCCCTTGAGACATCGAGACAAACGTGCTATGTTCTCATCATCGGTATATCTACAAAGTCTAGTCGTAGATATAAATTGACTATAAAAGAGCGGCCATTCTTCTGGCTCACCTGAAAATAGTGGCAGTTCCTTGGTACTTGTCTGGCGGGCCAAGAGCTGGTATATCTGTTTCTCAAGTGTATGTACATGTTGGTCAGATGTGGATTGATGAGAATATACATGATTTTGATGAGATGTCTGGTTTTCGTTGTTAGTTGAAGAAATTTGCATGTACCTGGATTGTCATGGTGAAGAAGGGATGTCCGTGACTGCGCGCGTGAGATATTGTGACGCGTCAGTTCTTCTTCTTCATCTTCGATAGCTTGTGTCTGGATTGCAAATTTTTCCGCTAACAATCGCCTGTCTATTTCTGCGAGCTTCTCAGCGGCTTCAAGCTGGAGTTGTCGTAGTCTTTGTCGTTTCACAGTGGATGTTGTACTTGAATTCGATCGATGCGACGGGCTCGGCGATGTCGGACGGCTGTTTTGGATGGACCGTCGGTCTTGTCCATCTGTGTCAACAGCCGTTGTGTTCGCCGTGGTCATTGCTCTCGCTTGACTTCTTGTTATCACCATAAATTGCGAAGGACCACTTTGTACGGTCTGGTACGTGGGCTAATAAAATACCTTGTCTTCGATGGTAATATTTATAGATATTTATTAACCAAATATAAGTCTTGTCCGTCTTGTTGTCAGTCGTGTCCCCATCTGTCCCGTCCGTCAGTCATGTCAAGTTCAAAGTTCATAGTCATAAGTCACGTCTGTCATGTAGAGAGGCTGGACGCCACGACAGTAGTAGATAGAGATTAGAAATATCTATTTACTAAATATTTTTAATAGCTACGATGGCTATAATGAAAACTAAAAATATACCCTAATGCTATAGTTTGAATTGTAAGTTTTATTCAAATGGAGAGTGAGATTGATATTCAACTTTAAACCATATCCATGAGATAGCCATCTTCGGCACGATTGGGCCAGCTTGACTAGAGTAATACCATAGCCTCATAGAACATGGGAGGAAAACAGCGCTTGCGATGTGTTTCACTTAGTAATTTAGGGTACTGGATATCCAACCTTCCATCTTTATGGCATTTTAATAGTAATTTGTTAACCCCAGCAAGGGACCAGCTGCGCTAGTGTTGGAGTGTTCCTCTATGGGTCCATGCTGAAGATACACCGTATTTGATCGTAGGCATCCAGCCAGCAGCAATATTGACCGGGACAAGAGAAAGTAAGCCTTAAGGTATCCTTAGATACCCTTGAGGTTTACCAGCTGCATAGTGATTAACTGTATGGCTTCTGTAGAGGTCGTGTAGCTGGTGATCTCTTGGTATACCAAACACATAATCCGTTTACTTGTTTACCTACCTATACCATAAAAAAGTTTAGATATTTTAAATTTCTTAACAATCAATAGTGTCTGCGTAAGATTCATTCCTAAAGCACCGTAACTATAAAGAAAGGCAAAAATAAATGTTAATGCGAAAGTTTGTATTCAGCGATTTACTTTTCTTCACTGACCGTCATTATCCTTACTGCTCTTGTCTTGGTTTGTTGTTATGTCCACTTAAAAACAATGGACTTGCACATTTTGACCTAAATACATACCGTGGGGTGGGCGCATTTCTGCGCTTTACGACAAAACTCGTTTGGTTCTTACTGTTTCTCTTGTAGTTAAATTACATTAAGCGTAACTGTAACGATTGAAGTTGCTTTTCTCAAAAGTACATAATTTAATTGATAATTATGAATAATTTGTATTATTAAACGCTTGTTCGGTTGCCTATTGTTTTAAAAATTATGAATTAATTACAAATTAAGTTCTGTAATGTGTCTTAAAGTTGACCTTTGACAAAATGTTATTATGAGCAACAACTTTTTGTATTTTACTTTCAAAATATACATAAATATATACATGTGAAGCATTTCTATTAAATTAAGCAATTTATATTGAACTTAAATTATTTAACGCTAACACTCCTTCAAATATTGAGAAACAATAGTGTCCATATTATTGATTAAAACTATTGAAATGGCAAAACTAAATTATTGTTTATGCATTGACCGATAAGTAATAAAAAAATATAATATTGTAAGAAGTAGGTAGATTTTTTTTCTTCTCTTCTGGCTTGCACGACTTGTGCATTAGCCACAAACAAGGGTAAAAGGTAGGGAAATGACTGAAATATGTAAGGATCGGAATGAGTATTAGGATCAAGATCAAAGTAGGTAGTTAATTATGAATTAAATAACACAAGTTGACACAATTCCAACTCAGGCAAAGCTGGTGGTGTTACAAACATTCAGCGGTGTCGTCGCGACTGAGTTGGATCCTAGTAATCAGGAGACCTATTTTTGAATTACGAATGCGATTTCGAAATCACCGCTGACTATAATAGTCATAAAAATAGTGAGAGGTAACAATAGTCAATAGTATATAATAGTCCTCGGTGACTTTGAGGTCACGGATTCCTAAACATCCAATTTTTGAAAGTCGATCGCAGAGCTGCCAACATAGATAAAGTACACACATAAATGTAAGAGCCGCTGCTGGTTATTGCCGGCTTAGCCATTATGGTTATTATATATATACATATATATATAAATATATACAGGTATATATACATATATACCTATATATATACAATATATATGTATATATATATAGGTATATATGTATATATATACCTATATACGTATATATATGTATAACATTTATATAAACATATGTGCTACATTCATATATGTATATGTATATATAGGCTGAAAAATCAAACAAAACACAGATAACATTTCCACAAGTATGACTTGATTACGAGTGGGTGAGGGCACTCGTAATGAAATCACACCTGTGACTAAGGTAGTCACATCAGTGATATTCAAAAATAAGAATTATTGAAAATCTGTGATTATTAGTCACATCGGTGATTTCGAAGTCGCAGTCGTAATTCAAAAATAGGTCTCCTGAACTGGGATATTACTGGGATTAATTAATAACTAGTTGTATTGTCTCGGGGTAGGAAGAAGTATTATAAACAACTACACTATGTGCTTTAATAACTCTGTAACGTTAACCTTACACAAGAGCATGGTAACAATAGATCAGTATATAAACATACACATAAGTAAATAATGGGATTGCCCTATAAAAATATATTAATAGATAGTTTGTGCGCGTTCATGAGTCGTGTATACAAAATTAATTGTTTCTAATTCGTGTTTATTACATTGGCACTGTATATCCAATCAAATATATAACACATTTAGCTTACTTATAAACGTATGAATTGTATTTTATATTTAGGCAATATACATATTTTTTCATCCGGACTATGTGGATTCCTCGAAGCTTTGTTCCATTGTAATATTGCTTAGTTTCATTATCTTACATTGCTAATTTCATTTAATTTACATTAGACTTTTATGTATTGGAATTTACTTACTATATTTACGATATGTTCAGGTCTTTATAAACGACCGATAATATACATGTCTCCATAGCTAAAATAATAATATTTAGCCTAATTGTCTAACGATTAGCAGTATGCAATACTTGAGTTATATGAACAAATTACAGAGACATAATAGTCTCTGTAATTTGTTAAAGTTTTAACAAGTATAATGTATTTTAGTTATCAATTTTAGAAAATAAATTGTTAAATAGTTTCAAGCTAGGTAGAAGAAAAAACCATTTATTTTTTATTCTAATATACGGAGGAGCTGTTTTGATGACTTGACTGAAATTGAGGATGGCCGAAAAAAAGCTATCCAATATATTAATTTTGAAAATTAAATATAAACATATGTCATATTCTTTTTAATTGTAATTTAATGATAATTATTTCAATGAACAAATAGGCGTTTTGAGATTTTAGGTGATTACGTTTCCGAATACAGGACTTTTAGTAAGTGTTCATAGCAGACAATAGTGACTTAACATACTGACGATTTATGAGAGGCGGCTACCACGCCAAATAGAAGTTGCCGCTGACTGAGTTGTATATAATAGGCGATAGTTAAAGTAGCAGATGCTATTTAAAGTTAGGAGTTAAAACGCAAAAACTATCAACTATATGTAGGCGAGGAGCTTCCTGTAGTTTTGGGTAATAGTAGTTTCCTGTAGTTCCTATAGCTTAGAAAGGCATATAAGGCAGATTAGGGCAGATACTCATTTTATGGGACCCAGGTTGTCAGGTGCTCCCCATCTTAATTATTTTACATTATTTTAAAAGAATAAACTCTTCTTTAAAATCTGGTTTACAATCACGATTAAAACCATTGATTGTAATACTTCACTTTAATTCATCTTCAAAAGTGATTTCAGTTTAATAATAATTCTTTAGAGATCCATAGTTATAGTATAAAATAAATGTTATGATCGATTGTTTTGTCCTAAGATATATTCTGGATTTCTCTGTACCCACATTTAGTATTATTAATATTATCCGACTATGTTAAAAAGAACTCTTTGTATAATATGCTTGTTCTGATAACCGAGCCATTATAGATCCGCTGACACAGTGACCACTTACGATAGAATACAAAGTGTCCAACTTTCCCTTATTGAGCACGGCTAAGCTGGCGAGTCAAGAAATATTTTACTACAGCTGGGGCTCTAAGCTCCCGACCGTTACTGCGAAACGAAACATTAAGCATAAAATTTCTCTGTTTTGAGAACAACGATGGAAACACAAAAACTCACATAAAATCTCGTGACTAGAAAATATTAGGCTGTTTACGTCTTCATTCAAATACTTGCAAACACTTTCTTGGCTTAGGATTAGAAGAGTGACGACTATTTTTCTTACTGTTAACATTCTGCTATAAAAAGAGACAGTACATTGCAATAAACATATTTTGATTCTGCAAAATTACAAATTTTCTACACTATTAGAAATATATTTTTATTGAGAGTAAATTCAGTATCAAGTCTTGAATAGAAAGAGTAGTAAGCATATCCAAGTTAATGATTGATCAACCCTTACTGTTTTTAAATCGAGATATAATGTTAAGGATGGGAGGTCGTTTCCATTTTCTTTTCTCGTTTACACAGGTAAAGATACAGAGTGATTCTCAGTGTGTTTCGGTGTCGAAAACCTAGCGAGTAATACTTAGTGCTTTTGGCTCGCACATTCATTATTCAGCTGCGGCTGCCGATCGGCTCCGACCAATTCACATATTCCATTCATATGAACCCTTTTGCCGATTCATTTTTTAATACCTTCATAGGACCGAAACATCTTTTAGGCATATTTTAAGATTGTAGATCAATAAGCTTTATATTATATTGGAGTACATAAATTTTAAAGCTCATTAGAAACATTATATTAATAATAGTTGAAATACTAGATGTAAAATTTGCGGGTCTTATCGATTAGTCGATCTTTAGATCGACTAATCGATAAGACTCGCAAATTTTTTGTAGGTATTCGTTGGGATATATTTTATAAATATTATTTTGATATACTAAGTGTTATAATATTATAACAATAATATAAATTTATATATATATATATATATATACATATATATATATATATACATATATATATAAGATAATATATGCGTACATTACATAAAATACATGTGTCAATGAGACACCAATCAAGTCCGGATGTTAATAACTCTATTTGCATTCACATCTATAAACACCGAGTAAGCATTCACAGAGTGTTTGCGTAATCAATTCTATTTACTTAGTCTATTGGAGTCTAATTAGTTTCACGCAAATCCCAAACTCATCCTTTTTTTGTGCGAGAAGGGTCCGATGGCAACATTCAAAGTTTGGTCAACCAAGGTCGCGGACCTAATTTTTGAGGCGAATTCTCCGGGCACGTGACGTGAATCACTGCACACCCTCCCTATCTGCGGGACCAACGTTTTTATAAGAAACATGCTCGTAATTTTCACACAAAATTGAACTGCCCACATAAAAGGATGATCTATTATGTGGACTTGGTGGGTTTCATTAAGAAAAGTGAAAATTTTTCCTGGTAACTGATAAAAATAAAATAAGAGAGCCTTTACTAATAAGAAATAATTGTACTAGGTTATTTTGTTTGCTGAATTTAATGAAATGAGCTAGTCAGGTTTGAGTTTGATTTGGACTAAAATGCCGCAAGTAGTGGAAATCAATCAGATGAGATTTGAAGTAGCGTATGAGTTAATTTAAATTGATCATTATCTATGATAGGTAAATCTGCACTCCATTTAATTTATTCATCATTTAGTGTAATCATCTTGTTCGCTATTAATACTATTGCTACATAAAGCAATTAGTATATATTAATGTTAAAGTGCTTAACCAGTACTGTAACAATATCCATCTTTAATTAAGTAAGAAAATTAAAAATAGAGTTATGTTTATAAGCTGTTCTAGTGAGTTACCACGAAGTATCTTGCACGCGGGTTTGACAACTTTCAACCTCCCGAACAATCCGGATACCGAAAAGGCTACGGCACCATACATACATACGCTGAGACAAGTTATACAAAAAATCGAAGATTTTAATCTGTTACTATGCTTGGGGTTTATGAACTAGGAGAAAGCCTTTGCTTCCATAATCCATCCATCCATCAGTATCTCTAAAGGTGCCATATAGACAAACAATATGTCGAATATCAGTCCGACTTCAGGACCAGCAGTCGAGAAGGATATGGTTCCAGCAAGGTGTAAAATAGGGCGATGTGATATCGCCGAAACTATTCACAGCTGCATTGAAGGATGTAGTTAAGATGTGAGGCCTGGGTATTAATATCGGAGGTTCCACACTGGAACATGTTAACGATTATATTTACCTGAGATAAATCGTCCAATTAGGTAGGTCCAACTTCTAGAAAGAATCGAAACCAATTTATTTAGAGAATAATAATCGACACTCTAAGCCATTGATATCCATTTTCAACAAATTGTTTATGTCAACGTTCTATCTGGATGAGGCTTTCAATCTCGATATATTTTGGAATGCCGAAATGAAAAATCGAGATTGAGATGTAGTCTTGAAATTCTAAGGTAAAACAAATCATCCGAGACTTTTTTATGATAATTTTTATATAAATTCAACAAAAGATTATAATTAATGCAGTACTTTTTTATCACTCTTTCTGTCACATTAACAGTCAAGTGTTTTGTTTTTATTTGCAAAATGAGCACGATGAGAATATAAAGCATCTATTATATTTTGAGAATAGGAGGGTCTGATTTTATTGCGAAAATAAACTATATTAGAAAAAGCTACTACTTTTAAGGTAGTAGGGACACTAGTGTAGAAGTAGAGGAAGTACTACAAAGGGATAGATAATAAATGATTATTATATAGTTTAAAATGTTTCCATTGTCTGCTGATGATGTATAAAAGTACTAATGTTGTATAAAAAACTAACCATGCTTTCAATGTACTTTTTTGATTAAAAATAACGTTCGAATTTGTGCTTTAAAAAAAATCGGGCCCAGGAGTTAATAAAAACGAGCATGCATAAACATAATGCACATATAATGTTACACATCGTCTTCGTAACCATTAATAACTAACGTACTAGCCCTGTACTTGGATGGGACAGGTAACAAATTGTAGGCGCGCCTGAAATATGTTCGTAGTGCCCGCTCCAGCTCTCAGCGAACCTCCATCTTGAATAATTACGGAATTGACCCTTTCTTAAATTACATCTTTAAATATATGAGGATCAGTTTAATTAGGTCGAAATGAAAGCTTTGCTTCAAATGATCTGAAGTATATTTGTATTTATCAATTTTAAGAAATATTTGTTTTGACATTTACGATTGTTTGCAAAATTTATATGTAATTATTCACTACAATAAGCTGAAATTACTTTAAAATTATATATTAATTTGAAATTTACAGTATACTAGCTGGCCCAACAGACGTTGTCCTGTCAAATGTCTCAAATGTCAAATGTCTCAAATGTCACGTTGTCTCACGTTGTCTCAAATGTTTTTAAATAAATAATTTAGCTGAAAAACAATATCTATATGACCGTATTGTGAATCTAAACCATCCTCAAGCCCCCTGGAATACACACAAAAAATTTCATCAAAATTGGTCCAGTCGTTTAGGAGGAGTTCAGTCACATACACACGCACACAAGAAATATATATATTAAGATAGTGCATATGTGGTTGCTTTGTGATTGATGAGATTTGAACCTGCATATCTCACATGATCTTGTTTCCTTTTCTCTACAGGAAAGTACGAGCACATGGTGGCAGAAATAGTTTTTATAATTTAGCACAAAGACTGCTAAACATAGGCTTTCTGGAAAGATGTTTATATAATAAAAAAAGTATATATAATATAAAGTAAAAAAGTGATTAATGGTTTATGATGAATATAGTGTCAAGTGTTAAATTGTTCTAGTCGGCAAGTCTGCACGCTAAATCATCATTCCATTACGAAACTGGAAACGTATTATTCAAACCTATGTGTTGTGGTTACAATTCAGCATGTACTAAATCTTTTTACACAAAGTTAAAGATAAGTTAACAATAAAGTAAGCAATTTGAAAGAAATTTCAAGAAATAAAAAAGAATTAAAGTTAGTTACCATTTGAAATGTCAAATGCACGTCGAAGTTGTTTTAATAGATATAAGAGTTTTGGGAAATTAATATTAATAGACATAATTAATGACATTAACTTATTGATTGTTTTTAGACTCGAAATGACGGCAGTCTATGAATATCTCTTATTCCCTTAACAGTATTACAATGGCGGGTAACAAATGGTGTCACAGTCAAGCGCCTCTATTGAGCTACATCTGTCACGGTCCAAGCGTCTTCATTGAGGAACGATCTTTGTCTAATTAGTTCTAGCTTTCTGGTCTTTTGTATTGATTAGAAACATTTAATCTTTGTATTGAATATACACTATGTGTGTACTATCTTTAAAATAAATAGGAATTATACAGTATTCATATTAAAATTGCGTGTTATAAGGAGTATATGAAAATTCCTAATAAATATTAAACATACAACATTAACTTGCTTGCTTGCTTAGTGTATTAGAATTTTAATACTTAATTATTAACAGTTTGAACGTTTACCATAACTTAACAAGATTATTGATAAATACATTACTAAAATTACATTCTGGCCGCCGAATTCTTGACATGTGTTCTTTTTTGGTTCTTTAAAATTCTTTAATAAGGTTCTTTTTTTACTAAACCATAATTTTCGGAAATGAATTTTAACTATACAAGGCATACGTAACTGATATGCCCTGTATAAAAGTCTCTTGCACTCTCACTCTCTTACGTCCGGATTGTAGTTGTTTGAATGTCCTAAATATTAACGCACAGACGCGAAATTATTATCTAATCAGACTAAATCAAAATAATATTTTTTAACTGATATTGAACTCTATACGTTTAACATTAAATTGAAAAATGTTTAAAGAAATTTGACGGATTATTCAAATCAGATTTAAAATGTTATTGTTCGAACGACGGTACCAATCAAGACGAGTTCTATAATTAATCTTTCCACGACCTAAAGCACTTAGGACTTGGCGTTTATCATCGAATCGATACTTTAATCTTTAAAGCAGTAACCGCCCCATTATATCTGAAAATAACAATTTCACAATAAAATCGAAGAAAGTGAGCATTGAATAAAATATAACTTATTTTTGAGTAAACTTTTGCTCTCCTGCCTGTGGTGAGTATTATGTGTCTATTCATTCCGGTCACGTGTTCCTGTGATGTTTATTCTCATTCGCTCTGGAGCACGCAAATAATGGGGTTCCTTTTCGATTTTGTGCTGCTCTGCATGCGGTACGTTACCGTTTTCACTTTCTGCAGAGAATACGTGATCTATGTGACCGCATTATATTTTAATTGTGACATCAAAATGGAGCCTATGACAAGATTAAGGATAACGAATATTTGTACCGATAGTAGGTTATTCAAACGGGTTTTCGCTTAAAAGTATGTTGACATATACGATAAAATGTCAAATAATTAGACTCAAATTAAATAGTCTAATGAAACATATAAAACTACACTTAATTAATAGTTTAAATATTTACAATAAAATGTAAATGTATATGTACCGTATGTATATGTATACCCGTACCTCTAATGCGAGACAACCTTACTAATTTGAGGGAAAGTATCAAAACAAAGCCTAAAAATATGAAAGTGGAGGAATAATCGAGTCACGTCCATGATTTTTCTCACTTTACTTCGAAGTGAAACTTGCCTTTGAGACTTAAGAGCTGCAAATTTGCAGACCGTTAGGGTGCACGAAACATGCACGTGCATAGTATTAAAAAAATATTCTTTGAAGTAAGTTTTAGCCGGAATTCAATTTTACCAGGAAATATGTACAATTTTTGCCTCATATTATTTTTATACGGGACTACGAGTAAAACAACAAAATAATAATGCTGTATATATATATATATATATATATATATATATATATATATATATAATATATATATATATATATATATATATATATATATATATATATATCTATATATACAGTCCGCATAATAAGAATAAGAGAAGACTAAAATAAATGTAATAAGTTTTTTGTTTGTAATATAAATAGCTCTTTAATCTTATACTAATGTTCAGAAGATAAATTTTGACCTGAGAATTGGCACGTAGTTTGAAACTTTATAATTCGTATAATTTTCCACAATCTATTAACAAGGTGTACATAGTGCCCAAATCCCAATTTGTGATCAATTTATACGCGTAGATACTTGTGAATACTATTCTGTTAATAGTGTCGTCCTTGTATGGAAAATTTATCATGGTCTTGCATGTCTTGATTATGAACTTAAATTGAAGAAAAGGAGTATGCCCATTCGTAGTATCACCTTTACTCGTCCTTGTGCCTTAACCAAACTAATACCAAAAAATAAGTAACAATTTTTAACAAAACTCTGCAATATACCAAGCCGAAACTTCGCCGGAGATAAATCCACATAATAATTAGTAATTATTTCACTTCCGTTTCATTCGCCGTGTATTTTTATTGATGATATTCTAATTTCATTGATAAATAGTCTCTTCGGTATTGCCATATATTAACGATCGGATCGATTGTCAAAAATATATTCGATACATTCCACTGTCCTCTCGTGAAAAGGTAAAAGGAATACCAAAACAATTAATTTTCTTTAGTCTTTTTTTCTGCTTTCTCTAATATTTTAGTCATTATTCTGCTTTAAGAGTTTCTTTATACAGATAGCTAATATCAATGTTGCTAAAACAATTATTTTTAAATTAATTAATTATTTTTTATGAATTATGGATAGTTGTAATATTTATGGATAAGATAGACTTAATCATTTTATAGTTTTAATCTTCTACAATTAAATAGGTATTATCAAAAATGATGATAGGAGAAATTCGTAACTTGAAAGTCTTTGGTGTTTAATTTCTATTTTACCCATCGAAATAGAGTCAAATAGTTTTTAATAATTGAATATATAGTTAAAAATCTACAATATATCATAAAAATCATTATGGTACAAAATCATTTTTGGCGATACTAAAGTCCATACTACAATGGGCATTCTCCTTTAGGCTCTATCGCTCATGTCATGTGGAAACAGATGACGCTTTATACAATTTGCTTACATATCTATCTCAGTCTTAGCAGCAGTCACTACACATAATAGAATTGTTAATAACAGAAGCTTAGATTTAGTAAAAATCCGAGTTCACTTATGTAAAGGATAAAGTTACGGAGAGACAATTCCGTTTTACGGAGACAAAAAGGAGCGCTGACAGTTACTTGTCGATCGTCGTTAATATATTATTCTCCTATTTTTACTCTTTATCGTCGTTCTGAAAAATGGCTGGTAGACAATTTCAGGACAGTGCTTCAAATTCCGGTAACCAAAGAACACCCTGTTATACTAAAACATTCTATTCAAAAATGTATAAATATTATTGAATGAAGTATTAATGGTGTAGACTCATTTATTTTATTTTTCATGTAGAACGTATAAAGTCATGTAACCTTTAAGCTCTTTATGTGCTCTCTCATACTCTTCTCACTTTTATAAGTTGACGTTAACGAGTGCCTGTAAATATCAATGTTAAATAGGTGATTTTATGTATTTTAATGCTGGTTGAATTTATTTGCACTGGCTATGATTACGATATTAATCAACATACTAAATCAAATATAATTTCGTCTGTTTGAGTTAACTTACAGTGATTTATTTGCTTTCTGCTAATATAGTTAGGATAAAGTAAGCCAAATATGACAATATTTTGTAACAAATAAAGAAACTATTTCTAGATCTTTTTTTTATACCTAGGTATATTTTAGACAGAACGGCAGAATATTGTGGTTATTTAAGAAGACTGTGGTTATTCAAGATATTTCTATAATTAGTGCCAACTCTGTTATTACTTAAAGGCTACCTTATATCATTAATTCAAATTCTAAAGCCTTACTGCAGTAGGAGGTGAACCTATTGTCATGGTTTCATCACTCATTAACTGTAAGCACAAGACAATTGAGTATCTATAACCACTGAAAAAAAATTTGAAGCCCAGTTTATGGATCAAAATCGGAAGAGAAAAGCAGTTGCAATTTTTACTATTGTGATAGACTTCAAATTTTATTTAATTAATAAACAGTTATATCTTAATGAAAAGTTTTATGTAAACTGAAACAAATTTAAAATACGGTAAATTTTTGTGAAATACACGGACAACAGATCCGCTCCTATTACATTGAAACTTAATAAAAGTTTCCGGAGTGTGGCGTTATTACACCTCTGCTTAACTTTTGAAGAAGAACCGACGTGATGTTATGTATGTCTTATCAGTAACACTTATACATTCCCATCAAGAGGCACGAGTCTGCTTTCACTAACTAACAGTGATTACTCCTTGGTCAATCAGGCTGCAAGAGTGCGGTTTGGAATTGGTGGACTGTGGAATTTCATTCCAGCGTTGGATCACTGTAAAAATGTACAAATGAAAGTCGATATGATCAAAAATATATGAACGAATCGATCCCAAACCTATCGATTAGAAGCCCAGCGCCGAGACCATAGCGCCACTGACGCTGTTTCTATTTTATATGCAAATTGATGTAAAAGAATATAAGCTAGGATTGATCTCAAGCTTTACAAGTACAGAGTCAAACCAATGGCACTGAAGAGAAAATACTTGGAATATTCAAAATACTTTTTAGTGTATTACTAACAGGGAAAATATTTTATTTTAATAATTACAGTAATAAATTCGTTTGAATATTTATTAAAATTCACGTAGGTATACATATGTACGCATACGTACATGACTGTATACAAAATAATCGACCCCGCCAAATATAATTAATATTTTGGATAAAGGATTCGTTTAAATGAATATAGTATTTGAAGTAATAAAATTTTTTGTAGCCAAGATTCAGAGCAATAAAATAAGAATAAAATACTTTATATTAAAATGCAAGGAAATTTCTAGTTTACTGCAGAGATGCGACGAGAATGATTGCCGAGCTCGCTGCCCGTCCTATTACAAGCATCTGCCGACTAGGATTATGCTGTTAAGCTCAAGTCTCTGAATTCTGATTTTCACTCAAAGTTTGTTAATTAGTTTATGCATCTTGACCATTCGTTATATCCTACTCAGAACTTGGATTGCAACAAGTTTTTTTTTGTTAAAATTTTGATACATTATTCACAAGGGCTTTGAACAATAATTAATTGCTAGAGATTTCTGAGACAATTTTTTTATCCATTGAAAGTATATAAAACTACCAAATTGAATTTAATGAAGATTATATGAAAACTGACAGCAAAAGCTTTATTTATAACGTTCCATATCCTCGACTGTAATATACATATGACATATGTCTTAGTTGTCTTGTATCTTAGTGCTTGATTTATTTGTTATTTTTTACATTCTGCCACAATCAGATTTTATTCAATGTCCTTAAAGTTTGTCTGAAGCTTCTGTAAAGGACAGTAAGCATAACAGCAATCCATATGATACTGTGTATACAAAATAAATTAAGTATAAATAAATAGTGTGTACAAAGAATAAAGTAAATCAATTTTGCCGTTTCGATATTAGTGAGTTGTTTCTTTTTTTTTGCAACGCTGCAGAGCTGAGTATGTTAGCAAGTCTCAATATATATGGAGATTCCATTGTAATCTTGTATTTTATTGAATACTCAAATTTTTACAACCGTGTCTATTCTCCTGACATTCGGTGACAAAAAATTTTGTTTGAATTCAGTGTCAAATTATACATGGTCGTCGAGTAATACTATGGAAAGTGTTCACTATGTCAATGTCAATTATATCATCTGCTTCTTCTATAACGGACTTATCAGACGAAATCTGGACTAAAATTCTTTAGTAATTTCCAGAAAATTTCAATATTTTTTTATTACAAGGAAATCATCAAGTCCCACACAAGACAATTCATTAGTTCATTCAATGCAGTTGGAAACTTAATTTTTCATTCTCTTGCAGATCGACCGATCAACCTGCAGATTTTCTGGTGACCGAATTTACAATTCTCTAGCTATCCCACTTACTAACCACAAAAAGTTTATGACATAAATTCCACATAATATTCACAAAACACTAATAGCTTTATTTCTAAGTCATTATCTGAAAACCATTGAACATTTTGATATGTATTTAATATTTATCTCATTAATACCTGACAATAGGCTACCTTTTTTTTCTTGTTGTTTGATTGTTAATTATTTAAAACTTGTTTTGAATATTGCTTAACAATAGCATTAGCCAAATTTTAGTCCAAGTTTAATAAAATATACATATTTAGCTAATTTGCAAATATTTTTTAAAATATATTTATATTTTTCATGAGATCTATCTTTTTTATTGAGAAAGAACAAATAATTAACACATTTTAGTTTTTTTGTACAAATACACGATTACATGAAAGAATATGCAAAAGACAGTATAATATAATAATAACTTATAAAATAGAATTTGTTAATTATTTTCTATTTATGGGTACTCATTCTTTTAAGGCTTCAGTATAACAGCACGCTGTGCGACTCGTCGACAACCGTACTCATAAGCGGTATCGAGTAAGTCTTAGGAGAGACTTAGCTTCCTTATGTGTGTTCTACCGCCTATATAATGGATTGCGTTCCAAGGAATTGTTCGATATGATGCTCACGGCGACTTTCTATCATCGCACCGCTCGCTATCGACAGGGAGTTCATACTCACATACTGGAACCTAAATGGTACCGTACCAGTGCGGTTCCAGAGGAATTTACTCCCGCGTACAGTTTGATTGTGGAATGCCCATGTATTTCCGGAGGGCTACACTGTATGTAGAGTATGGGATTCGTCAAAAAAGGAGTAAAAAGGTTTTTAAAGGCTCGGCAACGTGCGAGTGACGCCCCTGTATTGAGTGTCCATAGGCTACGGTAACCACTTACCATCAGGCGGGCTGTAGGCCTGAAAACCACCATTGTGATTGAAGTTCCTATTTATCAGTTTCAAAGATTTCTTGTAGGAGGAATAAAGTAATAATTATTTACCATATACACATGTTACAATAAAGACACGAAAATGGGAACGATGAAAAATATAAATCAATAAATAAAAATAATAATAACGAATAAGTGTGAATGACTAATAATAATAACTCTACTTGAATTGATCTGCTTAACACAAATGAAAGCTTATATCCCTTCCCACCGAAGGGCACGAGACAACCCTAAATATAATAGGGTTATAAGACTTAATTTAAGTGGGAATAGGCCTACTTCACGTACACTTTTGAATTTCTTAATAGGTTTATGCAGGTTGCCTCAAGATGTTATCCTACACTATAGGAGCGTTTAATAAATGTTCATATGAGATTGGAAAAACGAAAATCACTTTTGATATCGAAGTTCGCAATTCGAAGAGAGCACAGGGTCAATGACGCTCCTGAAACAATTGAATTTAATCACATAAATTATAATTTATTTTAACCATAATGATTTTCATAGTTACAGTTATTGCTAATAGTAAAAATTCTAATACATTGAACAATGTTGTTAAGCTAAGTTGCTAGCTCCTAAAGATATATTATCTTGATATGGTACAAAGTACACCATTGAGTTAATATTTGATCTATTATGACATATTGTTATGCTAGTGCTTGTTAGAATATAGTTATGCGTGAAAAGTTTTCGCTATGTAATTATGTCAGGTTTCACCCTAACCTCGTTAAGGAGAACGCAGGAACCATTTCCAATTGTGTTGAACAATGTCGTCGTAAATTCCCATTCATTATTTTATAACTGGTGGAAATACGAGGAGACGATGTCATTGTTCTTGATCTTTAATTATGCGACCTCCGCCCATAGTGACTACTTAGTTTGGTTGGTGACTTTGTTTGCGTAGATGTTGGAACCTCATTATTTCTTATAAAAAGCTACATAGAAAATTAATTTCAGTTGCTTAGATGGACTTTAAAATGAAATTTCACGATTAAGTGCATTAATAACAAAGTAGCTTATTTACTCAAACAAGTTGCGGTTTCTCGTAAGGTCTGATTAACAACGAAATTGTTTTTGTACTTATTACTTTTATATATTGCTTAGATTTAATATATTTATGAAAAATATAATGAATAATAAATATTAGGATTTATTGAAATGTTTTAAACTTTAATTGTATATTTAGTAAAACACAAAAATTGATTTCATATAATAATAGCATTAATGTTAATTTTAATTAAACAAAACCCAGTTGATACACTCCACGCACATTTTCATAAAATTTCGCTTAAACGGCCTCTACGTGTTAGATCTGTGTCCCCGCGCACGCCTTATAAAGGACCGTGTCTTATAAAGGCGCGTGATTTAAGCTGCATGCATGATTTTTAATCTTTCTTATCAATACAATATATGAAATTATAGCCTTCTGCGCGTTATATAGGAAATAAATATTTTCTTGTGGTTAAATTTCTGTGTATTTCATTTTTTCCTCAAGACTATGATTGCCATTGGTCAGTTTCATCAACATTTTGCAGAATTTTTTGTGTGAATGAGTAATAGAAATCCGTCCAAACATCCATACAGATTTATACATTTATGATATTAGTAGCAGTGGATGTGCCTAATCCCATAACATCAATAGTGAGTCTACCAATAATCTGTCATAGCAGATATTGACAGCGCCATATACAAACATGTAATTTCGTAAAGCAAATTATTTCCAAAAAAAAAGTTTTAAAAACAACTGTATAGGATAAATTAAAAAAAATCCCTTAAGTAGAATAATATAATATACATACATACATCACATACTATCTATTTCCTGCGAGTAACCTATTTCTGCCGAATTTCTTTTACCTTTCGTTATTTTATTATGCTATTCAAGTAAGTTGAGAATCAAATGTAATAAATCGATTAAAAAGTTAAAATTTTATAAAAAATATGTTTACAAAATATAAAAACCACCATAAAATGTCATTATATCTTATTGATATGGAACTCTATGCGATTGTCGTTAAATAGAAAATCAGTTGAAGAATTTGACATATATATTTCTATGAATAGTTTGATTGATACCGTTTGTTATGTATGTTATTCTTTTATTACTATATATTGACTAATTCAATTTAAATGATATAGAGATAGACATCTAATTGTGTGGTAATAGTTCTCTTGTGGTGTGTACTTTAATATCACATTCTATCAATCATGCTCAAACATAACTTCGTTACCATTTTTCTTCGAGGTCTTTCACAATCACGTAAAACTCGATTTACGATAGTAGTTCACGGTTAATGGCGTATAATTCTCCTTGGAATTCTCTTTTATCCGGTCAGTGATCGAATCTTCTAACCATTACTGGGTTAGTTTAGATTAAATGAGTACGTAACGGTTAGATTAGATTTAGGATCAACGTCTTTTCCAATTATGTCAGTTATTGCGGCTTAGTGTAATATTACAAACTTGTCTGTTGTCTTTCAGTACAGGAACTTAATATAGAGATTAACTCGTCCAACGTTGTTTACTCTATAGTCAATAACATTTTACGAATTGGAGATTAGAAGAAGCATCTTTTATAGTCAGCTAGTTTCATATACATGTTTTGCAGATATTATATTTTATTTTAATTTCATCACAGATTATCCCTTTTGGAGTAATTTTTACACAAATTTCTTATAGAAGAGCTCCAATCTCATTTCTTTTTTTACACGTTTCAGTAGCATCACCCTCATTCACACACGCCGTCATGAGCCTATCTAACAAGGTGACACCAAGGTATAGTTAACCAGCCCAGTGCGATTTAGTCGCATACCTACATACGCAGTCTGATGTCACGATGTTTTCTTTTTTCGAAATTGACTAAGTTCATTGAAATTTTAATAACGAATAAAAACAATAGAACATGAACAAGATTGATAACGGATTTCTTTTAGATTAGACTTGCCAAGACTATAGAGCCAGCTTTACATTCGTTCATTTCAGCAGAGAGTCGTCCACTACTGAACATAGGCCTGAACACGCCCATTATCATAAATAGTTGGTCCACCTTGTGGGACGCTTTCCAACGCTTGTAATAATATAACAGAGTTCAATATTAATTCCTTTTCATTTTTCCTTTCAATCATCCAATGAATTATGCGATAAACTTATTGCATAGTTGGTACAGATTTAATCTAGTGGGCGAGCGTTCAAGCCATTCTTGGTGTCTTTATGCGTAGATTAGTGTATGCTATATATCTCATGTCTCAGACAATGCACGCAAAGTTTATACGAATATTCTTCAGCATTAAATTCCCATTGTTGCTATCAGCTGAGCATGCACATACTCTAGCTTTTAACTTATTTATTGCCCTTTCTTATACTTAGCCAGCTATTGTGGAGATAGCTTGTGTTCAAGATATAATATTTTCGAACTTTTGCTTTGGGTTTTGCGTTTGAGTGTAGATAATATTGCCGAATAACATACGCTAGTTTTGTCTGGTGGTGAGAATATATCAGACCATATGCAGAAAAATGTTACATGTGAATTATAATATAATAAATAATAAATAAATATAAATATTTGTTACACTTACACCATTAGCCTAGCCCAACTAAGCTCTATAAGGCTTGTGCAATGGATCTAGGGCAACGGATAGACATACATATATTATACATATATAAATATTTTTTTTATTGAAATATATATCAACAACCATGACTAAGTACAAATGCTCGCATTCATCACACAAACATCTGCCCCCACCGGGATTCGAACCCGGGACCTCAGAGATGGCGACACCTTGAAACCGGTGTACTATCCACTCGACTATGGAGGTCGTCAAATTTTTCGCAAAAAATTGCATGGCGATATCGCGCTTCTTCAAAACCATTCCCATGATAGTCCTGTAATGGTTCTTAAGCCTTGAGATACTACATATTAACATAGATAAAATGACGATTAAAAGCACTCGCTAGGTTGGGCCTCGGAAATACTGATGGACCACGTACAGGACATATGGTTTTAAACTATGACGGAGGAATCAAGTAAAAGAATTGCATCTAAATATATCGTATATATTAGATCCACATTACAAAAAGGAGAAATGAGACAAAGGGCTAATTTCCTTACGGAAAACAGCCTGATCTGGTACAAGACAGATGTAAAACGGTCGAAAATTGAAAAAAGAAAGAAAATACAGGAGAATCACGTTATTTTGCACAATACATTAGACAAGTATGTAATAATTTAACCACTACATTCAGAATTCACTAAACGGGCGTTTTAACCTTTGCAGATCGCCTACAGTCTATCTATCAGGCAACCATACTAATTATCTATAAGATCAATAAAAATTTCTTTAAATCAAGCTATTCAGAATAGCTATCGGCATGGTCTATACTATTTTTAGTAACAAAGTCACAAATATATTTTAAGAATTACAACAACATTTAAAAACCATATAAGCTTTATGTGCAAAATTAGGAAATAAACTAATGTGCAGACATAATTTTTATATCATTAAATCTAATAAAGTATACGTTTATAACTTAAATATTGAAAGAACACGAGGTCTTAATGAAATAAAGTAAAAAAGATTTAGCTCCATGGTATAATTCGTATATAAATGCCTATCGCAAAATGTTTGCTATCGTTAAGAAAAATGAGCCAGACGAAAACTTTTAGCATTGCATGGATTCACCGTGCAATATGTGTACTGTTGCAGAGATGTGAACCAGAAGCAGCGTTTGACACTTGAAACAGAGTAGACGTAGATTTAGGTACCTCTTATGATTCAACTGCACTGACAATAGTAAACAGTTGTAAATAAAATAAATGCAAAGGACAGACCATTATTAATGTAGATTAGTAATGGTTATACAAACGAACTAGCAATACTAGTGATTGGGAATTCAGAAAGCATATATGTAGGGCCGCGTGCATTTCTATAGTTTGTACAGAAATGCACGCGGCCCTACAAGTAGTGAAACAATGGTATTACAAGCATCAACTGTCATTAAATTCAACAAAAACAGTACTTATTTTTCATCAACAAACGGAATTTGCCATAATTACAGTTACTCAAATTATTAACACCAAACTTTTCCCGTCAGCACAAGTAAAATATCTGGGTATTATACTTGATAAGACATTAAACTGGGTGAATCACCTGGAAGTGAAAACAAAGAAGGTATGCTTGGCGCTTAATAAATTTGACTCTTGGAAAAATTGGGATCAACCCCAAAAATTATAATTTTCGAATCAGTCATTTGGTGGGTCAGAATTCAACTGATAATAGCAAAATTCAAGCAGAGTCAGCAACGCTTCTGCTTGATACACCTATTATCTTATCTTTTATACAAGATACAAGAACTAAGTTACATTTAAGTTAGGTCAGAACTTACATACATGGCTATAAGATCAGCAATAGGATCAGTTTTTTAAAAGAATTTGTTGACGATTTGACACTAATATAGTTTTTCTCCGGCTTGAATATATTATCTATTTGCTGTGTAGCTAATACCAAAGGAGAGCTAGTTGCATTTATTATATTGCTTTCGCTATCAAATTGCTTGTATTCGTTAAATGGCCAACGCATGAATTATGGACAGCTCTGTTGCCACTAATTGACGGGTGAGCTTTGCACTCGCCCCTGACCCGCTCGGGGCAGTGATATCTGTTAACATTGTGCGCTGCCTAATGACAACCTAAGCACTTGTTAATGCGAAGAAAGACGATTTTGCACCGTCTTTGTAAGAACTATTTATTTGGGTCGCTCAAAGTAGAAAAATGATTGTTTAATTTTATTGTAAGTCAAAGTTATACTGGATGGAGAATTTATACTTGGGTCGTCTGCTCAGGAATTTTCGTGGGTTATTTTTTCTGCTGTAACACGTCAGTGAGCATAGGTAGTGATTGAATTACTGGGTACCGTGTATATGTACCACAAGTTCTAGTGGTAACTGTAACCATTTACCATCATGTGGACAGTCTAACTTTATGCCATTATATAGCAAGAAAAATGCTTTGCAAATTTTATTTTGTTGCAGAAAGAAGGCAAACTAGAGACTTTGCGGTCTCGGCACAGGTCTTTTAGTCGGGATGTATTTGTTTTCATTTCATTCGGGTATTAAATAGTTTTTAAAGAAATTTAAATATTAATTTTCTTAAAAATTAAACGACTAATATTTTGTGCCTAAATCGTGCAAAAAAACGTGTGTTAAAATCTATTAAATTCTTGTATTAATATATGTGTCCAAAATAAAATCATTTACTTACTCCGATCACTCAAACACATCGATGCGTTGTAGCATTACTCTAGGTCTACTAGTACGGCCTGCAGCATTAATACGTCAAAGCAATTTTCTGCTATAAACAACAATAAACTTCTTTAACGGGAATAGAAAAGTTCCCGTGAATGAAGTTTATGAGCTAGATAGATACATAGGTAGAGATTTTGTTTATTAAATTCCAAATGATCTTGGTGTAACCTGAATACAATATACCTAAATATAACATTATGTAATACAAATATACCTAAATGTAACCAAGAAATTAATGTATTTTAAAATTAGCTCAATGCATGATTGAATCGCTTGTTTTTGGAACTGTTACACGAGAATTCTGAAATTTCATTGAAGTATCTACTGTTTGTTGAGGGGGACTATGTGAGAGTTTTGTGTAATTACAAAGGAGCGTAGAGTTACGTAACGCGCCTTGATTAGTGGCTTAATTAATTACACAATAAAGCCGCTGCTCACTTATCGGCACATTCTTCTTGATAGAGTCAAGCCATTTTGTTTTGATGGAAACGAGGAAAAATATCAATACAGCGAATGATTTCAGATTTAGCTTCTGTTTCATATGTATATAAACATATAAAATATGTTGAAAACATGATTAAATCAATCATTATCAGTGTACATTAGTTTTTATAACCACTTTTTGGTATTAGTTCACAGTAATTTCCATTTTTTTTTTTCAAATATTTCATTTTCAATTAATTTTTCAGTTATATAGTATAGTGCTATATACTTTTGCAGCAATAGGTCCGCTCTGCAAATAAGATTTCTCAGAAATAAAGACAAGGATACGGCAGCTTGAGCTCTTACAGAAAGCTCGTTTACGGGATCGTAAAATAAATTTTGTTTCAACGTTTATTCGTATACATTTTATTTGCTGCTCATGTTGATTGAACTCGTGTGCCGTGTAGGCGTTTACTAGATCAATATCTATTGCTTAATCTTTTGTATAACACAAATAGAATATTTATTTTTATAACGTTTGAGTAGGTATTTAACCTCATTTCATCTATTGCATAGGTAACTCAATAGAAATATATTCATTCTAGACTAGAAAGAATACAGAGGACGGTAAAGAATTTGAAGAAGAAATAAATTGCTTCGTGCAGACATGTGGGCTTTCGATGTTGTTCACTGTTCGAGTTCTAGTGTTCAACTGATACTTAGAGGAGCCATGCACTGGCTTTGTGATTTGTAGTGTTTTGTCCAAGTAGCTCAAGCCGTTGCGCTCTAAAAGTTCGCCCAAAATTTAAGTGCTTTGCGGAGTTAAATAATCCATTTAGAACAAGGGCGCAAATAATCAGAGCCAATTATTTAATTATGTCAAATGTATAATTGTATTTGGCCATTTTGCGACATACAATACATAACAATAGTGTGAAAGACTACATAGTGCTCGTATATACATAGTTAAAAAAATATTTTATTAAACAATTGTTGAGCATAATCATCTTGAACTGTTGAATTTGAATTTTTTAGCTTTAGTAATTTTCTTATTCAAATTTGAAGGTGACAGTTCATTGATTTGTATGTGAACTGAACATGTAATATTTTGCATTCGTTGAGCTGTCGGGAGCAAATTGATGCGTTCTTTACTTCTTTTCATAATGAAAAGTACATATACTTGTTTCCTTCCAACTCTATAATAAAGTTTAATGGGAAGAATTCCTTTTTGTTTACATTTTTAAGCTCTTGCTGAAGGCATTGATTAAGCAAACAATAACATTTTTATTAATTAAACAATTTGACTGTGATACATTAAAGGATATGATTTCAGGTATGAGGCGTCTACTGATGGCATTAACTTGAGATATCATCGATTTCTCTAATAAAGAAATATCATATGTAGTTATTAAAATTGTCTAGGGTTTACTTTAGTGAGAAATATGATCAAAGTTCAAACACGTAAACAGTTTTGTTAAATAAATTTTATGTTTTGTTATTACTGAACTTGTGAAAGCTTCATTCTTTTGAAAGAGTCACACAAAGTTGTCCTTAAATGTGCCTAAGTGTATGAATAATTCAACGTTTTATTACATCATGATAAGCTCGGGAAAAGTGGTAAACAGGCAGAAAATAAAATCACCATGTTAAAACATGATTCATCCATCAGCTTTGAATATTTTTTGAAGTTATTATTAATGATTAATGTCTCCTTATTATATGCGAAACATTTCTATAGGTATATTTTGCTTTTTTATAATATTTTGATATATTTTCTAGATTGGAAGTGAGAAATAAAAGAACCATAAATATGTGTAAGATATGAATAACATAGACCACGCATTATAATTTCAGTTAATAAGTAGTAAATTAAGAAGTGATTTTAACGTATTTATGAAAGGTCTTAAGGTATAGATAAAAGTCTAATAAGAGAGTTCTTAGTGACAATGAATAAGCTTTTTGAACAACACTCATAGGCACGAGTGGTGAAGTAATCTGATTTGTCGGTGTGTCTAGAATAACAATATAACGCACGCTTTTCCCCTGGGAAATTCGAACAGACAATATAAAATCTATATATGAAGAAACGGAGCTACTGATTGTCTGCCTAAGATGACAGTATATGGTAATCGCTATATTTGGAAATTTTATACATTATACTACTAAAGCATTATAGGTGTGTTACTGAAAGGCATGTGATTATATAAAATTTCTGCGTCTATATATACATATATTCTTTTTGATCTTGTTCAATTTAAGGACGTAATCTTGCGCTTTATTAATATCATGTACCTTGAGCATTTATTAGTGAATACAAAATTAGCAAAGAGCCAACTCATAAATTGTATAAACGTCCAATTTTGGTATTAATTAATACAAGCTGACTCTCATTTTACGACAGTCGTAAGCATCCATTTACTTGTATTAGCGTTATGGATCACCGCTCCAATTTCCTTTAGATATTGGACAAGGCATTATCCTACATTGTATATAGTTACTTAAAAACAAGGAATGTTCTTGTATTTAATTACTACAGTTTACGTAAGAATTTGTGAATATAGAATAATTTATTACTGATACAATAAAAATATATATCACAAATAACTAGTATTTTATTATAAATGTAGAATTTCATGTACAGTTAGCGAACCCATTAAGCTAATAAAAAACGAAAACTATCGCTATTACTAGTCATATAAGAGCTGTCTCGAGGTCAATATGTAAGAAAGTCTGATGGGTTGATGCGTGTTCTTAATATGTTAGTATTTGAAAAAGTCAATCTGATGCCGTGACTATCTATGTAGTGTATTTAGTGCATAAAGTGAATTATGAACATGTTAAATAGTTTCATCAATCATAAATTATTGCTTCTGTATGTTAAAAAAGTTTTAGCAAAGAAATAAGATAACAATTTAATCGCTAAGAAATAAGAATATTCTTATAGTTGTATAATTGACAGTTTTGCAATTTATAATACTATTTAATTTTATTAGTATTATAAAACTGGATACTACCTATTCATATACCTATAAGCAGTAACAGAAAAATAAACCTATAGTAAGTACAAGAAACAGTGTAGGGTAATTCGGTTTAAATTTTAATATTGCTAAAGTTATTTTTTATTGTTTCAGGTGAGTTATGGCGATGATAAAAATAAGGATTAAATCGGATGCGGAATGAATAACTTGTGAGTATACTGAGTTAACAATTGCTGTTTTTGATTATTTAACGATGACGGAATTTAATATTTACGTTTTATAGCCCCCCACCTCACATAAAAATGCTTAGATTAATAAATTAATTTCTCCTTCTGGGGATTGTCGTTTATTTCGGTCAATCATCCTTTTTCTAAAGCCACACTAAATGGTTAGGAAAAGCCCGGTCACGAAAGTAGTGGTATCACAGTGTAGATTCTAACGCTTGCTCCTAGAAGGACAGAACAACACCGGGGTATTTTAGTGGGTAAGCTTGGCATTCTTGTTAAGTAGCCAACTGACGGCTAGTACAGTGCAATTTCATGCATATCTCATAGAATACCTTAATTTGTTAAGTATTTTAGTTTTTCTACTTGACATCGTTTATATCACTACGTTTTAAAATTGTCAAGTAGTTCCATCAAAAATTTTATTACTTGTCATTTTCATTAATACCAACCAGCAAAGCAATTTATTTAAATATGTATATACTTCTAGTATGTTTGAATAAATTATTTTCATCATCATCAACGAAATAGCGCTTTGAAAATGAGACATTCTTTGGGTAGTTGGTGTAATTTGATTTATTTGTAAAGTAGTACTAAGTGGACGAAGACGTCATTCTGCCCTTCGATTCCATGTATGGCTAGCGCAACGCAATATTTGCTATTTATTGCTTTCTATATAACTTGTTTCATTCACTAATTATCTCATTCGACAATAAAATAAATTACAATAAAACATGTATTTATAATAAAATATAATTATTAAGGAGCATAAATTTTCAACCCCACTAACCAACATTTAACTAAGTTTCTTGTACAATATTGGTAAAATTTTTTGTTTCTTAAATTAATGGTGCGTCTCATAGTGAGACAAGAATTAGAGTTAGTTGATCCTTATAATTTTTAAATTAGGATGTGTTAGATGTTGATCAAATCACATAAAATAAACGAGACCCAAGATTCGCGCAACACGGTACCAATTTGACATTATTGGTCTAAAGAATTATATTATATCTTCTGGGTAGAACGTTTTTCTGATTATATAGGTGATACTTTAATGTATTGAGACATAATGTATCCGTTTGACGCTGTAGTTTCTGAAATCTTCAAATTACTTAGCCAAAATGGGACTCAGTTGTTTTAAGCAACATAATTTTTTTTTAAGTTTTGCATTCATTCTGTCACCGACGTAAAGCTACGTTCTACGTTGTTATTTTTCAATTTAAAAATTTAAATAATCAAATTTCGTGTTAACTTTTTTCTATTTGTAAACACTTTTACAACTTGTGTATTAAATTACATTTTTTTTCCATCCTGTGTAACTAAGTCCAAATGTTAAATATAAATACCTACATATAAGCAATTGTTTTAGTTACACAAAAATATATAGAGATACTTTGTCCTAATAAGAATTATCTGATTCTTGAAATTTATATTTTCTCAAGATATCATAAATACTTTTGCTAGTTTAGTTGTTAGTGAAGGTTTTAGCATATAAAAGGAATTGATAATACAACTCATTTAATTGCTGTAAAGGCTTAGATGTTTGTTCTGTAATATTTATGTCTATATATCTTATTGATAAAATACATATATCATGTAGATGCTTTTCATAACTGGTTAAATACAAATCAAGAATTAAAAATATTATTTTCTAAATTTTTCAAACACCTTTGAAATATTAAAAAAGAAATGAATCATAATTTTCATTTATAAATTAATAATAATATTAACTTTAAGTGTTTGTTCGGCTAAATCTCACGAATTATCAAAACAAATTATAAAAATAGTGATGGGCTATTGAGGAGCTCTAATACAACAGTCTGTGACATTGCGTTAAGATCAACAACAACGAAGTATTAATGAAAAGATGCCCAGGTTGACAAATACGATGCCATGATTAGGTATAAAACCTTAGGTAGAGACAGTTTCTAATAGTATAAGGAATGGAATCAGCATTACATATTAAACACTTTTTTAAAAGCTTTCTATCCGATACGTACAGAACACTTGTGAAACGATTAAATTGGCTTCAAAAATTTTTCTATGTAAGTTCAATGCACTCAATATTATAAAGTAGGTATTTCCTAGAGTTCATGTTTCTGATTTCATACGTAGATAAACACCATTAATCTTTTAAGTATATTGTAGCGTGAGGATGACTTGTGCACTTCGTGATATTGAGAAGTATTTTATGTCAGTGTGTTCTCCCGTGTTGCCTTTAGTTCTTTATATAGGTTAACGTTACTCATCAAAAATGAGATATATATTTAAACAATATTGTAATATTAAAGGTTGATGTATTAAATTATTTTATAAAATATCATTATTTGAATGAATACACAAGATAGGAAACATTGGTACACTTGCTAAAACATTCTAATTATTATGCTATTGTGTTTTATTTGTTAATACCAAAATGATAAATAATTTGTTTAACTATATATAATGATAAATAATGTTGTATTTTTGTGATGAGCAAGATTTATTAAATTTTTCTTACGTTTCAGTACAACTCATGTAATTGTAACCAAATAAGATGCATATTTCCTCACTTTTTGATTCAGGTAACTTAGTAGTAAACGTCGCGACGTGGCGTCATGGATCTTATTAACCGTATAATATCTTGTCAACGGAGATTCATCGAGATCAATAGACGCCAAATTATAAATCAATATTCATTCAAATTTATTTACAAATTATAATTTTATAAATACAAGTGACCGGTGAAAAATGCGCGATGCGCTATTTTGAGATGTATTTCCGAGGTCATATAACATGACAGTTCCATAAGATCAATATACACAAGTATGTTATGAGCAAGCTCGCTCCATTGTTAGCTACACATTTTATTAGTATTCCAAATAAAACATTTATAAATAAATACACCAACTTGGAGACAGGGAAATAAAATATATATATGCTAAACCCAGTCAGAGCTACGAGATCACGCAACCCCGAATTTTTGCACTTAAAAATTGATCCCCAATAACGAGATGGCAAGAAATTCGTGTCCAAAAGCTTTGTTCATTTATTTTTCTAACAGAGAGTTTGTGAGTGTTCCAATGAAAATGCGAAAATGTTTGATATTTTTTGAAATTATTATAGTCAGTTTTTATAGTGCCACCTAACAAGGTATAAAAGGTTTTTTAAAATAATATTTACTATATTATTGTATAGTCTGTATTTATTATATAATATTATATAATAAATACAGACTATACATATTGGCAATTAACTCGTGTAGATATAATGATTGAAAAGTACAATAAAACATGTACTAGAATCAAAATTCACGAGGAAAGATCGGTATTTTTTCTTGTGAATTTCAATTTTAAAACTACTAGTGTAAATTATCATAGTTCAAGTAAAACTTCAAAGAAAATGTGTTTGTAAATAAGCTAATTGCCCACCTAATAGCTGCAGCTAGCAGCTGGCTCCAGTGAACTACATGTGGATTCTATAAATGGTCGTCATAAAAACCCAATGCCAATTTGAGACTTAAGAAGACAAGTCAATGACTTTATTTACTTAATTGACATTTTAAACACCAACAAAGCAATACAAGCATTGTTATTTAGCGGTAGGGATAATAAAAGTAGAGTAAATATAAAATAGAGTGGAGCAATTTGTAAAAACTCAATTCTTCGGACTATGGTAGTAACCCTCGTTCTTATGCGGATTTCACCAACTCTGAGTATAATCCCTTCTCTACGGCCCTTTGGGTGAGTCTGAGCCTCCTTATAAGGACCATTGTAGCCGGATTTCGGTTCCAAATTTCATCACTGGCAACACGTATCATGATGATCAGTACGAATCAGACTAGAGAGTACGTAGTACGAATCAGACTTTCATCTTGAGGTACTGCCGTAGATGAGTCAAGAATATTCCTCGTAACATTACGTACGATGCTCGATAATGATAGTTTAATTTGCTACATCTTTTTGGTCCTTTGGTAAAGGTTGGTGAAGGTGAAGTTGAAGTTGGTTCATCAATTTAAAGTAGATTTTCAATATTTAAGTTACATGTACAAGAAATACTAAACGATGTACAAGAAGATTTCAAGCGTTGAACGTATTAATTAAACATTCCTTAATGTTCTAGCTCGTTCTACATTGTACGAAAGTGAGGTGCTAATTCTATTCCACTACTATACAAAATTTATATTTAGACATAATTAGAAAGTTCTCTCGTTAGATGCCTTTAACAAAAAGGGTATGTCACTGTTTATGCCAAAGCTTGAAAGTTGAAGGAAGGAAAAGAAACATAAGTAAAGCCTTTGTGCTTTATAATATATTGCATGTATTTTCTGAACTTGTTAGAAATGTTGCTGATTGCAAAGTATAATAGATAAATTGAATCTGATAATAAATTTACAGTATATATAATTAAAAAATATAGTTATTTATCACAAATCAAGATAAATTTAGAGAAATTATCATTCTCACTTCACAATCTGGAAATATTTTTTTTATTTTACAGAAAAAACAAAATAGAATGGTTTTTATTATATGTAAATATATTTATGAAAAGATAATAATTAGTTGATATCCTATATATTTATATTAGGAAACAAACTAGAATGGTTTGTTTATTTAATGTAAGGTAAGTTAAGTAAGGTTTTATCTACATCAAAATGTAAGAAAGGTTTGTTTATTTAAGGGAAGGTTTATTTAATGTAAAGAAACATTGCAGTTGAAATCAAACGACATACTCGTATACTGTCAAATATTTTTTGTAGCGCAACGTTACATTTAGCTACGATACTTACGCGGCAATTTTTGGATTTATTATTATTATTATATTGTATCAGATAGTTAAATGATGCTTCAGATGAGGATGTGTAAATATCAGTTAGTCTAATAACTTCCTAGGTTTGATCTTGTGATAAAGATGGGGTGATAAGCTTAAGCTCGTTTATATTATTTGTTTCCTTGGTTTATTGATGTGTGTTCGCGTTCATCCTGCATGCAGTTCTTCTCTTTAGTTAGCTTTACTGCAGTGGCTGCAGTTTGTCTGTAATAGATGGTTGGAGTTCTGCGACTTTTAATGATGTATATAGATTCTTCCTCTGGACTTTAAGAACTTTAAATATCGTCCTCATCTTCAGAAGGGGTATTTCTTTGTATTTCTTTCTAATATCTATAATATTTAGTCGTAATGTCGACGTGGGCATGGTGATTTAATTCTGTGACTTGAGCTTGAGCTCAATCAAGGCTGGTTTGATCTATGCTCGTAAAGCTGCCGCTCGATGACTGCAGGCTGCAGGTGAAAGCTATTATGAGCGGAGTGCAGCTGACGAGGCGCGAAATTATAGGTTTACTGGTTTTGTTTGTTTTTGGAACAAAATTTCTCTCAATATTTAGATTTTTATATTTTTTAAGTTGTTATACAATATAGATAATTATTAGAGATATAGATTATGTAAGTATTTTTTTTTTGCTTTTATATTCTGTATTTATTACTTCATATATCTACACGTTTAATATGATATTATTACTGATATTATAAATGTAATTGACTATTTGGTAATGTGAATAAGCAAAAGCTGGTGACACATACTCGTAAACCCTCCAACATAAAAATTTATGAGGGTTCTGGGTAGAATTTACTTGAAGTTTATTACGGTAATAAAATAAAAGCATTCTATAGTTTTGTGCCATTTCATTTGATCAACTAGAATGAGCTATTGATTCTTTTAAAGATTTAATACTTTTATATAACTTTTTTTCGACATTTAAACTTTAGTAAATTTCAGCAAATTAAAAAGCCGACATCTTTAAAAATAATTAACTGCTAGCAAGTTCTTTAGTTCCGATATTCTGAGCATATAACAAGTCTGTTCATAAATACAGTTACATAAAAACTGGTCTCATTTCAATATTTTTATTACTTTGAATTTGGAATGCGGTTATTATGTTCAAAACTTCGATCGATGACAGGGTGGTAGTGATTAATAATTACAGAAGATGAACATGACCACAACCTGGTCAATAGCTGTCCTATACCTCATTATTTAATTATCATCTTGGTTAGTTGGTGTTAAATTGTCGTAAGTAATATATACTGACTGTCTGAGGTCAGTATGCTATCATATAGGGAACAATTAATTGTTCCACATTGCATGATATCAAGCTATCACACGTAACACATATAAAAGCTATTGTTGTGACAATAATAGTATCGTACCAAATGTAACCGAACATTATCAATTTGTGGCCGAGATTGGCGGCTGGTTACGGCGCGCATTTGTCACAGTGATTAAATGACGTCACGCGCAATACACCGAGCTCCAAACTTTTTATTATTCCTCCCCAATTACCAACATGAAGGTGCTTCGGTGTATTTGTTTTGCAGCGATTAAAAAACGGCCGCTCGAAAAGTAGAGCAGTATTTTTATCAAGTTTTTAAATATTGCCCAACCTTTGGGGACAGCCGAGGTTTAGATTAGGGATCGTGTTCCTTCTCGGCTTACGGTGTGGTGCCGCGTTTTCCCATTACGGTATCATTGAGAGTAACCGGCATAAATCAAGCAATGCGAGTAGGTAATTATAAGCCGCCAGAGGAATTCACGAAGACTATGGAGGTCTTCAGGTTTGTTTAATTTTAAATTTAAAATTCATTGCCCCCGTGGTATATTAATGTTTTAGACACAATCGTATATTGTTTTATTCTCGTGTAATGATAAGCATTATTATAAAAAGAGAAATTAGATTAAATCTAATTATTTAATACTGTTTTGTGTGTGTTTATGGAAACACAACAATGCACATGGTTGGTCATATGATTGCGATTAATACACTGGTCAAAAATTCTTTTTAATTGACAAAAGAAGAATTTAATCATTTAATTATTTCAATTATACAAAAAATATTTTTGTACTACTTAAAAATGTTGTAATTTTACACTTTATCTATACTTATAATAAATCTGTAGAGAGATCAATTCTGTACATAAAATATATTTTCAAAATAACTATCAGGGGGTGATTTGGGATCGATACTGATGCCAATAAAATTTTTTCAGTAAAATTTTTGTCTGTCTGTCTGTCTGTCTGTATGTTCCTTATAGAAACAAAAACTACTGGACGGATTTTAACGAAACTTGGTATAATTATTTTTCATACTCCTGGGCAGGTTATAGAATTTCTATTAACTTTCTATTACACTACAATCAATAGGAGCAGAGTAGTGAAGGGAAATTTTGGGAAAACGGGAGAAGTAACTCTATTTTTTTTAGCTTCCGTCGCGTGTGTAGCCTTAATGGTTAAAGTCACATAAAAATCATGTATGACGGAAATATTCTACATAAAATTGTCTAAAAAACATTCCACAACAGCATATGTATATCTTTTATGGTTGACTCACAATAACACGTGTAACTCCTGATAGCTTAGCAGTTCGGAGCATTCGGATTATATTTGTTTACTTTTACATTTATAATACTCTCACTCATCTCTAATTTTTAAAAGTTAACATTATTACCTATTCAATAAAAAAAGAATCATAGAAATCGGTATAGAAGTTCAATCACAGGCCAGGTCAAGTTGAAAAATTATCTGTGTCCAATTCTTCACATTTTCTTTTATCTACGAGTAGCAGCGGTCGAGTGTGGCTTCGCCCGCGTTTACCATGTGAGTGAAAACGCCTTCCTTCATAAATGGACTATCCTACACTGAAAGACCGTTCAAACAAACTCCTTTATATATTCGTTTAGGAAATATTTACGTAGAAATTTAAACTTTGTATTTTCGTTTTATTTATTTTTTCTGTATGACAGTTAACTGGATAATGAAATCAAATACACGCGGACGAAGTCGCGGGCAGCAGCTAGTTATTATATATTACAGATTAAATCCATGCCCACCGCGAGATACAAGCATGCCTTGACTATGTTTGGGTATACTTATACCTCTGAGTCCGTGTCCGGGTGCAGAGGGAGGCTCTGCACCGATGGGGCGAGGCACTCGCCTTCCCAGCTGCCGGCTACTGGACGATCGAAGACGACCGTTCGTCCGGTGTTGGAGGAGTGGGTTGGGCGCCGGCGCCGGCAGGGCTACTTCTTATTCCGCATGGTGCAGGCACTGACTGGACATGGCTGTTACGGTCACTACCTGCAACGGGTCGCACGTCGGGAGACAAGGCCGCAGTGTCACCACTGCGACGCTCCCGACGACACGTCCGAGCATACACTGGCTGTGTGCTCGGCGTGGCAACAACAGCGCGATCTAACTGCTGTGCTAGGAAGCAGCGATCTCTCGCTGCCGAGCGTGGTCGTGGCCATGCTCCGCGGCGAGGCGGAATGGGGGGCTGTCGCCTCCTTCTGCAAGAACGTCATCTCGCAGAAGGAGGGAGCGGGAGGAGGACGTTGAGGTCACTCCCCTCCGCCGCAGACAGATAGGAGAAGGTGGGCACACGCAAGCACGGTGCTCGTCTAATGACCCTACCGCGAGGCTGCGTGCGCGACTGGCAATTGCGCACGCCGTGGTGATGTCTCTGTCTGGGGGACTGTCCAAGTGGTCTTGGACAGCCCCCTTTCTTGGCGTTGGCTCGACCAGTTCTAGGTTGAGCCGACCCGGAGCACATGGCAGTAGAATCGTACACCCAGCCATGTGCCCCGCATGGGCCTAGAGAACACTGTTAAAAAAAAGGGTATACTTATACCTCTACACACGAACCTATGAATTTCTTCGCAGGTATATGCTAGCTGCTGCGTCACGTAACGTATCAGACATAAGTACGACATATGAAATTCGAATAACACAGAAAACACCTTGATAATTTGATTGATCGATTGATTGGTACAAGTACATTAATACGTTATAAATATTAAGTTATTATAACTAAAAATTTAAATTAACATTTAAAAATCTCGTAATTAAAACTTATTTTCCATAACAGTAACAATATAACAAAATAAAAGAATCGGCTTTTTAGTTATACTTTAATATTATTTAAAAGATTGTTTTTCATAGGTACATCAAATTCTGAGCTATAGTACTCGCACCGTAACAATGTTTGCGGGGAGATGTAATATGAAGTTATGAATACCTCTCAGATCAAATTGCTTATGTATGTGAAGAGTTTTGTTAGAAACCTAAGATAAAAAGTCATTGTGGATGTTCAAGCCAACAAATTGAAGTATTTCTAGACAAGTACTAGTAATCTGCGTCTTGTTTTACATTTGCACTGCCGCAATTACGAGTGACACAGTAGCTGGCAATCTGAAGTTAATATAAAAGCTTAATATAAATCGACAACACTTACGATTTTCAGTACCATTTTGATGTTGCTTTCTGTTACAATGAACGTTTTCGATATTTAATATGCCTCGCGAATTAATTACATTACATAATCTTCATATAAAATTAAACATTTAAGCAATATCTTTTATTTGATTAAATAAGTAACTTTGCTATCGATTTAATGTCATTCCTTGTCGGTAATAGAATAGACTTCGAAGTGTAAAATTTTCGTAAAATTTATATTGAATTGGATGAATGAAAGATGCGGCCAGTAGATATAAGCTACAACGAATCACAGATATCTTTGAAATAGATAATGCGCCCCATTAGCAGATATAATTATATTGCTGTAGCGTATATATCACGGGATGAAATATTTTCATATTTAGTAGATATATTAGATATACACATAACTGAAATATTTTCTTATTTAGTAGATATATTAGATATACACATAACTATGTCAGTATTAACATAATAATTAATAAAAGCATATTTACAATATTGTGGGCTGAATTATTTTGGGATATGTCGGTTTCTTATAATATGGTAGTGTTTTAGGTGAATTATTCGACTATGTTATGTCGATTTAACTAACTGTGATATTTTATATCTGATCACGCTGGGTTGTGTGGAGTACCGTATTCTTAATGTGGGTAGCAACTACGTGAATACATTTATGGCTGAAAAAACTACTGCGCTGTTCGGCAAAAGACTGAAAAACATAATCGATTTGACTATGAAGCATCATCACAAAGTTTTAGTATGCTTCCGGACACTATATTGTGTGATTACAAATGACGTGAAATAACTAATTTTCTCTTAATTAAAATCTGTTGATTGAACTTTTTTTTTATTAAGGAACAGCAAACAGATACAAAATACAAATAAATACAAATTATTACTAGAGATCGGATAATCGGATGCATATTTACCTAAAATTAGTTTAAGACAAAGTATAAAAAGTATAAAGAATGTATGGAAACGGCTTTTTATTGTTTTGTTAAATAAAAATCCCGGTATTGCGGAATTGGATAGCCGGATGTTTATTTATTTACCTAATTTAGTTTTTGACAAAGTATGGAACTGTCTTTTTATTTTATTTCCATAAATAAAAATCCCGGAATTAAACTAAACTTCATGTAAATACTTATGCATAGTTGTATAAATGAACCCGGAGTCTCGGTCTTTTGAAAATAAATACCACGTGCTAATTTAGTAATTTTCAAACAATATCACAACGTTAAATTTGCAGTCCCGTATTTTCCCGGGATTTTTATTTAACAAAATGTATTTTAAAAAGCCGCTTCCATAATTTGTGAGCCAAAAATTAACTTTAGGTAAATATGCATCCGATTATTGGATCTCTAATTATTACACAAAAGTTGTAAATATTGTAGCTCACAACGCTAGCCGCGTGTTACTCAATTAACAATAATAAAAACACAGTAGCGAGCAACTGCTCTAATACTAACAGTATAAAAATTAATTTTAGTTGTGTTACAAAGTGGAACACAAAATAAAACTATATACTACTTAAACAACTAAAATAACACAAAAAATTAAAGAGATATTAACAACCCTGCAGCTCTTCTAAGATTTTTGGATACATGATCGTCGATGTGGTGACTTTTGATATTATGAGCCGGTACTGTATTTAATACCTGATGTGTCAATTAGTATTAAATCATAGTATATAATAAGGGCTAGTGCCACTGTTCCTGCACTTCGCTGAGATATACAGTGAAACAGATATTCTTAAACCATCATCGCACTGACACGCTATCAACATTATTGAGGAATTATTTAATTAATTATTGCTTGTCAACTATATCAGGTATGATAGCACATTTTGAATCAAAATAAAAACGTATATTAATTTTGCGATAGATAGATTCAGATAGATTATCAAACACTTTTAATTTAACAAGTAGTAGATTACGTATTAAAAGGAAAAAAAGGATTAGATATTTATAAAACAGTTTTTATAAACGCAAAAAAATTGATCTGTATTCTGTGTAAGAATGTTTTATTTAAGACTGTAAATACTTGCTTACAGTAACAGCGACACTGTTTGTACTGAAAAAGTAATGCCACGTGTGGATGGAAAACTCTTTTTAATAACACTTATTCACTATATTAGCGTTCCCTCGCACAATTAAGCTCAACCAATACGGTAAATGAAACTCCCGCTTTCTTATTAGCCCTACTGAACAGCTATTTGTATTCGCCGGAGCTGTGGAAATATTTAACTTTGAGCCCGAAGTGGATTGCCGTAGGAAACTGGGGCGGTGAAGAATGGAGTGATTGCGAAAATACCAGTTGACATAAACAATGTTGATTCGCTTGAATTTATTCTGTGAATTCATGCAAGGCGAATAGGACATAAGTCATGATCGCTATCGTTTTAATCTTTTTGAGAGGAAAATATAATATGAGATATTATTATTAAATTGTTTTAGAATGAATCGAACACTTCTACTAGCTATATATATATGTACACAAGTAAATCAACTCCTTTTGATCTTATAAAAATGCTTTGGTTTGTTTACCATGCCTAAATCTTTTAGTAAACCTATAAACATTGTTACGGTTTGTTTTAATGTACTATATTTTTTCTACCTATAATGATCACCGTTTCTTTCCATTACTTTTGAGATCCGCTTAATATATTGCAAACATACAGTAGACTTGTGGTAATATGAAATATAACGTTGCGTAAGTTGTACGATACGGACATTTTAATTTTTACTGGAAGACTAAAGCACAAGGAAGCGGAAAACACTCATCCAGATTAACCCAGTTGGCAGTGTAATGAACTGAATACATTTGAATTTGGCGATTTAAATTATGGACTAAAGCTCTACTTCGCTTCCGAATTTCCACAAAATTTTGCACACAGAGTAGATTTCTGTAAAATCTTTACGGAAATTACAGTTTAGTTCACTAAACTAGAATATTATTTTAAAGTATTATATGCTGTAATGAGCTGTTGTTATTGTAGAGTTTAAATAAAGACTGAAGAAAAAGAATTTCATTGCGTAACGTTTTTGTTTTTACCTTAATAAAATCACTTACGTGTACGTGTTCTGAAAAATATAATTACGCAAGTGGTATTAGTGACGATAAAATATTAATAGTATTGTCGCAAAGTGATAAGCGAAGGCCGCATCATGTAGTAACTTACCAGGAAAATATAAACTTTCCCGCTCCGTATTCGCCATGACCGACTTTCTAAGCTTACGTTTACATTGTTATAGAAGCTTTTGTATATTGTCTAAAAAGCGAGTAATCCAAAAATGTGGATAAATCTGCTTAATTAAGTTTAGGTATCCTTAGTATAATGAGAACATAGCTATAGATTTATAACATACATATCGGAATCTCCTGAATTATAACGGAAAATAACTGATTGGTGACAGACTGATCTAGGGACGCAATGAGAAAGGATTTGTAAAACATAAAAACTCTATGGGGGTGGAACGGCGATTTAAAATTTGCATTAAGAAATAACATTCCTTGAAATATTATTATATCTTCACAGAATTTTTTCTATTAGCAAATGAATAAATGGTGGTTTCATAGTTTTCAAAACATTTTCATTATGTGTGGGTACACCTGTTATGTTCTTAAGAAATTTAAAGTTATTCAAACTTGTAAATTGCTCTAGGTTGCAATTCAAGATATATCCGAACATAATAGAGGCGAATATTTTAACCAGACCTGCTTAGTGAGAAACAGTATTTATACTATGTATTTCAATAAAACTTAACGATCTTCCATTTGAATTCAAAAGTCTTCAGTTTCTCCTGAAGTTATGATTGGGATGACTATAGATTTGTCACAAGGGTAAATCCTTAAATTCACTGGACCAGACCTACACAAAACTGTTTCTCCAATATCAAATGTATGTGGTGTGCTCCCGTGTAAGCTTCCCTTAATTTGGTCGGATAAAATCTACAAAAATGAAAAAAGAAGGTATATATAAAGGCACTTAGATAAGTTGCTCAACACTATATTTTTTTATTCAATTACCTGCATTTTATTGAAATATCTTTAAATGGGTTTCACAGGTTAATACTTTTTGACACATAGTTCTATTAAACATTTATGAGTGAGTGTTGAAATGGCGAGTGATAGAGGAGAATGGAATAAAATTGGGAACAGGACAAGAGAAAGAAGAGAAAGTTTCATTAAACACTTAACAGTTGTAAGGGCCCAAAAGATGCGTAAGATTACAATCACTATTTCGGGAAATCATGAGAGTAGATTTCTCAGGATAAAATTGGAAAGGAGTTAATTTCTGATTATATGTTTTAGTAAAAATGTAAACTTCACTATCAATCGTTCGTATAAAACAGTGCAAATGCTATTAATATGTCATCTCCGCAGAATGTCATTTCTTAGAATGTCATGTATATCTTTCTTCAGATCCATATTGGTTGGAATATTGAGGATAGAAATAAGGGTCAATCTCTTCTCGGAAGATTATTACTAACGTCATTTTTTTTCATAAATTCTAAGATATGAACTCGACTAATCGGCATACACCCAGTATGATTATGTAGCGGTCAAAAAGTGTTTACCAGTTTTGAAATTTGATTCTATACTAAACAACAAAGAAGCAGCCATAAAAATACCTAATTTCTTTAAAATGACATGACATTTGCCATAAAGTTTATTTGAACGTCTTTTGAACTTATTTTGATCAGGAACAAAATATTTCGAATAATTATTATTACAAAATAAAATGGCAAGTTTAACCCTGGAGCAAAGGGCTGAAATTATATTTCTCTTCGAAGATGGAAATAGTTTTAGTGTTATATCACGAGAACTCAATATATCGCGATTCACGGTGAGGTTTTGGATTCGGCGTCACGGCGAATAACTGACCACAGAAATAATTCAGAACGACGTCCGATACTAACCACCACGCAAATAGCAGCAATGATTCATCGTGATGAAGAGAACGGTTTCACACCAACTAGTTATATTGCTAATTTATATGATTTGAGTGTTCTGACAATCCGACGAGCTTTGCACAGTACTAGACTACACTGTGCCTATCACCATGCTATTAAAGTGGAGCTGCAACCTCACCACAAAACAGCTCAGCTCAACTTTGCGCGACAATAGATCGATTTCGATTGGTCGAATACTATATTCACCGATGAAAAAACTTTTAAACCAAGCCAAATCGGCAGATTATCTTTATGGCGCTTTAATCGATCTCGGTATGACGATGGTCATATCGTGCCTTAAAATGAATCGGGTCGCATAACAGTCAACTTATGGAGTTGGATGAGCCTCGACGGTGTCGGAGAACTGGCATCCTTAGAAAATAGGGCGACTGCTATTAATTATGTGTCGCTTATGGAAGAAGTCATGTTACCTACTGTTCGCGTCGTGTATCCTGAAACAGAATTCCCGCAAGTTCATTACGTTCAAGATAATGCACGGATACATACGGCCCGTACTACTATGGCGTGGTTCAACCAGCACCGTAACATTCGTCTCATTCAATAGCCTGCTCGTTCTGCTGGTTTAAATCCTATAGAAAATTTATGGGGACTCATGGTTCAACGCTGGGATTGTCAAAATGAAAGAAGCTCTTAAATCACATTGTGCTCAAGTATGGGACGACATTAGAGGGACCGATCTATGCGTGAGTCTTGTTGCATCAATGGAAGATAGACTACGTGCCGTCATAAGCGCGGCAGGAAGTTAAAGTAATAAAGATTTTTAAAGTTTATATATTATTTTTCATCATATTATTAGTTAAAATCTTGAGGGATGGGTGGTCTTCGTTTGAATATAGGGTTGCAAAGGTCAGACGGCAGTCGCTTCATAAATTCTGAATCATGGTTTAAGCGTATTCCCTGGCAGGCCATTAGGGAGGCGCTCGTATACCACGAGCTACCTCCCTACCTGCGGGCTGTGGTCGGGGACTATCTGCGCGACAGGACCATCGGCGTGATGGGACGGGACGGACGACGGGTCGAATGCGGCGTTCCGCAGGGGTCGGTGTTGGGACCCCTGCTATGGAACCTCGCATACAACGCGGTCCTTCGCACCAGCCTTCCTCGCGGCGTGAGACACTCTCGTCGTGCCGACTGGGGCCGACTTCGGGCCGGTGCTCAGGCTTGCCGAGCTTGGGGTGGCATGTATCGTGCGGGCGATCCGCCGGCTGTGTTTAGAAATAGCGCCTCACAAAACCGAGGCGCTATGGTTATGGAGGCGCCATTCGACATCCTGGCTGACATGTACGCGGCGACGTATGCGTCGCGGCGTGTCGACCGGGGGAGCGATGGGGGAGTGCCCCGCGCACGAAGTGCCTAAGCGGGAGTGGCACCAACGGATTGTGGTGGCCTGGCGTGCGCAGCTCGAGTTTGGATGCGCGCACCAGCGTGTCGTCGGTGCCGTACTTCCGCACCTCGAAGCTTGGCTCCGCGGGAAGGAGGAGGTCACCTACCGATTGACTCAGATACTCACCGGGCACGGCTGCTTCGGTGAGTATCTGTGTCGAATAGGACGGGAGGGATCGACACATTGCCGCCATTGCGCATCCGACCTCGACTCGGCCCAGCACACGCTGGCGGAGTGCCCCACGTGGGCCTCCGAGCGCCGAGTCTTGGTCGCAGAGATCGGGCGAGATCTGTCTCCGCCGGCATTGATTGCGGCAATGCTGGCGGACGAGGGAGGTTGGAGGGCTGTAGCCAACTTCTGTGAAGCAGTGATGCTCCAGAAGGAGGGCGCCGAGCGGGGTCGGGAGATGGCCGACTTTTTAACCGCGACCGTATGTATAACAAATTACATGGGCTGTGCTGTACGTAACCAATTATTCCAAGCCAATATGTGTATATCAAATTTGAAAATTTTTAGTATAATAATGTTATACAGCTTAAGTATTTTTTAAAATAATGAGTGGACGTTCACCTTTCTAATTTTGATATGGAGCCAGATTGACATATCACAAATCAAAGCAAATTACATAAAAAATATTTGTAATTAGTTTCCACAAATTAAAATTAAATTACTAACGTCTAATGTATTTTTTGTACGGATTCGTGGTCAGCAAACTTTGTACCATTGTACTTTTAAAGTAACACAAATAGCATTAGCGGAGGAAAATGTGTAAATGAACGCTGATGGACACAGATAATTATTCCGCTTGGAATTCCAATTAAGAAATTAGTGAAGCTATTAAAATTTCAGTCATGGCGGCTGCGGGGTGTACTTCGAATTCAATTATTTATAAATAAATTATGAACTAGTCAAGTATAAACTGATATAGGAACCAGATGCTCCTAGTTTATTCCATTGAAATGTTAGTAATCATTAATCAGTCAAATGGTGATGTCTGATGGTGTCTGATGGAATGACACATGGTGTCACCGAGATTTCACTAATTGGAACATAATCTAAATCGTTTTAATAGGTTAATTACAAATTTATATAGTTTTAATAAGTTTATAATATAATATTAAATAACATTTAAGATTTTACAGTAGTATGGTTCAATTAGTAATTGTTAATATATTAGAATATGTTTATTAGGGAGGAAGTGTACTGTATTTCTTTTTCAAAGAAAACAAAACATAAAAGTTTTAATGAATATCGCATTATTTTTTTCATGCGATAAAATGCAATAATTTGAAAACTCCGCGTAAATTAGAAGAATGTTGTAATTGTGTCTCGCTCATATTGTTATGAATATTGCGAGCTCTCATGAGCCGCTGAATTAACAATAAAAGTGGGAGTTGTATTTCGTTACGACTTAATAAGGATTATGTATTGATTAATTAACTTTTGCTTACACACACATTTCGTATCTTCCCTATTTATTTATTTATTTATACACTTTATTGTACATGTAGTAAATCATATTGTTATTAAGACTAAAGTAAACAAAAGGTGGACACATATACTATTTCGCTTTTTCATAACGTTATAATTTCATAGTAATGTAAAAAATATTATGCCGGTAATAACGATTTTGCAGTATGATTAGGCGTAATATTCGCATTGAAAACTGAACACTATTGTGTAACTAAACATGTCTATTAGCAGCGCTTCATTTTTTTGTAACTTACTGTTGATTGATAACATCATACATTTCACATGCATACAAATCGCTACAATATTTGTTCGTATCACAAAGTTTGAGCAAGTAACAGTAAGTATAGTTCAGTAAGTATCGTTGAGGCTACATTAGTACATGGCAGGCTTAACTCCGAAATGATAGAATCTCTCGATTCGAAGACCAAAGTCGAGATTACAGCGCCAGCGATACTCCTTAAAGATGTTGTTATAATTTTCCTGTTTGCTTTATATTTGAAGATTACATTTCAACGTGTAATATGATAGTTAGCCGGAGTTCTCTGTTGGTGACGTTTATGATTATCATAATGAATGAAAAATACCAGAAATTTTTATTGACCAAACTGCTATATTAATAATCCACACCGGATCGTTGATATATATGGAGGCCCATTCCGTTTAAAATTTCAATTAAAGAGTTAGTGGAGCCATTAAAATTCACTCACTGACACACCGCCCATACAAGCGCAGTCTGAATTAGGTTCAGCTTTAGAGTTCTCCGGAGTACTGTCTATGCAAGGGAAATGTTACAAAATTGAAATAGTAAAATGTTCTACAAGATTTGTTTACTCATCTAAAGTATTTCCATACACTATAATATTATTAGTTCTTCTTTATAACTGGGAATGCAAAGATAATTTTAGATGTGATATTCTTCATTGTTATTGGTGTCATTTGGCTATCTTTGGTTTACTTCCATTATTTGTCTCTGTATACCAAGGTGCCGCCGTCTTACCCATTTCTGCCGCAAAATACTAGTGTTCACATGGCTGTGCTCCGGTGTGATATACACATACATCTTATAAGTGATTTTGTGGGGTTGCAACTCACCACCAGCTGAAAGTAAGTTTTTTTTTTTTTTTTTTTTATAGGATAGGGCAGCAAACGAGCAAACGGATCACCTGATGGTAAGCGATAACCGTTGCCCATGGACACCCGCAACACCAGAGGAGTCACAGATGCGTTGCCGGCCTTTTAAAAGGGAATAAGGGGGGAAGGAGGGGTTGGGCCTCCGGTACCCTCACTCACTCGGCGAAACACAGCGCAAGCGCTATTTCACGCAAGTACCTACTACTACTCACACGCCACTAGTTACTAGTTTCCTAGTTACATTCCGCGCGTGAGGGACAAAATTTTAATACTTATGTTCATTATTGTATTAAACATTTAAATACATTTATTTTCTAAATTATTATGTATTTAAGTTCGTACATATAGTAAATGTCGGGTCTGTACTCTAGGATCGTAATCTAAAATCAATCTTAAAGTTATGTCTTTGCTTAAGTACAGTTAACAAGGGATAGTGCTTTTGAGGTTACATAGTGCCATCCCTTTCTAGTAAGAAAGTTGTACTTTCTAGTATGAAAATAGTGTTGTAGCAAAAATGTAAGTTTAAGTATCATTCTGTAAGTACGGGCCTTACAATCGAACATACTATATATCGTCGTCGCTTCGCCACATGTTTCGCTCAAACTTTACTTTGTGTGTCTAAGTTAGTGTGTTAATAATTTAACTTTTTGTTATCTTCAGGATTGATTTTAAAAATCGCATCAACATTAATATTTTTAATTGTAAAGTGGTTGAAGCAATTTCACTCACATGAATTTTTTGTCCATGTAATAAAGCGTTTTCTGCATTTATCAAAAGAATAATTTTCATCTGATTTATATTTTTCACTTAAAATCAAAAGTCAATGATTTTAGAATTTATATTGCCGTTGGATTTAATGGAATGGAAAATTTTGCATTTATGCTTGCATGCAACTTTTCGCAGTCTGACAATGTTTCCACAGGTTGCTTACTAATTCTAGACTACTTCTATGACATGAGGTAGAGGTAGTACATATTGTTCTCTGATAAGTTATTAAATTTATTTTATAAACAATGACAAGACTCTCTAAACCTGTTAAATATTAAATAGGATACCTCATAGTTCAAGTTTATAGGACTACTTATACAGTGAATTTAAATTTTGTAACTTATTTTATTTTAATTCGGATTCATTATTTTCGTTTCCTGATTATTTTTTATGGGGCTTCCGATAATATTTATGTAACGGCAATAGACAATTAGAGTGCTCATTTGCATTTGTTGAACTTAGATTACCGTGTAATTGAATCTACACAAGTATTTCATATTTGTAATGTAATTCGAATTTCATATATCAGTGGCTTATTGAATTTAATAACAGTCGGCTTTTTGATTCGATAATAAAATAAATTTATTTATGATGATGATTTTATTATTATATATGATGCAAGTATGTTGAAGCATAATTATTACAAGATATAAAGACTTTAGCTTATTAAAGTAAAGAATAAACACACATTAACTTCTGACCCAATCTACGAAGTCGAACTTGGTGCAATAATAATTGCTCATGGCGTCGATACGATTTGTTCTTTTGTTCAAAAGAATAAGTGGTTATCACTAATAAAATTTAATACTGTAATTGGAGTTGCTCTGATAGCTTATTTATGCTCGTTAATTATTTTAAGAATATTAAGTTGAATGTGGATATGGGGGAATATAGGAAGACATATGAAGTGACGGACAGGTTACGTAAATGAGATATATGCGTTGCACCCGGCAGTGGAATAGGAAAGAGAAATATACAATATAAATTGTTAAACGGAGATATGTAATAGTGATGATATTTCAAGGTTTTTGTACTTTGCACTTATGAAATTAACGTTTTGCATAAAGATTTTTTTAACCTTTCATTTTTTTTAGCAAACTGTAACTATAATAGCTATAACTACTACATACTCCTATGTTCCAAAAAAAAAAAATTAATTTCTTTTCAAGCGAAATGTGTCTTTCCATTAATAGCAACAATACACAGCAGCCTACTTCAAAATCCGTCAGATAAGGATTCGCTTGATTAAGTTGGACTGAATCGTAACGCTTTAGTAATAGAAGAAAACATTAATTAGGAAGATAAATGGCAATAAGTTATATTAACGAAATACGTTTTTGTAGCAGAAATTCCTATTTTCTGTTTCATTAATAAAATTTAATGTCATTACCCAAGAGAAAACGAGAAATATATTAAAGAAATCCTTGTAACGAGTGGAGGGATTGTTTTTATTTGAAATGGGCATTGATGTAAGAGTGAAGCTTCTCTGTATTTAAAATGCTTAAAGCGGTTGTTTGTCTCAGTGCTTCATTCCGTGTCACTACAGATGCCTTTGGATTTTAATAAATTGAACCATTTTGCGTGTAGGCTGCACAATTTATAAGCACAATAAAACACCTCGTTTTGGCGAACTGGAAATTGCGTGGGAATCACATAAAAAAGATTTAGTGTTTATTGAGCTTCAGGAACATTTACTTAAAGATGGTTAATATGTTGACCTAGCAGAAAATATACTAGTTAGAAAATAACAACCGAACAGCAATGTTAAACGATAATGTACTATAGTTGCATTGGTATCCAGACCAGATATATTGGTATATCTATAAACCGAATAACGCAAATTTCTTCAAAGTATAATCCAAGGTCAAAAATTCATAGTAATTATGACATTATTACTAAGAATAATTTGTTAATCTCAAAATAAATATTTCCTCGAATCCGCCTCCAACTTAATTATAAACAATAAATCTTAAGTATAGCAAATTCAGAAAACTATAAAACATTTATGTCTCTGACCTTGAATGGAGCCAAAGATAGTTCTATATATTGAAACGTTATATCCAAAAGGGTATAAAAACCATCCGTTGTCTAATAAAAATGCCTTTAACTGGTATGAATCTTATTATTTCTTCTTAAGATTGATTATCCGCAATGGCGCGTAAGGGGATTTACTTTATATATTGTCCGCATGTGAAAAGTGTATTATAATGAATCTAATTCTGATTTCGTAGAAAATTCGTCGTGTTATTGCAATAAGAAATTGAATATTTGTTACTGTATGTTGTATTCATTGTTGCTAACTATGTTGTAAAAGTTCCAAATAAAACGTTTTGATTCAAACTGGCCTGCTTGTGCTAGAATGTTCTTTAAATTATGAACAGACTGAGGAACTTATAAAAGAAGTAAAATAATATAGATATATGTAATATATTTAATATAATAATATTAATATACATATCGATATATAGTTAATACTTATACGATATATTTATTTGTTATAAATATATGAATTTCCCTAAATATTGGCGCAATCTTGTCATACAATTTTCTACAAAAAGTTACAACAACAATATATACCAAATATACTTACACAATAATATATAACCAGATAAACATCATTTATTACGGGATAATATTTACTCTTTTTTTTAATACATTATGTTATTACTTATTAATTATTGTAATTATCCTATTTATACTTCTTGATTTATTGCGTATACTGTGCTGTTTACGTCGTATTGAATATATCTTATCGTTTCTTTTGTTTACTACACTATACTTTTGATTATGGGAAACTTGATAACGAGTCTTAAACCCATATAAGGAAGATATTTATTTTCGCGAGAATCTTACCGTACCGTAACATAGTCTTTGACTAGCACGGGAGGTAAAGTACTTTTTGACGTAAATAATTTCTAATTGTATTTATTTGTTTTTCTTTATTTACCCCGTCCCGTTGTCTGTCGTTCTGTAATCAAATCTTGCAACTTAAATTTGATCCACTTCCCGGTTTCCGATTGAGCTGAAATTTGGTATACACGTTTAGTTCGGATGACAATGCATGATTAACTGTGTGACGTCATTCTAAATCCAACATGGCGGCGTATCCAATATGGCGGACCAATTATTTTTAATGCACTCCTACGATATGCGTATCAAATAAAAGGGCTTGCCAAGAATAACTAGAAAAATAATGTGACGTCATTCTAAATCCAACATGGCGGCGTATCCAATATGGCGGACCAATTATTTTAATGTACTCCTACAATATGGGTATCAAATAAAAGGGCTTGTCAAGAATAACTAGAAAAAAATAATGTTACGTCACTCTTAATTCAATACGGCGGATCACCAAAAATGGCGGATAATTTTCTTTTATTCGTTCCTACAACATGGGTATCAAATGAAAGGGCTTGTTCTCAGCAAGCCTGTAGAGGTAATAAAAAGTTAAAAATAAAATTAAAAAAAAAAACCTTTTTAAAAACAAGCTTTTATTATTTGTTTATAAAATGAACTAAAAAGTTAAAAATAAAATGAACTAAAAAGTTAAAAATAAATTAACTCTAAAAAGAAATATAAATAAAGCCCATTTATAAATAAAGCGTGTTACATTTAATACAACACAACATTTTCCTCAAGCTATCACAATGTAACACGCTTTTATTTATAAATGGGGACTATGATAAAGAGGGGGGACGAGATTGAATAATTATGTATGGTGAAAAGTTTTAGTGTTAAAATTAAATAAATTTGTATAATATGGAATTATTTTGTCCTAGACGAAGACGCTTATTTGTCGTTATTCATAGTAAGAATAATAATGTTGTTTTGTTCAGCTTCTTACTTTGTTAAATCTAATGATATACTTGTAATGTAATGTTAGTTTACGTTTGCAAATAAACTGAAACAGAAACTAAAATTGAAACTGTCCAATAGCTCTGATACTACCCTTTTGTAGCTTTGACTTACACAGAGCTAAGATGACAATGTCTGTGAAAGTTGTTTTTCAATATAATTAGCAGCTCATAGAAGACAGTAGCCAAGCAAATTCACTCGTAAATTTGTTTAAAATTACTCACGCAAATGCTGTCTTTAGTGAAAGTTGAATCGAACACGAGGAATTATGTCAATTGGTTTCTGGATAATACAGTGCTGTTACGATAACTCAAACTGAAGATAGATATTACGTTTAATCCTCCTCTAGCTTTGACTGGATGTCTGTCTGGACTAATATTTGTTTATCAGACATTACCTAAGATCATAAAATTTGTATGCTTGTATTGTAAAAAACAATTATTCTTGATTAGTTTTTGTGTACTAGCTATTGAAACAATCGAGATATTACGTTCTCTTAGTGACACGAGTAATATATTAAATTAAATCCTATAAAATTCAAAATCTGTGTACATAATAAGGTAGCTATTTTTGTTAAATAAGATATTTTCTTAATAATTTACTATAATAGATTATTCAATAAAATGTAGATAGAATAAATAAACTGGATTACTTAATTGACAATCACAAACATAATAAACTATCAAGCTATGGCTTAGGCGATTCGGAGATTTATGTTTCTCGCAAGGTTGTTACGTTACGTCGTTTTTACCCAAACGACCTCTTACACGCTGCTACTACGAATAAATCTTGAATGTATAACATAAACTCTTTGCATTTGATGTAAGGGCTTTGAAATGGAGCCAAATCTTCAGATTTATTCTTTGTACTTACATAGAAACGACTTTCTAAGTGTCGTTTTTAAATTTATTTTATGTAATTTTTCAATCCTAACAATATTATATAAGTTGCAAGTAACTCGTGTATATTCTTTAGCATGTCGTTGATTGCAGGTTCATGGGAAATACCTAGTATCTCAATAAATCTTATACTTTTTATCTTTTAACTCTGTTAACCTTAAATTTTTAATTTAAGGTTAACAGAGTCCAGCATATTTTATACCTGTTACAATGTACCTATTAATGGTATTTTTTGTAAGTTCTGTAGAATCAATAAAATTATCAATAAGTACCTTTACTATATATGAGTCAAAATATACAACATTATTTTTGATACTATTCGTTGCATGATTTTGTCGCATCATCATTCTGTATTGTAGCAAAAATTCGGTGTCAACTTATTTTATTCTCGGTTTCGTGAGTGCAAGCATGCGTAAAAACCACAATGATAAAAAGGGTAAAATATGTATTTATTAGACTTTTCACACACACTGAGGATTGTAATACATCGTGAGTCATAATTTGAAAATAAGAAATAAGGTAATAAACTCAAGCAAAAGTTACGTCGTACGTTTCATATACAAAATTAATTTTTACTTCAGGTTTAATTAAGCCAGCGGAATGTTGACTGGGTTATATTGAAATCGTTAATCCTCTGATATTATCTCATATATTAAATATTTTACGCAGTTAGCATATTTGTTTGCCTGTTCTGAACTTTGTTTCACAACTCAATTTAATAACGCTTGTTCAATAAATTTCTGCAACTGATCTTGGATGGATCTAATTCTGAACAACATCAACAATATTTTTGTTACTTTCGTTTTCAATAAGTGACTTCGACTTCTTGTCACTGAACATCCACGTCGCAGACAAACATGTTCATGACCTGTGAATTATATTCTGTGAATGTCTCTATATAAATCATATGTGACAGGAGTCACATATGTAATTACCTGTTTAATTAATTAATACTATTTTTGATGATCCCACATCCCTTCAAAATGAGAAAAAAACATATTATTATTGTTTTATTTTCTCAAATTATATGTTTATTTTATTATTATGCAATTCCGTAATTCAATATGGTTTTATCAATAATCAAATTATTAATTATTTATTAATATATTAACCGGTAAACATAACAATAGACATTAGCGTAATATTATAGTTTAAAGTTATATTCCTTGCACTGATTTTTGAAGATTGATTGAGTTAAAACTATATATACATAACTGTATGCTAAAATTCAGATTTTGTTCAATACACTCACTACTATTATCTAAGATGTGTTTCAATAAAAATATATAAACATATTATAAGATGATTTGATAAATCAAGAAGAAAATTAAATTACAAGTGTACAATCGATTTCTTTTGAAGCAAGTGGAACATCTCTAGCTATTTCACAGTGGCTTTGACAGATGACTGTCAAAGTAGTTAAATATCTTTAAATATGTAATACGTTTCAAATTATAGCTTGTCCAATTAATACGGATATTTGCTAACGACGTCAAATTATTTAAAAATAATTATGTCGTGAAATATTTGTTTGGTCGTGTTTGGGCCAATTTCCCCGATGTCCTTTACTAATATTTACTTTATTCGGAAGTAAGTGCGAAGAGTTTGAAATATGAAAACAGAAAATAATTATTTAGTAATCTAATCATAAAAAAATATTTAAAAATGTCTAAATTGGATGTTAGTACGTAGTGATTAAAAGGAAAATAAGTTGTACTCATTTACACACTTATTGCATTTTGAATGAAAATGTAGCTCTACAAATAGATATTTATAACCTTACTTTATTCTTAAACAATATCAAAAAATATAGTTTTCTATGTTGATGTTGATGCGTAGTTATATATATTAACAGTCAATAAAGTTCACTTTGGTTCACTTAATAAAGCAAAAGGTGAAAAATACCGTTAAAATATTCGATTGGGACGGACACAGTGCTCAATGGTTAAAGCGTCAACAAAGTTTGTTGGAATCGCGGGTTTGAATTCTGTGCATATTTCCAAGAAAATACAAAGATACAAATTCACTGTTAAGGTATAATGTATAAACTATGTAATAAGGTATAAACTTAATTCACTGGCCTATATTCATATACAAATTTCTATTTTAGTACCTTATACTATTCTAGTTTAAACCTTTTAATAAGTCTTCAATTATCTTTGATGTCTGCGCCCTTTTTACCTTTGACCCTTGCTCGCTCAAACGCTCAAGGCCTCGACCAACTTCAAAGAGAACTCTATCTAAGCCCGTTCAAGCCTTGTTTGGAACTAACTGTTAAGAGCTATTTAAGTAACGCGCGGCTATTTAATACTCAATTCGTCTATCGTTTGATATGTAAGATTGATTAACCTCAAAAACATTTCGTTAGTTCTAGCTGGGTATTTTTTTAAGCCGGCATAGTCATGTTTATATATCAAAAGGCGATTGGCGAGACGTAAGTTATATGTACTACAAAATTTCCTATTTTGTTCGCTTCGTAACATCTCTGTCAGTGCGCAGTATGTAAAAAAATGGGAGACTGTTACCCCTTCTACGAAGATGTAATATCTCAAAAAGAAGCGGCGGAGAGGAAGTGCAAAATTGAACCATACGTTGCTCATCTCTATCGCGGATGGTTAGGGAAGAAGGTGGGCCTATCTAGCTCGTCTTCTATGCTTATCTATGGTGTGATCTGCCTACTAATAGATTTTCTGGTGTGTAGAATTATAGTTCTCCTTATCGAGAGGATCGATAGGGCTTTGCACTTGCGCTGTCAAGTGGTTTGTTTGTCAGCTCCGTATTCAATTATTATTAATTAATACAAATGTTGTAAAAAATACGTATAAAAGGAAATCAACTTATCGAGTGAAACATAAAGTGTCGTAATTGGGTTATAGTTTGCAAAAGGATCTGCTAGTGTGCTAAAATTTGTGAATCAAGTGTGAGGGGGAGTGTGTTCATAGCGCCGGATGTGAACAAATACGAAATCAATCTCACTGGCAAGCAGCCTGGGCCCGTCCAAAAGAACGGTAAGAGTAGATCGAAAAGTATCACAATGATTAGGCTAAAGGAACTAGATCTTCTCAGCAAGACCCCTACCCCACACACGCGCTCCCTGAAGGAAGCCATGATTGAACTCCCTTTGATGGAAGCCCCAAACGACGGAATGTATATCCGATACTTCTTTGACAAGAAGTACAAAATCCAGCTCCGTGATGACGGAAAGGAAGGCCTCAACATAAAAGATCTGAGAATCTTCACAGACGGATCCAAAACAGATTCGGGATCAGGATGTGGTGTTTTCTCATATGACTTTAACATGAACATCTCCATACCTATGGGAATTCATAACACCGTATATCAGGCTGAATGCGTGGGAATCATTACCGCCGCCAAAGAAATACCGAGAAGGAACATAAAAGGACAACACATAAGAATCTTAACGGACAGTAAATCTGTATTACAATCACTGTCAAACAACCAATGCTACTCTACATTAATCCACGAATGTCACCACGTCTTGATGATGGCAGGGAGGGATAACCGCATCACCCTACAATGGATAAAAGGTCACAGCAACTCGTGCGGCAACGACAAAGCGGACGAGTTAGCTCGAAGAGGATCAGGAATGAAGGTCTACGGACCGGAACCAATAGTGCCTCTCCCCAAACAATGGTCTAAAAACCAAATAAGAAACAAAACTAAGCAGCTCCATAGCGAGACCTGGAGAAACACTGAAGACTGCAAGCAAACAAAGGCTGCATTACCAGAAATAAACACAAAACTGTCAAAGAACATCCTTAAACTAAACAGGAAACAACTCAATCAGGTAACCGCGGCAATAACTGGCCACGGACCTTTTAACAAACACCTCTTCAACCTAGGTTTCACTGACAGCCCCATATGCAGAGCATGTTTGGAGGCAGAAGAAACGGCCGCACATGTGATCATGGAGTGTCCAGGTGTGGTGGACTACCGGGTAAGACATCTCGGACAGCCGAGCTCACTGCCGGAGGTTTTCGGTAAGTTAAAAAACTTATTGAAATTTCTGAACGAGCTAGGCTGGCGAGAATAGTAACATCATTCCCACACACGCAAAATAGGCGCTTAGACGTCGAGTTGCGGAAACCAGCCCGTTTGACCTTATACCTTATACCTTATATTAGATCGAAAAGTATAAAACAAGAATAAGCTATAACCTCCAATAACAAACCAAAGTTGTTGAGTCATTACAAAGAAACAAAACACCACAGTCATAGTATCACCTAGTGGCGAGTAGAAGAACTCAACAGACGCATGGTCAATACCGTCGATAAAACAGTACTACCAATTTCCATACAGCTTATTTTGCCATCTAGCGATAAATAGTAGCATCTGATTTAATCACCAGATGACCAGTAGCAAAACACTATCTAGCGACAAAGAGTCTAAATTAAAAAAAATGGAAGTCATTACAAAAATACTAAATGAACAAAAATCTATACAAAATGAACAAAAATCTATACAAAATGAACAAAAAACCCAGAATGACGATATGAAAACAAATGGAGCAAAATATAACGAGAATAATAAACGAAAACATTAACGAAAAATTCAAGGAAATGGAACTCAAAAATAAAAATAAATAGAAGAAAAATGCGAAAAACATATAGAATATTTAGAAAATGAAAACAAAAAGAGGAATTTAGTATTCTATGGGATATTAGAAGAAGAAAAGAGTTACACTCAACTACAATCTAAAATTAAAATTTTCTACAAGCACTAATAGCTGGACGACTCCATCTAAGTTGGACATCAAGTAAGTATATCCTGTTTTCCGCATAGCGCGTCCCATATATGCCTGAAGATTAGCCATTAACAAGTATGTTGCGCCACAGCGTTCAACCTCGCAAGAAAGGACTAGTCATTTTGTAATACATGAAGATTTAATTTACATAATCAACATCATAAATATCAATATTATTTAAAATTCAAATTACGTAAAGAAAATGAAAACATTTAACTAAATAGTCCTATCTAAATCTACATTGTGTCAATCAAATCTTATTACTGAAGATCAAGGCAGCTTAAACTATATTCCTTTTATATCTGCAAACTGGCGGCTAAATTGACCAATCAACATATAGAGTGAGCTCATTGCAAATGGTACCCAATTAGGGCAATAGTCGGAGTAAACGACTGTCAGTGATTTGATATCGACAGTCCAGTTCAAACTTGCACGTTTTGCTCTTATTTATCTACATTTTTTTGAAATAAGAAAACAAAATGCTATAAGGGTATTTACTACAAAACTGTCCCTCACTTCATTTTCTGATGGATACATTGTAATCATTAGTATAGTTAGCTCTTGATTTTCTTTTATACCTAGTTTATTTAAAATGGTTTAAAAAAATAACAGTTGGAGAAAAATTATGAAGGTGACCTTTTATACAATGTTGCCACGCTCTTAGTGCAATGTAAAATATTTAATGTAATTAATACTGATATATAACAAACTTTATACAAAATTTTGATAAAATTCTTTTGGAGTAAAACATTTTACGTTATTTTTTTAGAAATTACGTCACAGTTGAAAACTATTAAAAAATTACTCGTACATATTAATGACATATTGTGTATTTGAGTATCATCATGATAGACATTCTGAAATTTAAAAATGCACGTTGATGTGATGTATACTTAAAGGCTTGGGTAGATCTGAAACTATTCAAAATAAAAAATAAAATGAAATATAACTTTTGCAATTCCAATACTCAAAGAAATATGTAAGCAAATAAGTAGACTCCTGATAATGTTGCTACCTCTGAATATGACAGTATTTATTTATTGATATTGAAGTTTTATTCTGAATATAGTCAATAGAAGTTTCCGACCATTTCATACACAATAGCACCGTTTCATTTTACATTTCCGTAGAAAACATGAGTTTCATATTGCAGAAAGTATTGAAATGTTCTGGTCAACCTTTTGTTCCTGAGCGCTGTTTTCCATTAGATTTTTTGTATTCACATTGTGTAGTGGACTATTATTATTTTCTTGTGCTTGAACGCCGTTAAGTTAGTTGAAATATCATGAATACTTTATTATTATTCATTTAAACATTTTAATTTTATACGAGTATTATATATTAACAGAAAAGCATAAAGGAAATACGTCATTCTATATAGTTATAAAATAGCCAGGTAATATTTTTATTTATTTAAATGACTCAAATATAGCGTACAATTCTTAGTATAATAATAGTAGATTATATGTAATTAGACCTACATAAAAATTGCACAAATCTACATTTCAGTCATTATGTCTTACAAATTTCATATATGCTAGCCTAAATTAACTTAGCTAGCATCTGATCTGACTGTGATATGATTATTGCGAATCCCAAACGATTTAAATATATTGTCTTCACAGAGGTAAGAGATAAATATAGAGTCGTATTTGCATCGCAATGCGTAGCCCTCCAGAACCAGTCGCAGACCCGAAACACAGTCCAAGAGACCTATTTTTAACCGACTTCAAAAAAAGGAGGAGGTTCTCAATTCGTCGGAATCTTTTTTTTATGTATGTTCCCCGATTACTCGTAGACGCCTGAACCGATTAGGAAAATGATTTTTTTGTTTGAAAGGGTATACTTCACAGGTGGTTCCATAGTCATCAGGTTAGGATTTGATAAAAATAAAAAAAAAACAAACAGTTGATTTTTGTACTGGAGTTTTTATATACTTAGATTGAATTCATAAGTATAGGTAGTTAACAAATATTTTTTCTTTTTAGTTCCTAGGTAATTTTTAAGACGGTTTTTTATTTTCTTTTTAGGTTTAAGGTATTTTTTTTGAAGGCGGTTTTTTTTTAATTACGCATGCGACTTCGAAATCACCGATATGACTAATAACCACCGATTTTCAATAATCCTTATTTTTTAATATCACTTATGTGACTACCTTAGTCACGGATGTGACTTCATGACGAGTGCCCTCACCCAATCATAATCAAGTCATAATTGTGGAAATGTTTTTTTTTTTTTTTTTTTATAGCATAGGGCAGCAAACGAGCAAACGGATCACCTGATGGTAAGCGATAACCGTTGCCCATGGACACCCGCAACACCAGAGGAGTCACAGATGCATTGCCGGCCTTTTAAAAGGGAATAGGGGGAATAAGGGGAATAGAGGGGAATAAGGGGGGTTGGGCCTCCGGTACCCTCACTCACTCGGCGAAACACAGCGCAAGCGCTATTTTACGCCGGTTTTCTGTGAGGCCGTGGTATCACTCCGGTCGAGCCGGCCCAATTCGTGCCGAAGCATGGCTCTCCCACGGTGATCTGTGTTTTGTTTTGAGAATATATTGACAAGAGTCTGAAGTTGATGTGTTGATTTATCAGTCTTCTTAAATGGTTTTTTTATCTCTGTTATAAACTTTTTTCTTTCGTAATTCAGACATCTGAAAATATGAAATTGGTTATTTAAGTAAATTATACGGTTTACTGTAAGCATGTAGAATATATAGCAGTAAACTATAAGTATTTACTAGAAAATAGCTACTTAAATGTAGGTACAAAATAGAACCAAAAGTACTTACATTACTTTAGTTTTCTTTTTTCTTCAGTTGGATTTAAAATTAAATAAGGGAATAAATATGTTTGAAACATTAAATTAATTAAGGAAATAAAAAGTTTGAAATCTTGTTTTTTTTTTCTCTTTATCACCACCACCATAATGGTTAAGCCGGCAGCGGCTACGTTCTGCGTGGAACGGAACCCTTACATATGTGTGTACTTTATCTATGTTGGCAGCTCTGCGATCGACTTTCAAAAATTGGATGTTTAGGAATCCGTGACCTCAAAGTCATCGCTGACTATTTAGTCAGCGGTGATTTCGAAGTCACATACGTAATTCAAAAATAGGTCTCCAGAAGTAGCAAAACAATAAACGGCAGGACCATCGATGCAGTTTTGTATCCTATGTTAAGATTTTGTCATCTTCTAAGATACCAGGATCATTTTAAAACTAAGAATGGTATATGAACCTTTTTCATCGCCAGGCGCCAAACCATTTTGTTTTAGCTTAGCAAGTCACCCTGCAGTTAGCCTGTTGAAAAATATGTTTTCTTGAATTGCATTTATTGTATTACTTGTTGTGTACACTTAACTTTTGAACGGTCTTAGATGGAACTTGTAATGAATAAAAAAAATGTAATGTAGAAATAAAAAATGTAATGTATTTAATAAATTAAATATATATATAAAAAGAGCACCTGTCATAATATTATGGAGGAAAGTTCTATTAAAACGGTCATTTTTTAATAAGTAGCACAAACGCTTGTGCTCAAATTCTATGCATAAAAATTTTGAATGTAAATTTAAGCTCTGGGAAATGATTGCTTATTATTATGGATGTACTCTAAATTAATGGTTACTGATATAAAGATCTTTATGGTGGAGTTAGAATGTGATTTTTATTTTTGTATGAGATAGTTCTGTAGCTTCAGCTGTCAGTATATGCATTTTTTTAAATATAATATTTTATCAGAGTATTAGAAGTTGGTTTATGTTATAATAAATAAATAACTAAATATAATATTAATAATATTTCGGAATATACTTTACCTATTAATGTTAGTTTTTTTCCTATTATGATCTGCTATTATATACATTATACAATAGCAGATCATAAACTTCCGCAGTCAATTCAGTTAATACTAGGCACCGTCGACCCAGACACGCTTTATCCGACCCTCCCGACTCTTTAACGCGGGCTGTTCAAGCTTTGTGAGAGACAGCATCTGCGCCACCACCTCCTTAGTTGTCCACTCTTCGCAGCATGCTGCGTTTTCACGAGTAGGCCCCATCCAGCCACACATGCCGGAGCCACTTTGTTGTATCGTGCCTTTTCAAGCGCATATGTCCTCCTCGGAGGGCAGCGCTGACCGTTCACTCTCCTGAGGATGCGGACTCCTGGCATCTATAAAGTATTTTCAGCTTATTTACTTTTATGTTTTAGTTTTAATAATATGTTTATGTTTTTATTTAATACGTTGATGAAACGTAAAATCGATATTGGATTTCGCGTTTTTTTTCTTTAAGATGAGAGTGCTTTTAAAGATATAAATTAAATTTATATATCACTTAACGTAACGCAAAAACGTAAATGATAATGATACTCGATTCTTCAAATGCATTTTTCTCCCTCTCTCTCTCTTCTTTTATTTCTAGGAAAATAATAGAGTAATTAATAGAGAGTAAAGAGTTAATAGAGGATTCTACATTAATATTATATGTATACTTCTTAAAAATATGTTTTTAAAATACGTTAAACGAACCAAATGAGTGCCTACTTAATTACAATTTTTTACAGCATAGTTCGTAATTAAGACAGAAATGAACTCCGGAGAAAAGAAAATTAATTTACCGCGGTGCACTTTGTGCCACATAATTTTCCTATTCCCGTGATCAAAGACGATGTCTAATGAATTTACACTCTCCGAAAGGTATCCTTATTTTCTATGTAATTTTGCGGAAGTCTATTTTTACTAGCTACCTATTAATGGAATTTTTCTAGCTCATATAAAATATTTTTATCTTAATTAGTACATATCGCATACATTTTTTCAATTTAATAGTTTCAGTATAAAATAATACTAAATTAACTCCACAGCAGTTTAAAATGTCATACTCACCACATACATATTAGGAAATGTCTTTTTCGAGATGAATGGAAATTAACGTGATGTTCCTCTCAATTTTGTGGCTTCTTGACTTGATTTTAAAGAAAATTAGGCAATTTTTTACCCGGATTCAAAGAGGGTAAGGTCTTTTTATTCATTCATTGATATGGACGCCTTCTTTGAATGTGTTTAGCTTTTTATGTCACATATTTTCTTATGGTTCGTTAAGTATCTGTTTATCTTTTTTAAACTTTCATGGACGAATGCTGGGTTAATATTACACAATTTTGATTTTGTTTGATATTACAAAAGTAACTAAGGTCAACAAATAACAATGACAATATTTAGTACACAGTTTAAAGTTGGTTTTTTAGTATAAAAATACCTTTAAACCTATTTAATGCCGACATTAAAGCTCACGACTTCATTTTTGTTATTTTTTATTGGCTCATTGGAAACATTTTGCTATATTTCTTTGTAATAAAATTGTTTCCATACAAAAATTTATTAAAATTGGTTGCAGTAATTTGTCGACTAATCTGTTTTAATATGTATACATTTAATTAATTGATTTAATAACGATGAATATTATATCAGGTAAGTTATAATACATACACGCCTCTTTCCCACGGGGGTAGGCAGAGATCACAGTTTTCACACACAAACATAAGTCCAGCCTTCATCATTTCAGCAGATATCCCGTCATACCCCGCAGCCTTCTTTCAAACATCTTATTTCTTTTACCACCACCTCTAAGGTGAATTCTCTTTCATCTATCTCATTTCTCAACTTTATGGTTTAACCGTGGCTCATCCCTTTCAAACAAACTTTCAAAATGCTCTTTCTATCTCCTTATATAATCACATAACCTTCATTTTTTAAAACGTCTCCACTCTGTCTGACTACTTTTGACTTTTGACAGCTGTGTGGTCGTTATTTTACCTCTAATTGTTCTTTACGTAACAATTTCAATTGATAGTGATAACAATGTGGTAGATGTTCCCATGACACAAAGTTAACACAACAAATCCTAATACATAGATGTCAATAATTATAATATAATTAGAAAACCAAAAATTAAGTGTTGTAAATTTTTCATTTACATATTTATTGACATTTAAAACTTGTTGGTAGAGTTTCGTTTTACAAGAAAATGATGTCTTTCCATTCCATTTATATTGTAGTAAAAATTTATCCCAGGTCACCAGGTTTTAATTAATGTAAAAGTTTCGAACAAAACGATGAACGCTCAAAGTAGTAAATAATCAAAGCAACAATCAAGTACGAAGATAAAAGAATCAAGTTAGATGTGTGATCACACGCATCTGACACGTCAAATTGACAGTATAACAGTGTATGTTACAATACAAAAATAGAGAGTTCAGCTATCATTAGCCAGACTTCACTTAGCACTGCTAACCTAGCAATTTAAAAATTTCGAATATCCCTTGAATGATTAAAAGTGTATTCTATACCGAAACCTAAGAATGTGTTATTAGTCACAGTAACATTATTATTTATACTCTTTTCGGTTTGATTTTGTAGCACTGTAGTTTCCTGTGCATTGAGAAACAATTCATAATCTTTAAGCACTTCATAACCTTTGTTTTTTCTGATCAAGGCATTTAGATATGGCAACAATCATCGATCCCTAAAAGGTGTAACGTTGTGTGTACATAGTTATATTTTTCTATATAATTTTATAATATAACTAGTTTTATAATATAATATTTACGATAATACCTAAAACTAACACGAACACATATTAAATTATCAACTATACAAAGAAACAAATAATAATTAACTTTAACTAGCTTACCTAATTAATATTTACAATAAAATTAATTAAAAACACAATTTAGATATTTCCATACAGATTGATAAATTGCATAAAATTGGTCGAAGTGATCTGTGTGACTGGTAGTTCCTTTGCTAGCTGTAGCTGCTATTGTTCGCGCCCGGCTTACGCGGATCCCTCCCCGCGTCTCGCCTGGTCAGGCGGACACATCTACTTTCAATGGTCACGGGTGAAGACGCTCGCAATTATCTATCGCGACATAAAACGTCGTTCGCCCTAATTTTATAATAAGTATAGTTTACATTATTAAACTCATTATACTTAAAATAGTAGTAAAGTGCTAGTTATACGGATTCCCCATTTGGGGATCTTCGCACGGGTTAAATAAAAGGGCTTTAAACCCAATTCTGCACACGGCCGATATCGACACCTGCCCCCTGCCCACCAGTCTACAGCCAGCTTAGTGACACCGACTGCCGCTGGAGGCGCATAAGAAGGGAAGTGCCGATAGCGAAACACAAATTAAGCGGGCATAACCTCCACGACCCACTTTAAATAAATATATATTATTATATATATATTTAATAAATTTATAAATTGTTGACGTTAGGTTTTTTATTTTTATTCCTCCCCGCCTCAAACGTCGCAGACGATTGTGGTGAGGCTAGAACGTATCATCAGCAAAGATACTGATGAAAGACCATTCTGGAAGGCAGTATAGTCGTTAATATATACTAAAAAATATATTAGGTGCGATATTAGATCTGTGGTACATCTATAGCAACAGCACGTATCAAATTAATATTCTAATTTACATTAATTCATTTAAACAGATTCTAATTTGGAAGATAGCCATTGAATTTTAGCACACATTCGGTAAATGGAAGAGTAACAGAGTCTGTCTACACTTTAACCTGGGAAACTACTTTGGGCAATAGACATGAACATACACTATAAAGCTTATAAAGCTTAGACTTCGGTTGAAGGTTAAAGCTATATAATGTTTAGTACCTACTGGGTAACTTTTCGCAACTTGTGTGCCGCTGAACTGCAAAACTTTTATTAAGCCTACCAACGTTTGATAAGAGATATGTCTTAAGAGGATTTTCAACTTCGCCATTTTTTGCGTAGGGTCATAGGAAACTGATACTTATAATGAATATACAATCAAACGAATTTTAAATGTATATCAAAATATACATTCTAGAAATCGAAATAGCTTAAAATACAATTCATAATAAGTACATCTATATTTAATCGCGGGACCCAGACAGTTATTTTCAATACATGATTATATTATTATATGCAATATTTGTTATCGGACAAGCTTTTTATCTCTTCATAATCCAGTTTTCATATCATTAAATATTTGTACACGATTTCAAATCAACATTGCAGGCTTTTCACTCAGATTTACCCACCCGACTGAAAAGTCAATAGCGTGACTGAATTAATGTGACCAAACTGAGTAACGAGTTGGTGAGTGTTATTTGAGAGGTTGGTACAACCGCCCACAACAATGTTCAGACCGCGGTAAGATTACGAAGTGCGATAGTAACGCCTCTTTAAGAAGTTAGTTTTTTAATACTTACAGTTACAATTACATAATTAAAACAACTCACCTTAAGTAAAGGTCTATTGTAATTATACGGAATGTCTTTAAATTAACTATATAATTCCACTGTTTTCACATGGTATTTAAGAGAAAACAAAAGGCATCATAAACAAAACGCACCCGTTGCGTCGGCACGGTGCTAGCAACTTCGTATCTGTTAAGCATTCTTTTTAGAGCAACATGTAATATGTTTCGTCACCTTATAACTTCAACTCAATTGAGATCTCGGATTAAGCATTGCACATAATTACAATAGGACTTCACTTATGAAAATTCGTTCAAGTCAATCAGTTTTTAATGTTCTATAATAGACTTGATTATAACCTCACTATTATGACTGGTTAATTATAAGAAATAACATAATCAAAAAAATAAATATAATAAAAACTATTTAATTTTTTGTTACATATGTTTGAATGACTATAAAAACATTTAAGAACATAATTAACCTTTTTGAATATTCCAATTGCTTTAGCTAAATTTACTCGTCAAAAAATAATCATATTACTATTATTATACCTGGTTTTTGCATGTACATATAAATTTATTAATCTTCTACAAATATTTATATTTATTTTATGTTTTCATTGGTAAATGAATATTTTTGAAGTGATCTTTTATTTTTATTTGTTATTTTATTGCATAGATATATGTTAAGTTTTTGGCTATGAGAGGAACAGAGAAAGAAAATGTGCGAGCGCACTGCTTTCTCTTGCTTGTATTCCCTACTCAATTTTCGTTCGCCTCTCCTGATCACACTTTTCGTAACGCTTACTTCACGCGTTCGCCAGCTTACTCCCTAAGTCAACGTTCGTACAGAAGTTTCACTTTAATAAATTTGTATAAATTGTGGTTCACTTTATATTAAGCGCCATTAATTAATTTATTTTATTTTAATAATCTAACATTAATCGAGACAGTTATTATTAGTTTTTATGAAAGATATAGTTTACAATTTTACGCATCTTTTTTTATATCACATTCTATGCAATTTTATTACTTTTATTAATATAGCAGATCACATAATTAAAAATGCATTTTTTCGCGACTATGTGAAAAGAAAGTTCAAATTGATATTCCCTCAGTAATCAATGTTTTTGCTGAACTGTAAGACGTTCTGTCAAGTTATTTGCGTCGCCTGTACATAAAAAGTATAGTGATAAATGTACGTTGGAATGATTACACAGATGCGACACAGACAAATGACGTTGTGAGGACACTGAACATCTGCTATTTACAGCAACGAGATAAATACAATATGGTTTTTCCGTAAGTCGGATCTTGTTTAGATGTCTGATATCCTTAATCTAGGATGGGGAGTTCATTTAATGCCTTGAATGTATTTGAATTTTAAATAATGTTCGCATATTTGGCATAATTTGAAATCTGTCATTCTTCTATTAATGTTCATTATGTTTACTTATATTCACGCCAATCGGTCGTCAAATATTTATGTGATATTAAAATAGAGAGGGGTGATAAGGAAAATCGAATCACGGGAATTACATTACACAAAGTAGGTAAGGCCTTCGTATTAGTCAAATGTGTATTGGTCTATTGCTAGGTACAATGAAACCTCCGTTTGTGACAGAAAAAGACCAGGAGACCTATTTTTGTATTACGAATGCGACTTCGAAATCACTGCTGACTAAATAGACAGCGGTGACTTTAAAGTCACGGATTCCTAAACATCCAATTTTTGAAAGTCGATCGCAGAGCTGCCAACATAGATAAAGTCAAAAATTGGATGTTTAGGAATCCGTGACCTTAAAGTCACCGCTGACTATTTAGTCAGCGGTGATTTCGAAATCGCATTCGTAATTAAAAAATAGGTCTCCTGGTCGTCCTGGCAAAAAATAGTTTGATCACCTTTTTTTGTGTGTGTTCTGTGAATTTGATTTCGAATTCGAGTGTGTACTGTGAATTTCAAGAAATCTTGCCAAAAACTATTCCGCATTGGGCCAGTGTTGTTTACTAGGACCTCATTTTACCCTAATATAGTTAATTTACGCTCGAGTTGGTCGCTGGATGTATAGGAGGATGTAGTATACTTGGTCTTGTCATAAATAAGGTTCCATGCATTTTTTTTTGCATCTGTACAGATAATTACTAGCCCCGGCGTGTTCGACTATTTTAGAACCGCTGCATATTTGTTTAAGTTAATTTTGCGTTAAATTATTTGAATTTAACGCAATACTTAACAATGTCAATGTTAGCAATACTTAACAAATTATTTTATTTAGTAAATTTGCTTAGAATGGGACAGTGGGGGGAGAACGAGGTAGATCTGGAATCTTCATGCTTGTAGTTCGAAAATAATTTATTAGGCTGTTTTTCTTTAAGAGGAGGAGAGACATTATGCATGCGCAATCATAATTCGTTTCTATCATCCGCGGAGGTATTCAGTAGTTGTAGTAATCTAAGATATGGGCTCAAAATCGAGAAGACTATTTTACTTTTAGGTTTACTTTTAGGATTTGATTGTAGTGTATAAATCGATAAAATTATACTACATCCATTAAAAAAATATTGTTCGTTTTGGTGAAAATTTTTGTTCAAAAATGATTATCTCGTTAGTCACAATTTCGCTTAGACAACTTTTTTATTTATGAAATATATATTTTATTACAAACTGTGTTCTTATAATATTTTAAACATCTCGTAATACATTGCGAGCAGTTTCAATTGCTTCCAAATTACATGTTAATGTTTCTGGAAGTTAATTCTTTTTGCGCAATGTTTCTTTCCCAATATCTGCTAGTTGGTAGTTATTGTTAGATCGCACTAGAAGCAAAATGGCATTTCGCTTCTCGTTACTTAAATTTTTTGACTTTACTCCAGAATGTTGGACCGCGTAGAAAATAGAAGCGGCTTATTTTTGTATAGCGTTTATTGCGATGGTTATTGGTGAAATTATTATCATCTGAATTTTTACTTATCAAAAATGATTCTACTCTGCGTACGGTTCATACACAAATGTCAAATCGACAGCTTATATTGTTAACTTGGCAAAATGTTTCAAATGAGACAATCATTTTTGAACCGAGGTAGTGTTTATTTTACGTTTTTTTTTTCTTTTAACAATATAATTTTAGCGGTTAACGGCGAATATGCCTGAAGGTTATTAATTTATTTATTACCATGGAAAAAATTACTATAGTTACTGAGTCAATTTTGAGATAATAACAGAGAATAAAGTAAATGAATTTACTTATTAGTTCACATTAGTTCATTTAATAGCATTGAGAGCATTTTGTTTATTTATTTTGTTGGTTTACTACTTTAAGTTTGAACAAAGATGTGTTAACAAAGAAGCAGTTAATGTCGTATATGTTTAATTAAGCTTAAAATATTTTATAAAGCCTAAAAATAAAATATGTTATGGTAATTAGTAACATTATATAAATTACATTTTCGATACATTCGCTGGAAATGCATTTATATAAAACCAATTTTCTGAACTACACTGGCAATGTTAATTATTATATCTTTTTTATTAATAGTAGTAGAGCCCTTAGAATTTATCTTAGGTTTAAATAACTATTGTCACTAACGATTTTCACACTCATTGATACTCCGAGCCCTTTCTGGCACAAACGATCGCTTCAGACTTCCGCAAGAATGTTCGCAATTGCACGCATATAAAATACTTCACACTTTATAAAAATTAGGTAAATAGCTCATTAAAGCTTATCACTAAGCGGGTTCAGCGAATAAAGTGATTCGTTTAAGTATATTCTAAAAGTTTCCGAAATTTTCGGTTAAGCCAACTGATCACATTTACCGCCATCATCTGAAATTTTTGTGCTGAGACATTTTAGAGACCTTAGAGTATTGGAGACACCCTCACATATTGATTTCTTCAAATTCACTAGAGGTAGTTCTTTTTCTTATATTGTTTTGAAAGAGATGTGACAATATTAACATTCAAAAGTAGTCTACTTTTGAGTAACAGATAAAATATGTATATTCATCCACACTTAAATACCTGCTGTCTTGCTTAGGCAGCAACAAATCTCGCGACAAGCTTTTATAGCATATAAATTGTGTCAAATATGCTAAATTTGAAATGACTTTATAAGTTAACAGTAAAAGATTTAGTGTAAAAGTGTATTTTTTTCTTTATAGCGCATTTAAATAAAAGCTTGGTTTTAAAGATTTTTTTACCTTCATTTTTTTCTAGTTATTCTTGGCAAGGTCTTTCATATGATACACGTATTGTAGGAACGAATAAAAGAAAATTATCCGCCATTTTGAGTGTTCCGCCATATTGGATTAAGAGTGACGTCACATTATTTTCTAGTTATTCTTGACAAGTCCTTTTATTTAACACCCATATTGTAGGAGTGCATTAAAAATAATTGGTCAGCCATCTTGGGTACGCCGCCATGTTTCATTTAGAATGACATCACGCAGTTAGCCATGTATTGTAATCAAACTAAACGTGTATACAAAATTTTAGCTCAATCGGTTGAGGGCAAGTGCCTTAAAATTGAGTTGTAAGATTTAACCCGAACATACAAACATACATACGTTGCAAGTTAAATAAAAGCTTGTAAAAAGTATATGATTCCTGTCTGAGCTTGATAGTATGTTGATAGTATCTTGATACTATCTCGATCGAACGATCTCAACAATATTTTGACTTTCACAATACCAATAATAGTACAATCAAAATAGACTAAATTATGATTCCAGTTTGCATTAATTCCCAATAAGCTGGACTTTTGTGGAGGCTTCGAATACGTCATTACAAATGTTTTTTTTTACAAATTACAAGCGGTGATTTGTAGAAGAAAAGTGTTCAACCTTTTTTGTAGACAATTTTATGATCAACAAACTTTGTCGAAACCATTTTTCGATAGTTCTCGTTGTTCCAGAGATATATGCAAAAAAACGGAAAATTGTGACGTTTGACCTCGAATAAAAAACAACGCACAAGCGGGATCGATGGGGACTTTTGACATATCATTTTATATTTAATGCCTGCACAAAAATCCAGCTTGTTGGGAATTAATGCAAACTGGAATATCTATTTTGACTGGACTATAATTTTAAACATTGAATATATACAATGAGTATAACACTTACATCAGCGAAATCTAATATATATAAATCTCATGTCACAATGTTTGTGCTCAATGAACTCCTAAACTACTTAACCGATTATAATAAAATTCGCACACCATGTGCAGTTCGATCCAATTTGAGAGATAGGATAGTTTAATCATCATCATCATCATCATCATCAATTTTAAAAATTCTTTCACCAATAGAAAGCCACATTATTGCGGAGTGTCATCATCATCATCATCATCATCATCATCAGCGGACGGCGCGCGATGGCTTCGGGTTTAATTCAGTTCGCTTTCGTGCTCGCTTCGGGGATTATTAATATTATGCCCAACGAAGTGGGCGCGGGTCAGCTAGTATTAATATATATTTTTATAAGCCGTTTCTGTACTCTAATACAGATTTAAAGACGATTCTTTACGTTTAATACTAAAGGTAAATCACTCAGTCAGGTCATATTTGGATATATCTGTCTATCAATACCAATTACATGTAAACTAAAATGTTGTACGTTTACGTTACCATTCAGTGAATTGTACTTTGATATTTATATTAACCTTTATCATAGACACATTTTCAAATACATAGCTATTTGTTGATGTTGTAATCTATTTTTATGGCATGTTGATTATAGAAAATTAGATTTCAATCAACATTCTATTACTAATCGGTATCATATCCAACCAGAAAAAAATATGTATTACAGGTTATATACATAAAAAACCTATTATAAATGTATATACCTATATATAAAAACGTAGTTGTAAAAATTAAAATTACACACATATATATATATGTAATTTTTTCAATTACGTTACACCTACGTTACAACTACGTTACATTTGTCGTTTTACTTACGTCCAAGAATGTACGTTTTAACTTATTTTGTTAAGTAAGAAATCTCATTAAATTGCCATTGCGTGATTCAGTGGGTTCTTTTGATTGATTATCGAGTCCAGTACAAAACGAAACATTAATTCCGTAAAGTGGCTCTGGTGCGAGTAGCTATCTTAAATAGTTTAGAAGACCAAGATGGATTGACGGATAGCATTTACAAAATTATATGAATCTTGAATTAACCGGGCATTTAATTTACGAGTATTCTTAGTATGTGTCAATTTAGTTAAAATGACGATTTTGAGACCGGTTTTTGCGTTGTGTTTTGTAGATTGCCACTTGTGGTACGCTGGTACTGTGAATTTGAATACCATTTTGGATATTAAAATAATTTTACGATTATATGTATGTAAATATAAAAACAATGTAATGCTCGTATGTAATAATGTATACTTCGAAGCGATTAGTTATCGTAAATAATATCAAATCATAATATAATTAAACAGTAACGCTGAAATATAATGACATTTCTTTTTTTATGTTCAAGATAGCTACAGCAAAATGGGCATTGTGCGATTTTCACATGATATCGCGTATCGTCCATTGGTTTTGCCATCATTCTGTACAAACAAAAGTTGTTAAGCTTTCGCGATTCTTGTAGTAGTTGCCTGGGTGAGCACTATTGCTTTTATCTTTTGTCATACCGTGACATTCTTGCTATGTTGTTTGTGATTGTGAAAAATGTTTGGATTCGTTATATACTATATGTTTGGTATCAGAAATTAGAAGTAGATTATACAATATCTGTTTAGATATACGTATTTATGTGTGTAGTACACACATTACGTTATGATTGTAAAAAAATATGTTAGTTTAGGTTCATAGATAACCTAGTATTCATTTACTGTATATATAAATCTATCATTGTGTTTTGAGGTTTCCTCTCACTACTAGCAGTATTCCGTACACACCTGAACAATGTTTTGTAACTTTTTCTTTGTAACTTTCTAATTATAGGCTAAAAGTAAATATAATAAATACATAGAAATAAAGAAACATAGAGTACCATTACGGAATCCGTATTTGATTGATTTGTTTCTATATAAAATTGATAAACAGCTTACTCTGTAACAATGTTTAAGAATCTGAAAGCTTGAATTTTCCAGTGTCGTCACCGAACAACCTCTGTATCGCTCTTTTTCATTTGTTCTTTTCAAATAATATTTCTTTTTGTAAAGAACGTAACTATTACGAATTGTCATAAAATAGTTGTAGCACAGTAAGTAAAGACCATTGTGTTTATTATATACCCAGCGGCGATTACTCGTTTTATGCACGGTAACTACCACATTTATAATAACCGCACGAGATCTTCGTTTTGAAGAAATCTATTCCAGTTATGTATCGAGATTCAAATATGGATATGATTATGTTTAATATAAAGACATATTGTATATCCTAAGCCTAAAGCCATTACCAACCACACACGCATATATAACGTGAAATCTACCTGAATACCAGTTCATTATAAGATTTACTCAAGTAAATAAAGCAGGCATATCAGTGAGTTGATAAAAGAAACCCTATATAAAAATAACCCGATACAGACTTGCCTTTCCGTTTATCAGTTTAGTTGTGTAGGCAAACATGTATTAGTCGGATGACGAGGCTGGCAATGAAATAAATTAAATAAAGCTTAAATGACTTAAAGCTTTGGAACGTTTTGTGAATAAACCTGTGAGGGTCAGTGGAGCTCAGAGTGGCTTTGCTAAATTGATTTTACGTGTATTGTGGGCTGCGCAAAAGGCGACTGTATTGATGTTTAGCCAGACGGCGGACTATCTGAGCTTTTCTAAGTCCTGTTTTATTTTGTACGACTTATTGTTAGCAATTGTGTAGTTGTGATAAAAATAATATGGAATATTCGTTGAACCAAATTAGACGGCTTTTATTTATGTTATGTTCACAATAGATATCCACTACAATACATAGATTATTTATTATTGTATTCAAAGATCCAATAGACCTACGAATACCCACGTATTTTTACGATATAATGAGAATATATCTATAAATAAGGTAATTATGAAACAGCTAACTATAATACCTATTGTTACAGTATATAAAAGTATACAGCAATCAAACAAAATAAAAATTAAACATGTAGTACGCCACAAAAACTATTTTGAATATATATGTGTGCGTATGCTATGAAGTTAACACGTAATTACCTACACAATCATATATACGCAGCACTTATAGTATAGCGTAGGCTTATGTTACCTTAGGGATGCTATGCTTCCGTACTTTGTCCCACTGTGACCCTGCATTCCCTGCCCTAGCCCATCATCTAGCCCCTCCATCACTGAGGATAAATCTAGAGCGAGCAATAGCTTAATAAATATGAGTGGAATATTAGTATAAGCTTATATGACCTCTCCGTAAAGGGGATAAATATGACCGATGACAAAATAAATACACACGACTCTACATTACATTGTCTGTGTCATTATCTGTTATGTAAGGCAATATATTCTCTAAAATATCATACTTAACTAAATTTTTATAGCAACTTCAATAGTATATTTTGCGATTGAAGTTTTGTAATACTGTATACAGAGTTTTACTACTCGTATATTTTATATAATACAATAGTAGCATAGTATAACAAATATCTTACGAGTATGTTTAAAGCTACTTAAGTCGGTGATACAAAAAATTGTTATATATATTACATATAAAAATGTATCAAAATCTATCAGATGTTCAGATGTTGGCTGTGACACGTACTATATATAATATATTACGTGTCACAATCCACATTTGAACTGTCAAACATTATATAGTTTTGGTGAGATTCGCCAATTACTATTAATCAGTTGTCAAACTAGTTTAATTTAGCTCATATGTAATTCAGTGTGTGTATTCCTCCTATGCTTGATTTGTCTAATTGACCTTAATCGGATTGAATCCTAATCCAATTATTTCTTATTTGCGTACTCACAATCATGATAAAACTTAAAAATTAGACTTGACTGAAATGAATGGCGCATGGTAACTATTACAGTTTTATATTCTCAGAAACCACTCCACGCATTTCGACTTCTTAGCACATATCATGATTTTATAAAAGCTTATGCATATTGAATCTAGATTGTCTCAGGCCAAATCATTGTAATATAGACAAATATTATGTCAGAATCCTTAATGCAGGTTGTTTCAATTAAATAAATAACTTCATTATAATATAGCTAAGGAATAAATGAAATAGCAACATTAAGCCTTTATGCGGAAAAAGCAGTTTATGCATTGGGTGTTAGCTAATAGAAAAATTAAATATTGTGGGTGAATTTTATAAACAAAGCATTTGTAGCTGACACTTTACTCTGTGGTGGTACAACGGCTAGTGGTGGGGGCGCGTCATCTTACTTGAGGTTAAAAACTTATATAGGTATAACTTATTGCATAGATCTGTGAAGCGATGGATCGGGGAGAGGATCAGATAGCTAAGCTTTCCAGCTCTTTCAAATGGTCAATAGATTTTTAACAACTAGCTGTCTAAGTACATTGGACATAATTAATATCGATTTTTACTCCTGAAATCAAACATTTCCTAAAACCTACCAGCGGGCATCTCGTTTTATACTACAATATTTAAAACTCAAACAATTAATTTAATATAACTATCAAAGTTAATTCTTCTGATAGTTATCAACCTTAGTGCTAGTGCACACTAACAATGCATTTAACCTACTACAGTATCTTCTAATACTTCGAGTACCCAGAATACAAGTCATTCAATATCGCATAGGCGTCATCTAAATCAATAGTGCAAGTTTGTGTTCGGCGAATGTACAAAGTACTATTAACACGAGTGTCGTAGTAACTCGTTATAAATGCATGGTTTGGAATTTGATTAATGGTACTTCATTCAGAACGAATATCATTTACAGATGCCTAATGATACATCAAAATGCTCAGGCGGCTTGTAGAGAATTCCATTCAAGGTAGGTATTTATCATTTGAATGCTAACGTAGACAATTTGTGGTATTTTGCTCGTATGGGTATTATGTTATTATGTATTGATAGCTTTGATGTACATAATAACGTAAATCTGATTGAAGAGATACACGGTTTATAGAGGTAATTATTTTCGTTATCGAATAGATAAAACAAGACTGTTACGTAAATTGTTCTCATTAATGAACAAAATTGTACATTTGTTGTTGGAATATTATTTTCTTTTGTAACTTGTTTTTTCTACCCCATTATTAAACCTCTATGAGAACTGGAAACATTCCCGACTATCTCCGACAATTCTTTTCGTATCAAAGGTGTATCCCATTTCTATGATCATGATCAAATGATGCATTCAGCCACATTGCACCTTGAGTTTGACTATTCACAAGTTCACGTTCGTAATAACTGCACGGTATAGCATAGAATGGTATTCCAATCTAAATTATTACACCAGTGGTCTACGGAAATAGTAATGCACTATTACCCTTTTAGAGGTTTTTTCCTTAAAATTATGTAATACGGTAATACAGATATGTCAACGTATCGTAGGTTGGGGTGGACAGAATACACCGTTTCCGATTCAAAGATACAGGAAGGTGACTTCTTCACTGGCTTTCATGATAGAGTAACTGTCCCAGGTGATTTGAATGTCCAGTGTTTTTTTTTGTTTTAAGTATTTAAAGAGTATGCTTATTAATAAATAATAGGTGCTAGAATTCGATTGTACTATCCATCATAGTCCACGGACAGACAAATGATACCATATTCAAACCTGATGTTGTATTAATGGATTTGCTGGAGTCTATGAGAATCTAATAAATGCCAAATCATATCAAGAATATAAATAAACTGCAGATTCACATTCACAAGAATAATATTAATTTCTTTGGGCGAAGCCTAGGTTCAGCAATGGGCGCAATGGGCGCAAAAAATTGTCACGACCACGGTACGTTGCAATAACTCGGCCCCGTGGCCATACACCGCGGGGAAGGTTACTATCGACGATCAGGACAAGTTCACCTATTGAGATCTGGTTTGAAAGATTTTGCATTGCGGGTATTTGTCTTGGTTGCATCGTTGGTAGAACTTCCTTAACCCAGCGAGACCAGAAGAAATCAGAAAGAGGCAGCGCCTTTTTCCACTCAGCTCGACCAGCCAGAACAGAGTCATCCAAATTAGCTGGCAACGCGTTCTCAGAGGATGAGCCAATGGGCGAGAGTTGACAATCGCTTCAGCTTCCGACAGCAAAATTAGGAGTGTCTCTTCTTTAGGGGCGCGGTCTTTCAGGGTGGCGCTTAGAGCTATCTTGATTGAACGGACGAGCTTCTCCCAACAACCACCAAAGTTTGGGGCGGCAGGAGGAATGAAGCTCCAATTGATGCTGTTACTCGTAGCGAAATCATGTACGCTCTTGTCGAAAAATGCTCTTAGTATTCGATTAGCGCCAACAAAGGCCGTACCATTATCCGAAAATAATGTAGTTGGAGCTCCTCTTTTTGCGATGAACCTGCGAATCGCTGATATGGCAGAGTCCGCTGAAAGTGAGTACACCAGCTCCAAGTGCACTGCCCTCGAAGTCATGCACGTGAAGAGAGCCACATATCTTTTCTCGCGTCTGCGCCCAATAGCGACGCTGATGGGACCAAAATAATCTAGCCCAGTAAAGGTGAAGCAACGCGTGTGATGTGCCATACGTTGAGCTGGTATGTCGCCCGTTGGTGGTGATTGTGGTTGGTTCTTGCGAATTTTGCACCAAAGGCATTGGTGCGCCACGGATCTCACTGTACTCCGAAGTTGCAAAAGCCAATATTTTTGCCGCAGCTCATTGATTACCGTTTCATGATTCGCGTGACCCATCTTGGTGTGATAGTGATGTACCAATAAACAGACCAATGTTGCGGAGATTACTGAATAAGAGGCCGAAAGTGGATGGCAAAGTGTATATTGTATAATAAATGTGAAAATATGTGAATATGTACAAGCAGTATGGATGGGTGGCAAAATGAGACAATTAATCAAGTTTGACATTGAAATGGCTTTTTACAATGAGGTATAAAAAACATAGACAAACTATACAATATCTACAAAGAGTACGCAACAGCTACTAACCTTGATATTGTTGGGTACTGCACAACCTTACCATAACTTTTTCCCTTCAAGTAATATTTCCCATGAATGAAGCTTATAGAACGTGTATTTTGAACACATACTAACTCCTGTGACTTTCAACTAGTTGTAGTTAAAATCAAAGTTTATTTCGGTTATATTAGTAGTGGAAAGTTTAACAGTAATAATGCAATTTAACAGAGTACATATTTTGTCAGTAGAACTGAGTAAAGCTATAACCTGAATGATTTATTATTACTAGCGTGGTCGACCGAGGTCTAGTCTCGATATAATTATGATTGATGAATAAGAGAGATTCTATACCAGGGCTGCCTGCTTGAGTACCTTTGTCTTACTTATTTCTGCCGCAAAGCAGTAGTTTTGCTGTGTTCCAGTGTAAGTAAGGTAGGCGGTGAAATTACTGATTAACGTTAATCAGTAATTTCACCGACTTTACATTTTATATCACAACTTGGCGACCTATATTGTAGTTCTTGTGGCGGTTGCAGATTTGCTGCGACTGTCAGAGAAACCACATGTACTGTGATCATTAACCATCACCTGATGGGTAATGTGCTTTTGTGATGATATATGGTCTCGTGTCCCTCGGTGCGGACGTGTAAATTGCAATGGTGAACAATTTTAACTCTTAAATATGAATACTTTATCGCGGAGTAGCTAGGGTAATATTGTACTAAATATTCATAACGTTCATTCACTAGGTTAGTAAAAGCTGTCTCTAATCACAGAGCCTATTTAATAGAAAAAAAATAAAGTTGGTATTTAAATTTTATACTCCACTTCGAACTGTGTGATATGTGAAACTAACATAATTTTGTAAGTTATTAAAATATTTGTCAATGTAAAGGCCTTTTATACTATGAATCGATTTCAAGCCTCAGTGAATGAAATGAATTGGTTCCCAATTTAAAAGTGAACAAATAATAAAAGTTATTTCTTTTCTGTGAAGATGATTGATCGCATGCCACTGACTGAGCATCTACAACAAAGTTTGAATGAAAACAGATCTCCGGCTAACTAATATTTTAGCAAGGTTAAGCTTATTATCGACGTACAAGTATAACTTCTTAAGTAAACTTGGCCCGTCAACAATGGAGGGTTAAGTTGTCACAACATGTGCTTACTCATCAAGTCATGTATTGCATTAGAAACGCACGCATTTAATTTAACAGAGATTCAATGTAACTATGTATTTTGTAAGTGTTGGTCATAATAGTACCTGTGTACAGTTTTAAAAATGATTTTTTGAAACTGTACACAGGTACTATTATGACCAACGTTGTTGATCGAATTATGTCGGATAAATATAATCGGAAATAATTTTTCCTTTTGGAATGGATTGGTTTATCTAATCGTGATAAAGCAACAGCTCAACCTTTTATAATACAATTCATTTTCAGAATAATGGGATTATTACAGATTTTCTGTTTATATTCTTTCACAAAGATTTTTATCACAACCGCAGACTGTGGAGTTTTCGGAATCGCGGCTAAATTACTTACAGACATAATGAAATTAATACAATTAAATTATATTTATATTTTGCACCTATGTAAATGGGGTTGTAAATGTAAGGTAAATGTTAACTTACTAGTGTTGTTAAAATGATGAATTTATTGCGAGACCAATAATTACAATAGTGAGAATAAATAAAAAATGAAAATCCTCCATTGCCCTTACAATGACTTAGGCTTAGGTTGTCTCATAAAGTCCATTCTAAATACATTCATCTTAAAGGACTGTGGTAGATAGGCCCAGAATATGCCACGTACCTTACAAAATACTATCCAGCGTTTTGTTGACCTTTTTTTAATTTCAACAGACCCGATCAAACGATATCGGTCTCGAGTTTTGACCCTGAAGGCAGACCCTGATATTGTCATCATATAGTGACTATAACACTTGGATGTAAGTTCTACTTCTAGGGAGAATAAAGCACAGCTTAGATCTAGACGAAATTTAAATCCACAAATATTGAGAGTGTGTATTAAACTGGCATTCAAGTGGCATATTAAACTTTTCATTCCTTTGTACAGTGCTGCAAACTCTCCTGATTTTTCAGGAGATTACATGATTTTAGGCTTAATCTCCTTGTATACTGCTTTTTTTTTGCAAATAGAAAAAATCTCCTGGTTTTTGGGAATTTGTGTTTGGTTTTGTTGGCAACTTTTATTTTCATCACGTCACATCGTAGACGGATAAAAGTACGCATCACATCCATACTTCGCAGCTTGCTGCATATGTACGAGTAGGCCCCATCATTTCAAGGCCGGACCCACTTTGGCGTACCGAGCCTTCCTTCGCGCATATGTCCTCTTCGGAGGACAGCGCTGACGTGCCCTCTCCTGAGGGTACGCCAACCATTCCATTCAAGCCATAAGGCCACTAGGGCCAAGGCTAGGCTGAGTTTAGTCGGTAGGTCTGTTGGATCGAGCCGCCTCGATTCACCAGGAGTCCGACATAATCAACGCATCCCTGCTTGCCTGTTGCGTTGGTATCCATGAGGATTCTCAGCCTCCTCTCCTGAAGAAAAAAAAAAAAAAAAAAAAAAAAAAAAAACGAACATTTTCTAGTCAAGTGAGGTGACTGTGAGTGGTAAGTTTGAATTATTCATTCCATACCATAAATTAAGTTTCGTATCTGTGGTGCGAGATACGTTTTCACGTAGTATGGATAGTGTCTGCTCTCTCTAATCTGTTGACTTGTTGAGATCTGATCTGTGGTTGAGAGTTGAGAGCAAATATATTCGCTAGAGTAAATATATTCTTTGGTTGAGAGACTTTAATTTGAGTTACATTGTACTAGTTATTTGGTTATAATTCACATATTTCATATCTAATTACAGTACTGGAAACAATAATATATATGTAAAAACAACATAGTAAGTGATTGTGTGGTGTGTTGTATAAATGTGTATATATATATTTTTTTATTATTGTTTAATCTTGCAATCAGTCTTAGATGACTATGAGCAGATGTGTTATAAGAAGTAATTGATTGAATGTTTGTATATTAAAATGCATGGTTTTTGGTTTTATCAAACTTCACTAACATATACTCACTACAATTATTTGCATGTTTTGGGAAAAAAGGTCTTTAATTTTTCTCCTGTTTGTTTTTACTATCTCCTGATTTTTTTGTTTATCATCTCCTTTTTTTTCGCAGGTTGGAGTTTGCAGCACTGCCTTTGTATAACTTGCTCGAGTGTCTGCATGTGCAGTGATCAATGGTTCGGCTTGTTCTAGAGACTGGAAATCGCTAAGCCTTCGAGCATGATTCATGATTATATTCGTGAATAGTTCTCATGATCGTTGACCTGTTCTTCAACTAGGTAAAGGTAAATTAAGACGATATGGTGCACATAGACGTAAATGGTACAGAGATTTAGCATATACTGATAGATTGCTACGATAGTTGAAATTATTTTGTATTAATATTGCATTGCTGAAAATTACTATAACTTGGTTAATCGTTGCGCAACGCATAAAAATGCTGACAGCGTGAACGATCATGAATGGTCAATGTAATTGAATCATCAAGCTACAAAAGGTTTTTTACAACTAATTGTTAATACTATTTATAACAATCAATAAAGTCGCAGGACACAGCTTATAAAATATTTCAATTTTTAAGGATAGCCAATATTTTGATTCCTCTATTTCAGAAAACTACAGAATATAAATATATGAATTATATATTTTGTGTAGCTTTTGTGTAGAGAGTTTATTGAACAATTATTATTTCATGGCTAAAAAAGTAAAAAAAAACTAAAAGAAAGAAATTATCTTAAAAAATGGTCTAGAAAAATCGATACAATGTCCAAATATAAAGATACTCGTAAGCTAACGACTAGGAGCATCTAATTCAGCTGTTGTGGGGACGCTAAAGCTTCCAAGATTTAGCACATCGGTGTTCATTAAGAGCCGGTGACATCTTAGTTGTAACCAGAACGAGGAAAGTTTTAGCTCTCCTTAGGATTTGATTAATCTTTTCAATTAGTAATCTACAATATGATTCAAAATTCTTATATAATCAATTTGATAAAACTTCTACATATTTCCTCCATTTAAATTATTTGATCTTCATTAATCAATTTTTTTTTAATGAAGATCAAATAATGATCAAATAATAATTAATAAGCGGGAATATTTATCTGTAATTATTATTACTTACAGATAAATATTCTGATGTGTAAGGTATTCTAGTCAAAAAAATTTAAGTAACCCTGCGCAGACAAAGTTGGGGGTAACAACTAGTTATATGTATAATAGATAACACTTTAAACCATGCAATGTTATAATACATGTAAGAGTAAGATATTATTATTCTCTAAATTCCGCATGTTTCTTTGAATATGGTATATGTTTTTATTTGTTGAATAATATTTTATTATTTTTTTGGTAGTAGACGAGTAAGTTACTCAATTGATGGTAAATTATAACAATATCTCATAGACTTCCAATATATCAGGGGAGTCACTCAGCCACTGCCTGCTTGTAACGTTTTTTTAGCGTTACTTGATCTTATTGTATTTATTCCTTCATATGGCTAAGATGAATTCAAAAATAAGGGCAAAGATAAAGTTATTTATTGTGAGCAAATTTTGAGATCAGTATTAAATTATTTTCCCTATAGCGTGTTTGTCCGTATTATATTTAATGTAATATTTAATGTCCGTAAGACTAAATATTCAACGAAAATACGAAATTAGTACACATATACCAGGACCACTATTAACCCATCAGTTAAGGATACGAGTAGAGTTCGTAAGACTATCCAAGATAAGATTGCTATCACTTAGATAGCAGTAAAAACTTCGGATGATGCGAATTTTGTTTGTTGTAGTTTTTAGTTGCTTGGCTACTCAAGTTTTCCAATTGAAGTTATCTTTTCTCCTTAAAGTATTCGAAGCAACAGAGAATTTGTGATAGAAATTAAACAATTCAATTGCTCTTTTCATTCAATAGTAATCGAATATAATGAACATACTATACATTTATTCAATAATAAACTAAACTGCGATCTGTTTGTTAAGTGTTGTTACTCCAGCATAATTTAGCAAAAAAAAATGAATGCCGAAAAAACATACGATACATTAATATACACATAGATTGGTCATTGAAGGTTTACGGAATCTCGGAGGATGTAGCGTTGTTAATGATGTTTGCTACTTTATGGGGTGAGGTCAACATCAACGGTGGCACGAAGAACTACTTCCCATCCAACCTGACCTGTAATGACAATAATTTCTGTGTATCACCTGAGTATAGTCTTTAGCGGTAGCTCTTATTCTCCAAATAGAGATTAGACCTTTATTGAATTTCACTTAAACGGCCTCTTATTCCCTGCTTATGTTGACGTAGACACTATTGGCAATAATCAAAGTAATCCTTTCAACTTGTCAAATAATTTCTCTGTGGTACTCTTTTGCCGAGCTTGGTTTGTGAATTAATTAAAAAGCTACTGTTATGAAAAACCGCATCTTTGCTTCGTTATTCTCATTAATGTAATTGATTGCTTAGTGTTGTTTTGTCGTAATGAAACCGAGGCGGCACGGCGGCGTTACCAACGGTAACGGGTTCTTTAGGTGTTTCTCAATTAAGTGTTACACAAAATAAATGTCACCTACATAATGTACATTAATTAACACTCCGCGAACACCTGCGCGGGTATTACAGGAGTTAATTCAGCTTTGTACGAATGGAACATTTAAAGTTTCGGTAATAAATTGGTAGACTCTCGCTCGGCAATAAAGGGAATTGTTGTGCGGCGGCAACATTTCAAATAGTTTTTTGTTTGTTTCTTGTTTTGGACATTAATGAACTCTACATTTAGAATTCTGTGCTGAAGCCGACTGATTATGAGGTTATTTAATGTCGCGTACCTATGTGTTTTGTCTACTAATGTGATAATTAAATTTAATATGAGCGGGGATTGTATCCCAGCAAGGGTGTAAAGTAAGCCAGTTCATTTGTTTTTGTTTATATATAACAGTATAATATGAAAGCATATACGAGCAGAGGTTTTATAATTTTGACATGCTCATAATCTGTGAAGAATGAAACATAATAATAATATTATATTTCTTAAAAACTTATTTCAAAACAATTACCTAATTTGGTCTCGCATAAGTGAAACAACGGTCATAACCATTAATATGTTATATTTGTCGACAGGCAAGAAGATAACATTAAAGTGATCGACCATGATGCCACTATAATTATAAAATAAATTATTAGAATTAATATAACCTAATTATTATAGTTCTAATCATTTCTTTATGGACTTGTTTCATCACTGAAGTGTGAGGTGAAGTGCAGTTAATGTGGATCATGTAATATAGCCAAACCTTCATCCAACTTCGCAAAACGAATAAAATTCGTGCACTAACAGCACAGCATATAAAAAAATAACAATAATTTTTGAAGTTTGTCTGTGTGACTAGAGTTATCAACGTAGAATTCAAAACGCTATACGAGCCACGGCGTGATGTTTGGCAGGGATACCTTAACTAGTATGCCCTGTGAGGCTTTCCCCGTTCCCGTCCTACATACGTCAGATGACTAGCCATCATCTGGTGTGGAGCGTAAAGCATTCCACCTCGAGAAAATAAGGGGTACCTTACTTATAGGCTTAATTAATCCTTTATATCATTAATTATGCCTATAATATGCCTATAAATATTTATACTATACTCGTAATAATATTCTATATTTTAATTTGTCTTCTTTACGACTGTATCTTTTGATTGGCGGAATTTTAAAACATTTCACGTATTTGGTGTTCGTTTGAGGCATGGCGTGAGGCCTAGTGATCAATCACCACCGTATAGGTGCTTTCAAGAAATCACAGTCTACCACTGTGATATCTCAAGCAACCCGAAATACCAAGCTCAATGATGCTTAAAAAGATTAACATTTCACCGGCAGATTGATGCCAAAGTCGCTCGAGAAAATTCCTCATCAAAATTTAATGTTCCATAATACGCAACCATTAACGACACGTCAGTACACCAATAATATCGATGATAGAAAATTCGACGATAGATTAAAACGTTATCAGTGATCGCCGGCAATACTTTACAAAATAGAGTCGCAAGATTTTAAGCTGTTGCCGGACGCAATTACTGTATATTAGTTCCCCAATAACAGCTTCGGTACGTTCAGTCTTTAAAATTGGCTATTACTGGAGCGAAGTAAGCGCGCCGCTCTCGGCCATAAATAGAGAGAGTCGATAAGCTTAATGTTCGCGGGGGGAATAGACACAGAGCGAGGAGACGGTAACTGCAGATATCATTAGTTATACGGCCTTGCTTAGTGATGTAGATCATCTAGTTTAATATGCTAATTGATATTAGGTAATAGCCGTTTACCTAAATGTTCCTAAAATATCTGTCTAGTTGCAATTACTTTAGATTTTTGGAAATAGGAATCACGACACGGTCATGAAAATGAAACTAATTTCACCGCTGGATGAAATAATTTTAAATCTATTACGAACACTTGTAATGAAGACTTTCAATGTTAATATTTATGCTCTGATCATAAATATATATGTTTTGTAATATGTCCTTTTTTGAGTGATCTTCAAACAATCTTCTTTTAGTTATCATTTTGCCTACCCCAACTTTTTGCCAAGTTCCGCTTTCCTACCAAGTCTTTTGTCTAGTAGTCCCCAAAGATACAGTTCTCTCATGTCCGCTTAGACGACGTCCAGCTAACGTGTCTTGGGTATTTTACGAGATCTAGTTCCATGTACAGTGAGATGGAGGTACTTATTTTCGACGTAATTTGCACATTTGAGTCTGATATGGCTTAACTATCAGAGACGACATTCCAGCAGCTTATCCGCTATTTCAAGGTATTCCTTACGAATACGGTCTGGCTATGTAATGCATATAATCATATACAGATACATCCATCACCTAATTTTATACCAGGATATAAAGCTATTATTAGACGTGACTTTCTAGCATTAGCCAAGTCTGGTTTCTGTAAAGTAGGTTTGGTTGGATGATGCATTTTTTTTCACCAGCATATGGTCGTAGTGAACGCTGATTACGTCTCGCCTTTTATCCAAGCGACGCTTATTAGCACTTGTATATCGTTGCCTATTTCTCCTGACTCGTGTAGTATTGTTCAAAAGAACGTTTAAATATTTTATATTGAATTCCCACCTTTATAGGTTACGGGTCTGTACTACCACATGCCATGTACTGATTTCGCAACGTTCTGTTTAGGACCACCGCTTTCATATGTAAGTTTCACTCCTACAGCACTGTATATTTTTATTTTTTTTATTGTACAATAAAGTATTATATATATATATATATATATATATATATATATATATATATAATATATATATATATACTATACATATCTACTATAAGAAACTAAAGGTTCGTTTATGGGCAAATGTATAATTTTTTATAACAAGATGATTCAATTGTAGCTGAATTGCCTTTCATAAGTTCAAGGTTTGTCAAAAATATGAAATAAATTGTAAACACATATGTATGTACGTTGTATGATAACGACATAATTTATTGTAAATGTTGTTATTACTTTTGATAAAGATGATAAGTTTCTTGCGCCCATTCTTCTTTTTAGCTAAAAAATACGTCCTGAATGGGTGGTAGGAAAAAAAATTGGATGATTCAAAAGAGCTTTCTATAAAGTCACATTTGAATAAAGTTAATTTTGATATTTGATTTTATATAGATACCTACTTAAATTTAATAACGAGGACCAGTGATATGTTTAACTGGCTTTTTGAAACCAAACTTTCAAAATCAAAATTAAAAAAAAAAATAAAAGCACTCTTACCTGATATGTACTAAAGTAACATACAAACTTTTTACTAATTTGACCGCTTTCCTCGTGAATAATGACAACAATTAAAAAGGTTTGACTGTGAAATTCGGTCGCAACACCCACCGAACCCGGTTATTGTTAATGTTGGTGCTTATTTGAATTAATGTGTACCTGTTCTTTACGCACATTTGTTAACGGGAGCTCGCGACAACTATGTAGGAAAATATGGTGCCAAAAAACGGGTTCTTTTGTTTATAGAAAATGTTTTAGAAATAAAATAAATGTCTTCGTATTGTCTTTCTACAAAACCGTGTAATAGGGTACGGTCACTTCTTTGTTTGAATTTTTAATGCGGTGCATCCTTTTAACGATTTGTGATTCAGCAGGTAAACAGATTTTTGAGCTTAAATTCGTTGACCGTCATTAAATTTAACTGCATATTAAAATGTTAAGTCTAAATGTGATTTTGAGATTTAGATATAATATATAATGACTGACTAACTATGCGATATTATGTAAGTATAAAGAAAGATCCTGGAATTGGTATAAATAGAGTTTATCGGATCGACACAATACCTGTGGGCGTACTCTTAAAAACGATATTCGATATATCGTGGACTTCGTCGTGTCGTATCCTACTCTTAGTTACTATCGTTTAAAACATTTCAACGGACGATCGAACGAACGATATTAATTTTGACATAAGAAAGCCTCAAATGACAATGATGAATTGAATTTGACAGACGAACATTCAAAAATAAACGTCAAATTTACGATGATTACAACGACACCCCAAACCATATCGTATTACTTTTCGCAAATTTGACGTAAATTTTGCGAATATTCGTCTGTCAAATTCAATTCATCGTTGTCATTTGAGGCTTTCTTATGTCAAAATTGATATCGTTCGTTCGATCGTTCGGTGGAATGCTTCAAACGATAGTAACTAAGAGTAGGATACGACACGCCGAAGTCCACGATATATCGAATATCGTTTTTAAGAGTACGCCTACTGGTTCGTTTGATTTATGTTAACTTTTTCTTAGTTGATTCTGTCGCAAAAAAAGCAGCGATAACATTCCTGTGTTCCAGTTTAAATGGAAATTATTGAGAAGCATGACTGTATATTATGACATAATTTGCTAATGCACACAGTAGTTCTTCGGAGGAGATTTACGATAAATTTCACAAGAAATCACATGTACTATAAGCATCTGTAACTATTTACCACACAATTACTAGGTAGTTTGTTTGATTGTCAGTATAAAGCATTAATAATACGGAATAACAACTTCCATATCATTAGCTCCACTTCAGTGGTACTGGTAATAATTATGAATAGTAAGAGCTTTTGATAGGTCAGTGATGCAACAATATCAAGGTCCAAGCAACAAAATGCGGGACCACAAAGCTTATGCCTGTCACTCGGGTGATTGATAGCTCCCTGTTTTCTTTGTGGACCAATTGCGCCTCAAAGCGCTGATGCTGACGACAGGAATCAGTTTAATATAACTGACACCCGTCAAATAAGGCCGATGTGAAGCAATAAGAGATTGATCGACGATCTGCGTAAATTCAACCTTGAAAGCAAATTTATTTATAAATAGGAATGAGTAAAATTATTATTGAATTTGGAATGCCCATGGTGTTCTCGTTCTTTTTTTTATTCTATAAATGTCATACACCACATTTAGTTATGTCGGCTTTAATTAGGTATGTTTACAAAACATGTCTCATAGATTAAGAATATATATTTTTTTAACAATTCTTATTGAATCCGTTAATTCGTTAAATTATTTTCGAAGTCCAAATCCACACATACAAATCGTCATCATCATTTCAGCCGAGAGACGCCCAGTAATGAATATAGGCATTCCCTAAGAATCACCAGATTAGGTCCTGCTCGGCTAGCATACAACGCTAGCCTATGTCACCATATATATTGATATATGAGTTCCTAAATATATTTGTTAATATATTCGTTTTCATGTTAAAAAGTGTATAAGTGTGCAAAGTGTATGTGTACAAAGTTTGATTTTTGTCAATTGATTTTTATAGTAAATCGTGTTGGTTGGGAAAATAACATTCATAATAAATCTAATTCAATTATTCAAAACCTGAATAGATTACTTCGGACTTTGTCCAGTGATCCTGGTTGTTCCGTTGCTATCATTATTTCTGATTCGATCACGCTATATATCTATTTCCTAGCTTTTCCATCATCCCCATTCTACTTGGGCTGTGCTGTGGAACTTCACATACTATATAATTGAAATCCCAGCAACAAATTTTTACCAGAGGTTTGAGGTTTCGAAAATTGGGATATTAAATAATATACATGCAGAGTTAGGACTCTTAGGTAAACATTTTCTGTTACGCCATTGTGGCGCGGCTTACTCCGTACATATTTGATTAAAATGGAAATTTTATGAAAAATTACCTGCCACTTTGTATATACATGTGAGACATAAACAATTACATTGTTTTCATTTTTGTATAGTAAAAATAACAATGTTGTTTGTTGTTTTAGGTTGAACAAATGGTTGGTTTATCTGAGTATAAGCCAAGGGCGACGGAATCATGAATCGGGTGAGTGATGAAAGCGTTTAAGAGAGTTTATTTTTATAGAAGGTTTCGATGGCGTAATTATTCCTAAGCCACTTACCAAGTGACATTTTTGTGTACTTCTAAAATCAGTAAAATAAATTGTACTTTTCAGAAGTTGTATATAACTACTCAGAATCAATACAAAAAGTCAGTGATAATTTTAGCTAGACACTTAATAAGTACAGTTTATTTTTTTATCAATATAAGCTTCAAGTATAAGAATCAATTTATAAAAATAACTTGCAATATAAATCATTGAAGACATGATTAATTTTATATTTTGTTAAATAAAAAAAAGATATAATAATAATCTTATATGCTTTTCGACATCAAGTAATGTGATATTCACAAATATTATACATATAACGCGCCGATCTGACGTATTGTATCTGATTTTCATTATATTTGAGGTGTTTTTTTTAATTTGGTTGATATTTTGAAGATTTGAAAACTTTTTGCCTACCTACTGTCCGCCACATCATCTTTTTTATAAATGATGACAACTAATAATACTTATATGCAGTGGCGGCGCAAGACCTAAATTTAATGTGGGCATGGTACATTTTACGAGGCCCTCTGTGCAAGAAGGGAATATAAAATAAGATTTTCCATACTTTTTCAAATATATTTTCGCACGTGAGGCGCGAGGCCTTTTGCACCGCGAGGCCGTGGGCGGTGGTCCGCACTGCCCACGCCTTACGCCGCCCCTGCTTATATGTATCGAAATTGTAATAATTATATTACATTTTCTGAAACTAGAGACTTATAAATTTATTATATATCCTTATAACTTATTATTTATTTCCACCTACTAAACAGATTATTATTGATTTATTTAGAACCTAATCGTGTGTATCAATAATGTGTTCAGAATAGGATTTGTTCATGTCTCATAAGATGAGTCACGACACATAACGTAAGTAGAAGCTAAGCACAATCAAACACTTAGCATCTGTATGGACTGCTGGTGGGCGTACATATGTATTAATTTTGTACATTGCAGCTTTTCAATGTGCTTTTTACCATGACTCAAGACGAAGTCTGACACAGAAAAATTTTTAACATATTAAAATATGTCAGAAGTCAATACCTCAAAGCTTGATGTTCCAGCAATAGATTTTGTATGATGACAGTGGCCACGGGCTCGAGAGAAGGGCGAGTGAGGATGAGTCGGTGGCGCGCGTGCGCTCGTCGGGCCGCGTGATGCGCGCGTCCGGCGGCGCGTCGGCCGCGCCCGCACTTGCGCCGTGCGCGTGATGCGCGCAGACCACGCCGCGCTCTCCGCGTGGCTTGTGTGCTGCGCGGCCGCATTGTCCTCGCACAAGTACAGCACGCGCGTCGTGCGCACCAAGTACGGGCCGCTGCGTGGAATAGTCGTTCACTCGCACCCGCAAGTTGAAGCGTATCTTGGCGTGCCGTATGCTACGCCACCCCTTGGTAGCCTTAGGTAAATATCATAGTCTTCGCATCGAAATACTATCACTGACTTGTAAGTCTATAGCTAAAGGGTGGTTAAGATATGCATGTATTCTCCAATTTTTTTAAGTTTGTAGGTAGTTTTATTCTGTAAATTCATGGAGATTCAATTTTAAGACATTGGGGTGAAAATCAATTTCATACAAATTTAAAATTAGATATTTATGACGCCCTAATATCAGTGCAGTGTCATGATTTTATTAATACAGCAGGTTCATGGTTTAACACGCATGCGTCGACGGCGCCGGCATTTTGATAGCTATAATAAACCATCGTAGCTGTAGAGTAACGCCGCATCAAGTTAACTTTCAGCTAGTTTTCCTGCTTGACAAATGTTTGCCACGGTTAAAAAATGGCAATTTACTATAACATACAGTGATAAGGTTTTATAAGACTAATATTTAACTAACGTAGTTGTTCCCCTGTATTGCACATGATATCGGTAATCTCATGCCATCTTGTGATCCGTTTGCTAGTTCGGCACCTCTAATGTATTTAAGAAATTATCGTTGATTTCAAATTTTAACGACATGTGTAATATGCAAGTATAAACTTGAATGCACTTGGCCGTACCACTTTTTCACCTCCATAGCCGTAGCCATGGCCGTAGTACATGTTGTACAAGCATAAGTTAAATATGGTGAAACATATCAATCTTTACTGGATGGATTCATCCGTACCGCATGCCCGCTTATCACTTAACCTGCGCTGTTACTTTGTAACATTAAACGTAGTAGCTGGAGACTACATTCATATTGCAAAAAAATAATTTGAAATAATAACTTTGTCAAATATTCAAATAGATTATTGGAAACGTGAATGACGTATTATTTCGTTAAATGTACTGTTTTACTGGGCTAAGCTCTATTCTAATTGCACCTTTGAATAAAAACCACCATATATCAGCGTGACTCCATCCCGTAGTCCTTGTAAAGATGTGCATTCGGCATCGTCGGTGATCCCAATATCACGGCTTTAGTGGAGATGTTGATATGATTGCAATGGGGGAACATTGGTTCTCTATGCGTTCCACATCTGCCTTCGTTGTCTTTTTACAATAGTTCCATCCACCAACACTGTGAAGTTCTTCAGTATTAATGGTGCCCTTTAGGTATTGCAGTTGTTTATGAATGGTGGTTACTACTTACCGTCCAGGTTATCATTTGCTCATCTTGACAAACTTGTGTAATTCCACTTTTGTATATTGATTACCGATGCTAAGATTCCGAATGAATAAAAATATTTATTTTCCAAATATTATTCTTTACAATTCAGAAAATCTTGATATATATACTAATAGGACGAGAGACTAAGCTTATTATGATTAGCATATTTTTTTTCCCGAGGAGGAGGGAAGGAGTCACGACTCCTGGTCATTTAAATAAATTATTTCTTATAAATAATAAAGTTATGCTAGTTACAAAACGCTTGTAATATTTGAAGCTACATGATAAAAATATACGAATTTCTTAATTTATTTTTGTTTTTGAGTGGATCGCGTATACACGAGTTTCATTTAAAAAGTATCCGACCGTGGCCAGTAAATGAATCAGAGTTCCGTTACAGCAATTATGTCATCTGTTGTTTGAAATCGTGTTCCTTTCACAAGACTTTGGACAGCTAAAGATCGCAGGGATCCACATCAAGTATAAATTTTGCAGTTTTCGGTCAAAAAAGTCTGTAACATGTTTGATGGCTGGAGCATTGTCGTGATGATGTAACTTTTTTTTTGTGATGATCGACTTCATTGATCAACTTTGGCCTAGTTTCCGAGTCGTATCCATTAGCCTAGGACTCATTAATAGTTATTCATCGCTAGCTTTCTAGCAAAATATGATATAGTAGCAGTGATTCAATAGTTACGTCTTTTACTCCCATAATAGCATCGACGTGAGCTTATCTGTAGTACATATAACCTCACTCTAAGACTCTCCTTTCTTCCTCTCTATAACACTGGACACTAGGGCTTGAACTGAGAGGAGAAAAAACATACGCCTACGAAGATTCATGGTCCACTAATGCAAGCGTGTGCTTGATTTTAGAAAAATAAAGTAATTCTAGATACTCTTTTAATGGGCCTCGTATGTGTGAGTATAAAACTGTACAAGTAATATCAAAAACATTGATACATATATATTTAAATATTCGAGATAATTTAATAATTTATGTAATACAGATATATGCCACCGGTGACACCCTCCCAGTGGAGAACAACGCGTCTAGCAGACGCTTTAAGCCCGGCGTGCCCGCAGGCACCGCCGCCGGCGTCGCCGCGCGAGGAGGCGTTGCTCACTCATCCACGCGCTCGTTTGCGGCAGCTGGAGCGCCTGCTTCCCGTCCTCGCCAACCAAAGTGAAGACTGCTTATACGTCAATCTCTACGTGCCTGTCCATGGTGAGTTAGATATGCGATATTGACGCAACTATTGGATGCAATAGATACTGTTTGATTCGCCATACAAGTTGCCGTTGCTCACTCGTTGAGGCACACAGTCACCAGGAACAACTGCTTAGTTGTCAACCTGTACATACTTGTCAATAATACTAATGCAACCAATCACAGCCATCAGACTTTCTTAATTTTAAATGTGCCAGATGAAGACTCCAACACAACTAAAATGAACCTGCCTGTATCTTGACGTGCCTGATGTCATAGTGAATCTGAGTCGCCCAATAATCATGATCATTCGGATCATCGGAAAATGGAAAACCATATACCAAACAGAAACTTAGAACGCACACGTGTCTTCAAGTAACGTGTAAAATGCAAATTATTTAATTTTGTGTAAATCTGAGATAAAAATTTAAAATTTAAAAAAAATTAAAAACGTACAACTTGCTTAAGATATATATTTTTGATGTACTTTTAGTATATTTGTAAAAATAATCTAATAGTATAGATAATATTTTAGGGCTGTCCAAAATAATATTTAGCGGTGTGTATCCATCAGTAGTGAAGGTTAAAGATTCTGTAGATAAAATATTAAAGGTAATCAATATACTTTTTCCGTTACAAATTAAATAAATAGTTTTTTGATCCTAAACATCGACAAACTTACATTAATTAATACGGAAAGTTTTATGTTTTTAGGTCTCATTTACTATAAGCGCCAACCTTAAAACAATTTGTATAATATATAGTGTTGTACATAACACTCTTATTATAAGAATTATTTTTTATGTATGGCGCAAATTGTTACCGCGGAATAGACGAAAGAACTCAAAGTTAGCATATTCAAAGAAATGTTGCGATTCATTTAAACTTATATCATCGCTCACAAACGAAGTCCAATTATTCAATCGGAATTGCTCAAAGTTATGAGACATTTGTATTATAAAACAATATATTATTTTAACGATCTAAAAAAAATATATTTGGTCCAGTATATATTTTAGGTTAAATTGTACTTCAAGTGGACAAAAAATATCTCGTATTTTACGCGAAAGACTTATGAAATCAGAAACGTACCCATTAACGGTTCTTTGTATTTGGGAGGGAATAGAACAATAACAATAACTTAGTAGCAGCCTGTTGCGGCTCGAATATCAGTATGGTTTCGCGCGGCGGTCGTTAATCCTTGCCAACCTGCTTATTCATAATTTATTCACGTCATTTCATCGCTAATTCACTGTCCGTTAAATAAACCACTGCTGAAATATGCATCGCTTCTCGTAAAGAAAATTACATTTTCTCAGAACCATTTTTCATACCCACAAAGTTATTGACGTGAGTAAATGTTTGATTTCTGCGCCCAGAGTGGGAAGGGAAATTTGATTACGTTATACCTTGTTCAACGGCAGTGTACATTTTGTAGAAAATTTGTATGAACAATTCATGCAACTAATAGGTAATTTAGTTTATTAAGTATGAAATAATGTGTCAGATTTTAAGTAAAAAAACGTGAAACGTCTATGTTAGGGAATCGCTTTTAAAGTAAAAGATTGAAATAAAAAAAACAAGATTGGCGGGGTTTTAAGTATTTTAATAAAAAAACTCAATGTCACAACAGCGAGCTGCCTATATAAGTGAAATATTCACACCACATTTTTGTTTCTAAGACTAATAGTTTTTTAATTATTAAGGTACGATGATATAGACCTTTTCGTTACGGTCCACTTTTTAAACCTGGTACCCATATATTTCAGTACGATTTTAAAGACGTTCCACGTCAAAAAATAATTTTTGTTAATCACCGACGTATTTGAATCTATTTGATTGCTCTTTTAACACTTATAAAAATGTACAATTACAAGCAATTGGAAAAAAAAAACGCACCGTCCACTTTCAGAGTTTGACGACAGATATAGGTTTCACTAAAATACTCCTACTAAATTCACTTAATACTTCGATATTTGTTTACTATTCAAGACTGAATTATTTAAATTAAGTGATTTTAAGAAGTTTGGTTGCCGTCATATATAAGAATGACTCGTCAGTACTCTTATAGCGAAAACAGCAAATTTGACTTTTTATATAAATAAAAATTACTACATGGGAACATTTATTAAAACTAAGGAATTGATCCTGACAAATATTGAAAGAAACAGTCTGCACTAGTATAATACCGATAGATAGGGTTTATCGAAATGAAATAATTTCTTCTGGAGTCTAAGATATCTCCTATCGCTCGAAGTATATGAAAAAAAAGCTTACTTTTCGTTTTTGTAAGCATACTGTTCTATAAGTACAAAAATATATGATTACTGTTTAGAACTTTCTATACTTTTCATAAGCAATCGAGAGAATTATAATACAAATTAAACATAAACCAGCACCGGTTGCTTATTATCGGATCGTCAGAAACTTTCCTTATAGAACTCCATTACGTTCTACTCAGGTGTGACTTCTGAGAATTTCTTATTTTGTTTCCACAGCAGTATTAAATTTTTTGTTGATCTTCTTAGCCGGGCGTGTCAGAAAACACATATTTTTATTATATTTATTTGCGAATACATATTACGATTCATAACATAATTACAAAAAGTTATATTTTTAAGCCAGTTCGCTTATCGGCGCCGTTAAGTAATAAGTGCCAGTAAGTAAACAAATATGTATCAAACAGCTGAATAGAATTTTTATCATCTTCTCTAGCATTTTACCACGTGGTATGGTAATATCTCCTTGGCTTGTGTATAGAAAAATATAGATAAATATACTTCGGACTGTTTCAGTGACTTTGTAAATTTTGTCATTCCTGATGCAATCACGTGGAAAAACTTTAACTTACTCAATTAAGCTCTTTCTTGAAGTTGGATTTATCTAGTTGAACTATTGGAATATTGAAAAACAGGGAAAAATAATGTGAGACAATTACTAATTTACGATTCTCTACGACTCTCTTCTAGATTTTCCTCCATAGTAAATTTCCTGATTCTAGTAGAGATACGGGAAGTATCTAACAAGTTTTGATTCCCTTGCGAGTATCATACGTGAGTAACGTATCTTCTGACTTATTAACGTATCTACTTAGAATTTATATTTTTACTCTGTTGCAACGGATCGAATCAACGGTTGCAGTATTAATGATATTAATTTGAATTTGTTACCTCTATACCTTCCTGTTGAACAGGATCGTATAAGGGTACTCTTTTTTTATAGTACGGAGTATGAAACTGAAAAATCAAACCTTCGCATAAAAAATTCGATTCTTTTTTATGTGTGTCTATTGGCTAATTCTATATAGATAATAAATATACATTGACCTCAATGAAAAATTTAATGTTTATATGTTATGCGTATAAGATATTTTAACAAACTGTTCTAGGGTTTTGATGCGCATAAAATTTTATAGCAGTATTATATATTATATATATTTAAACACCTGCTTTATGTATAATTTACTGCCAATTTTTTAAATCTGTGGTTTAGAACGGTGCTGAAGTTAAGCTTGTTTTTTACCTTACATTTAATTAAAATCGTATAATTACCACGACTGAGAATTGACAACTAACAAACTTGGCCTATTTTTAATATAAGAATAGATTGTCATATTATAATTAGAATTTTTAACTTGTGACTAAAATATTTCCCTTAATGATTATATTATCGTTTTAATAATATATTTAAATAATGTATTATTACCTTAAGCATATTTAAATGATGTACCTGTATAGGTCGCAAAAAATGTATGTAGTCAGGTTATATACATATATAGTAAGTCAGTACTTCATGCAACGAGTGAAGTTGGCAGTGATTGATTGAGCAAGTCTCGGCGATGAAGAGGACAGCTAAAGGGTGTCGAGGCCTCAATTCCGTAGTGCATTGCAGTGCATCCTACCTACCCCTGCAAGCAGTGCGGAAGTGAGGTTGAGTCACCCTACGACCGCACTAATTCCAATTGGATCAAAAGAACTTTCAACGAAGATTTGTTTATGCTGGACTTTTTTTTCAACATAGTATCGGCGATGTATATGTTAGTTAATAATATTACAAATAGTGCTATGGTAAATGGTGTGTTGGCGTTGATATACCTACTGTCAGTAACAAACCAGGCTTTACAATCGAAATACGGGGTTATTGTTAATGAAATAAGAGATGTCTCAATGGTCAGTAAGTGAATTGTAACACGTTGCTGTATGTACGTAAAAAAACTCGATATACGATCTCACTTTATAAATGTTCACTTAGCTTTACATGGTAGTTTACACGCTACAACATGCTTTTCTAATAAAGTATTGATTAAAAAGATGAAAGCTATGTTTCAAGAACTTATTTAGTTATAAATTACAATGCTATAAGTATTCGTTTCTCTCTATATAATATGGTATATTAAGTATAGTTTTAATTATATAATACATAGATCGTTCTATATATAGTGTGTGATATATAGTATTTTTATACTTGATACAATGAGTAATCACAAAAATTTCAAAGTGACTATCGTTTTTAACTCGGTTAAGAGTGCATATATGTAGCTTAAAAATATAATTAGTGTTATCATAAATAAGGAAAGCTTTCTTGTTTTATTTCATATAACATTTATAAATTTAATTTGTTATACCTAATACATAAATATAAAAAAATATATGTAACTTATTTGAAATAGTCTAGCTGTAAGCCGTAAAGTCTTTCTCTTTGTGTGTGTTCTATCGCTTTTACAACGGGTTGTGTTCCAAAGAATTGTTCGACATGATACCCACGGCCACATTCTACCATCGCACCGCTCGCCATCGGCAGGGTGTTCATCCTCACACGTTGGAGCCTAAATGGTCACGCACAGTGCGGTTTCAACGAAATTTCCTTCCGCGCACGCTCCGATTGTGGAACGAGCTCCCTGCTGAGGCTTTCCCGGGGGATTACAGTATGGGGTTCTTCAAAAAGGGAGAAAATAGGTTTTTAAAAAGGTCGGAAAAGCGTTTGTGATGCCCCTAGTGTTGCAAGCGTCCATAGGCGACGGTGACTGCTTACCATCAGGCAGGCCGTAAGCCTTTTTGCTACCGTTGTAGTAAAAAAAAAAGTCTATTAAAATTTGCGGCTAATTATCAATAGAAGTAAACACATTACAAGGGAAAACTTCATCATTGACAATCTTATGGATTGCACCCCACCAAACCATCTCTGATGTCGAATAATGTCACAAACAGAAAAGATTTCATCGTACCTATCAATAGCCCGGTACACAAACATTAGACTGATACGTCGTAAATGGAGAGGTTACAAATTGTATTTGGCTCCATACCTACTTTGCGTAATGCAATCACAGCAATTCAGTTCTCTTTAACACTCCAATCCAATGAAATATCATAAAAATATTCAGCAATTCTTTCGTCTTCGTCTGATATTCAGATTTTGCATATTAATTTATTGCAACAACATGTAATTTTAAAAATATGTGATAACCCAATCGCGAAAATGAGGAAACATTTAAACAAGAAGAAAAACCAAATTCCAAATTCGAATAAACTATTTTGTTTATTTTTAATTACCAATATTATTGGCCAGTTTAAGGTTGTGTAGATAGTGGTTATGCGTCGAATAGAAGAAGTATCTGCTGTTTATTGTGAGTTCTTTTCAGGATTGTGTATATAGCTCTGAAAATAAATATGTGTATTTTTACATTAGGCAATTTATGTTATATCATTTAAATTGTTAGATAAGCAAAGAAAATCGAAGCAGAGAAGGGATACGAACTCGCACCCGTGTTTGGATTTAACTGTTTGGTCATTGAGCGCATTTCAAACGGTATTTCAACTATACTCTTTACTTTTCACTTTGTTCAACCAAGGTATACTTTATTTACTGTTGAAAATGAAGTATCAATATCAACTTAGAACTCTTTAGAGGTTTCTTGAAAATCGGCTAATAATAAAAAGAAGTAAGATTACAAATTTGAATTTCACCCGAGTCGAATGTTCTGTTTGCATTTTTTAATCTATGTAAGACAATTAACAAATTAGTTGTAAATCAATAATTGTATATAGTTACTTAAGTCTGAAATCACAATTATTTTTTTTCCTTGGTACATTTATTTCAAATATATTTATGCCATGTTATTAGATGACTTTTTGCCATCTTGTAGGTAATGGACATAATCCCATATATGTAAAAATTTTGAGACATCTAATCATTATCCTTTACTGATGTTAATCTGACATTTCCCAAAAACTTCTAAAGATCTTATAATAAACAAAAAAAATTGTTTAAAATGTGTGAGGCAAAGCTAGGTTATCGTAATGAAATACCAAACCCTCTCTATTGATTTATTTTAAAATAAGAAGTTATTGCGTGTTGGCAGTTAAAATTCGAATCTATAGTTCTGCCTGGCACTAAATATTAATAGAAAAAAATATCTGGAAACAGTATTTTATTAAATTGCTTTTTTTATGTATGTTAACGTCATAAATATCAGTCTTATACATAGTCAATTTAAGCTGGTACATACTACGCAAAAAAACCTCGCTGGTCTATGTTTATAAAATTATATTTCTTTTTAAGGTATGGTACATTAAAAGAAATGGAAACAACGGTACCTTAATGATTAATGGTTTTAAAAATGAATAATTTCATCCCATTAAAGTATAAATAACAAAATCTGATTAATAAAAACGCATATGCAACAAACGATTTCTAAATAAACAAATTGGATTTAAATGCTCCCCAAACTTTTTCTTTCTTTTGGTATTTTGTGTCGCAATTTCATTAGATTAGAATCCAATCGAAGCTGTCACAAGCACTCGAGGCTTCGTTCACGCCACCCCTCTGTTTCTCATTGTTTATTACATTATATATCTTTCAGTTTCATATTTCCAGCCGTTCAACTTTTATATACTTAGATGAAACTAAATTGGTATTTCGAGAAATTAGGTGTGTATATTTTGCAATAATTCAACTGTTACATTATGATAAATACATTTTTGGTAACATTTTTTTAATATTTTGCACACTTAGCTAAAATTTATAATTTAATAGGGGATTTGACATTTATACCATAAGCCATTACTATATACCATTCCTCTAATACTATGACTAATACTATGACTATTTTAATATTTCAAATATGCATTAAGTATCTCTCTGTCGGATTCGATACACTGTTATTAACGTTAATTTATTGCCACAGTAATAAAACTGCAAAAAAAAGTTTATTTGCAGTACCTTTTACAACCTAGGTAGTGTATTTTAAACTGACTGTTTGTCATAAAACGATTAATGATATTCTACACTATAAGAAATTAGAAATAGGTTGTTGATTGTGTAAACAATAACTGCATTTTAAATAAAACAGTTAATTGAACTTTTGTTTAATATAGTAATATGTTTATACATAGGAATAAAAACTAAACAAATATTTGTGTCCTGTTCGTAATTAGGTGGTGAGGAAGATAGTGTAGGCCCAGGGCTGCCTGGTCTTGTGTTCATTCACGGCGAGTCCTTTGAGTGGTCCTCCGGGAATGCTTACGACGGAACGGCACTGGCGGCGCATGGCAACATCATTGTAGTCACTATCAACTTTAGATTAGGTGTATTGGGTAAGACAGATTTTTTTCAATAGATTATTTAAAGAGAATTGATACATGGGGCAGATGAAAAACAAACAATAATAATAAATTACAGCTAATATAATGTGAAAAAACTGCATTAAAATACAAACTTACGTATTCATTCCTGTTAATTTCATTTTAGATCTATTCTTTGATAATTAACTAATAAACAATAAAAAGGAAATAAAAGAATGCTTGTCTTCAAATACATTTGTTGTAATAGATAATTAATAAAAGTTTAAAATAAATTTCACTATATAGGCTTCGAGTTCTGCGAAGTGTCAAAGTTGTATAACAACAAGGTAATACCGACGTCAAACTATCAGTTTAGAATGAAGGTTTAGAATTGCCGTCCCGTCTCTGTTCTTGTTTGTTTTGACAACATAATGTAATCAAACTTGCGAATCTTCTTTTGAAAAGAAAATTCTCCCTGATTTCTTACAAAATATAATAAACTGGTCAGGCGAATTTACGTCCGGAAAAAAGGGTGCTTATTTTGATTTATAAATTAGGATAAATTTGAGATATATTTTTTTCGGTTTCAGTATTATCATTAGTTATGCTAAACATTATTGATCTTTTTCCTAGTATACTGCATTCAATTTCGATTCATTAAAATGGGGTTTGATTTTGATAAATATTTCTGGATAAATAAGCTTTTGCTTTTGTGACTATATACAAAACATACAAGTAATAAAATATTAAAAAAAATGAGTTGATTTCTCAATTTACTCGAATTAGAGACTGTGAGTGACTGTGAGTGTTTAACAATGTTGACATATACTCTTTATAGTACATCATTTTGTTTTTCAGGTTTTTTAAAAACTGGTGCTAAGGGGTCAGCGCAGGGTAACTTTGGACTAATGGACCTAGTAGCGGGGCTGCATTGGTTGCGAGAGAACTTGCCTGCTTTTGGGGGAGATCCGGAGAGGGTCACTATCATGGGTCACGGCACAGGGGCGGCTCTAGCCAATTTTCTCGCCGTATCACCTGTGGCGAGGGGTAAGTATATATATATATATATAAATAAATTCATAATAATATATTAATATAAAATATATTAATAAATAAATTAATAAATATTATAATATAATAATTAATACATCATTAATTCATCAATTTGTATTAGTGGCAGTAAAAATACTGCTTTTAAGGATTAAAAAATACAGTGAACAGTAAATTTTCTGTTGAACACTCCGTTAAACCTACCAAAGACAAATACTTCTTCTGAAAAAGGGTATTAGAAAGCTTTTATAATAGAAAATAGTTCTTAAATTGGTTCTCATTGTGTTCAATTGCAGATATGATAATTTATCAGTCTGTTTACCACTTGTAATACAGACAATTTGCAAGATAAACCAATAATAACAATACCAATAAATTATACCAATTTAATAACAGTTTTGACGATGATGACGTGTAATAAGAAAACGACAATCTTTAGAGAGGCAACTATACTTTACTTTGTTTAAATTTGTAATATTATTAATTACGTATATTTAATTGATAATCTTAAATTTTAGGTTTTTACAATATAGATATATAAAACAGACATAAATACTATATTATTAGCTTGAAATTAAATTTTCATTATATACACTCAAGGACAAATTTAGAGCAACGCATAAAAAGTGTGTATAAAACATTAAATTATGAATCATTTCGTTATATATTTTTTGTAATTTGGATTTTGTTTATTACTCGGTAATTTAAAATTGCAAACGTTGAAAAAACAAACGATCAAATGGCATAAATTACCCAAATTAATTTACAGATTAGAACAATTTTATAGTTAAAGTTTTATTCATTTTTTTCTTAGGAAAGCCTGTAACGTGGGCTATAATCAGTACTTAGTGTTGCCTCCTTTAGCTCTTCGAACTACTTCAAGTTTCCTTGGCATACTCATTCGATTCTTCTTGTAACGCATTTTTAAGCTCTCTCAAGTTAGCGGGAAGAGGATTTCTTTTCAAAATTTGTCGTCCAAGCTTATCCCATACGTGCTCTACAGGATTTAAGTTGAGTGAGCGCGCTGGCCACTTCATGGCATTGATTTCAACGTCTCGAAGGTAGTCGACAACCACTGCCGCAGTATGGGGGAGTGCATTATCATGCATAAAAACAAATTCATCTCCTATGAAAGGGGCATTCTCGATGACACGCAGTTCCGTACGTGCCCCATACAAATACCTCCCCATATCATAATTGACCTTCCACCATATGCCTCTTTTCCAATGATGTTACACTATGCGTACATCTCTCCTGGGTATCTCCACACTTAATTTTTTCTATCATCTGGCTTCAGTCAAAGTCTGGACTCATCTGTAAATAAAACTTGAGTCCAAGTTTCGTCATCCTAATTTTCGTAATTGCGAGCAAAATTAACTCTAGCTACTCGATGACATGTGGTATGAAAGGGACCTTTGGCAGGCAAATGTGAATTTAATCCGGCTGATTTAATTCGTCTTTTCACGGACTTCTTGCAGCCTAGTCCTTACCTCGGATAAGTTTTAATTTCATTTATTTTACCAAAAACAAACAATTATAGAAAAGAATCCTATACTAGGCGTGACATAAACTCTTTAGAGTTTTGCCGCACACCAAAGCCGTCGTATCAATACTTAATAGGCGATAATAAACATTATACAGAAAAAAATAAAATTAAAAACAAAAGATGAACCCGTTAGGAACAATACAATTCTACCAACGCAGCTACCTCTCTCACTCTTACATAATGCGCGTGCATATATTTATTTTGAGATATGTATTGTTATTATAATTATTATTTGTTATATTATTCTTATATTTTACTTATTTAAATATTGGTTAAAATATATAACATATATATATATAATATATTAAGTGAATGAGAATTTTCAGTTATTTTTTTCGTTCGTTAAGGTTTCGTTTGTTAAGGTCCGGTTTCTAAGCACACTGCTAACGATGAAACGGTCATCTCTGGTTTTCCGTTTACGCCCCTGTCCTGCGAGTCTCGTAAACTGTCCAGTCTGCCGATACATTTTGATAACTAACTGTACCACAGATTTTGATACTCGTGAAATTTGAGCCAAATTTTCGTATATGTGCCCAGTTTCAATTAGACAAACAAAGCAGACGTGGTAAAAATAAAAAAATAGAAACCTAAATTTAAACACAAACCAAAAGATAAGATTTTTTATGCAGTATGAAAAAACACAATATTACACAATAACAACATAAAGCAAATGAAATTCGAAATAAAAAATATATTCCAATATTTTCTTTTTTTTCATAGGATTTACTAATGTTTCAGTACGTACTATACTGGAGAAATTAAATCTTTTTTTGCGCTCCTCTAAATTTGTCCATGAGTTTATATAGATTGAACCTAACAAATTAATTCAATCAGAATTGAAAGGTTGTCCACTTCGAAGATTATTATTATTCATAACGCCGACAGAAATGTCCAAACTTTACTCATTCCCTCCATTGGTTCGGTTCCACGGAAAAGATTTATTAGATTACACTATAGTTATGCTAATAGATAAGACCGCGTAGAATTTGGTTCCTGTTTGAAACTCAATATCAGTGTTCAGAGTACCTTATACCCTTGAGAGATACGTCAGACCTATTTAAGTAAAAGACTTCGAAATCACGCTTGGATCAATAGGGAAAACACGGGACCGAAAGGTTGTTTTCGTAGCTAAAATATGGAGAGAATCAAAGTAGTTTATCCTTCTTCAGAGCTTATATAAGTGATATAGCATCGGTCGTTTTTAGTAGTTATTTATAGATCTACGTATAAAAGATTATGTTATGAAGATTTCTGAACTTCATTACATAATCGGAGCCTATTATTATTATAGTAATGAGGTGAAAACAGAGAGTGTGTCATCGATATATCCTTTGAGTACATTATAGATCTAGACTTATATTTCATGAACCACTCCAACCTGATTCATGTCAGCATTATAGGTTTAAACTGCTGTTCAATATCATTGGAGGATCACACCATCGCGCACGAGAACCTTTCTTAAGAGCCATTTAAAATAAGGTCAACATCATCCTCGAGTTCTTGAAATTTGCAACACCGCAATGAAAATAGGGAACGATTTTCTTGGAGAATAATTTATTATCTCAATTATCATGGTTCGGGATAGCAAATTAAATCATGTTATCTGTTCCAGAACTATTGAAGCGCGTCATTTTGTTAAGCGGGTCTGGGCTGAGTTCGTGGGCGTTGCAAAGGGAACCGCTTACAATAAAGAGAAAGGTGATTTGTCTTTATCATAAGACTTTATTTAATAACTTAATATATAAGATATTTAAGATAGATAGCTAGTTCCAAGAATGTTTATTTCTTATATATAATAACAGAGATTACAATTATTTGAGGTATATTAATACTTTTATATGTAGTAGTAAATTGACAACAAGCAGACTGCCCAACTAATGGTAAGTGGTTATATTCACCAGTAGTTGATTTTTGTGAGATTCGCAGCAAATCTGCAACCACTGCAAAGTGCACATTGTGCGTTGCTAACTTGTAACATACGATATAAAGTGACAGTACCTGGAAATTGTCTGTCTTCAGGTTTGAAGAGAAATATATATCTAACCTTTAAATTGGGACACAGTAACATTATACTGCTCCTATGTAGTAAAAATATTAAGTTGGAAGTACCTAAGTAGATGACGTAGTGAACCTATCTGTGGTAAAATATAGTTTAAGATATAAAAATATATACATTTTTTTCGTATATTACTTATAAATAGTTTTTTGTGTTTATATACGAGTATTAGATAAAAAAATTATAAAGATAATATATTTAATTTAGATCCCGTCATATACCGATGAATGTTACAGCTTTCTATGGATTACAAATTATTTTTCTCCCACATTTCATCAATATTGGTTCAACTGTTTTAATGTGAAAACTACCACCTACAGATAAAGTTACTTCCACATTTTTATAATATTAAAAATGAGTTTGGGTTAACGCGCCTATTTTAGAGTAAATTGTGGTTTGAAATTATAAATTCTTTCAGTCAACCCATTTACAGAGAAAGACGCATTTATTATATTACACACTGAACTAACCGTTTTTCTGACGGGTCAGGTAGCGGAGCAAACAGGATGTCACGGCGATCTCTTGGAGGACGATCTAGCGCCATGTTTGCGAAACAAACCCCTGAGCGAGCTCTTGGCCGTGCGATTGGATCCGCCGCGGTTTCTACCCGGGTTCGCGCCCTTCGTCGATGGTACCGTCATTGTTAATCCGTCCTCTGTAAGTATAAATAAATATTATGAATGAAATATATGAAGCTAAAGTGCTTATACGATATATACGAATAAAAAATAGTAAAAAGATTAACAAATAATATTTTAAATTAAATGTGTTTACACTAATATAGAAATGTAGTTTTTCTACGTACTATTTATTTTGCGCAATTATATGTACATAATAGAAAATTCACTTTAACTGAATTTTATGATTGCAATGTTGGTTCAGTAATAATTAGTTCTATATGTCATTACTGATTTCGTGAGGATTTTAAGATTAACTATTTGCTGAGAGTGACTATCAATAAAACATATCTATGGAATAACAAACTTGTAATCTGAGTCGTAACTCAAAACAAAAATTGGGTGATAATGTCCAGAAGTTATGTCAAAAGAAGTAAATATGAATTATTTAGTTTCTCAACATCTCGAAAACAATATTCCGCTAGACAGCATTGGGATGAGTTCGAATGGAAATAATTTAGTTCGAGAAAATATCATCACTAATTGAAAACGATACTTACATTGACATTCTTACTAATTGGACGACCGTATTTTCCTTTCGTAATTCAATTTTAATTAACAAGTTCGATTCGTGTTTTCTATAATGAATTGGAATCACGGAGAAAAAATGAAATTGATTTTAGACGTTAACTTTATTGAATTTTCATTTCTAATTAACTAGGTTTTAAATGCTTAGCTAGTCAAAAATTGCAATGTTCTGGCCTTTCTTAAGGCTAAATCTAAGTGAAGTAGTCAAGAGCGACCAAAATCAAAGCGACAGTAAAGATATAAGGAGGGGTGGAATTTGTGACACTATGTGTTGAAAGAGATTACCATGTACGATAAATTTATGTTTTTAATCATCATAAATAATAATTATACCTTTTATAATTATGATCCATCGTTAACAAGCCTTTCTACTTAATGTTATTAATTCAATTTATTCTCGAAGGCCTAGCTGTAATTTATTGTATTTATATACAGTAATGTATATTTAATTAATATTATATTTTAATCTTATTGTCCTTCAGAATGTTTTATTGTTACTTTTAATAATGGTTAATCCTACCCATTTTGGATTTTAGGTTGACTATTAATTAATAGCTTTTAGGAGGTGATGCTACCCGTGTTTTATTAGATTTTTCCGCAGAAAAGATAGGTTCTCGTGGTTATTATTGTCCATGACCAACCCGGACTCTCAAATTATTGCCATACCAAATTAAATCAAAATTGATTTAACCGTATTTATCATACTAGAACGAGACCTCCTGTAGAAATATAAAAAAATAATTTGTCAATACAAAATTTTATCAAAATGTTTTCCAGTTTATCATTACAAGTTTGTGATAACAACGACCTATCAATATCCATATCGGAAATCTTTTTAAATTTCGTGAAAATTTATTTAGAAATATGCAATCTTACTGTAATTTTTCACTTTGCATTTTATTTCATAGAGCCAATTAAATACATAAATATGAAAAAAGTGTTCGACTCATTATTTGATATGCAGGCAATGATTATCTGAGTTTGTAAATAGTAACAAGTATCGTTGAAAAAATAAGGACAAACATAATGAAAAATATAAATTGTATTATATAAATTGATATGAAATTAAATTAATATGAAATTATGTATGAAATAGAATGTCATTTTTATGTCATATGGGGTGTATTAATGTTTCTCCTTAAAACAAATGTATCGATTAGTTACTTATACGATTTTTTACTAAAATAATGGTTATCGAAATAATATTTTTATAAAGTTAGGTAATATATCAGGAATTTATTTAGTATTTTATACTTACAAACATAAAATTAATTATTTAAAGAGCTATATAGGGTTATTACAAAACACTATTTTTGCAACTGGCAATATTTTCGTTCAACTAAATAGAATGGACTCTTCTGGAGGTAAGTCGATATTGATGATATTACAGTTATTAATGTTAAACTTTTTATCGCATATAATGTATAGAATGTGGAATTGACGTTAGAATAAAAAACAATGTGTTGCTGAAAAATGAAATATTTATTTTGGTATTATATTTGTTGCATTAATCAACATAGAAAATATATATCTGAAAAATTAAACAAACAGCATTAGTTAGTTTGTTGAATCAAAGTCTTCATTGGTTTCTGTTGCGTGGTCTTTGAGGATATTTTCTCCTTAGGAATTGTGAAATCCTACAAACTGTCTGACTTGGAAATAGTAACCGTTAAGTGACTTGGTATTCTATAATGTTTCTCTGCTATCTCACTTTTTACTTTGAAAATTACGATTTCTAGGCTTAGCGGACAAATCTCTTAGCGCAAGGAGTATTTACAACATCCTAATCAAAACATACAAAGTACTCGTAGTATATATATAGATTATATACACTATCTCACACATTCTCCCATGAAAATATTTGAGTAGTAAAATTTGCGGTTGGTAACAAAGTGGTGAATTTTAAAATATCCTCTTGTGAAATATACAGTGAAATGGAAAATTTATATCTTAAACGTTAACAAATCATAGCGCAGTGCGGGCTGTATTAAAATCGGATCGGTCTGAAATATTGGGCTCAGCATCGTAATATTGTATATTTTGCAGATACATTATTTTAATCTTGCAAGTGATTTATACAAACCGCAGTCTCCAATTTTAATATGTTTTTATATGAAAGTAAAGTATGTCTTTATTTCAAATATGCATTGCATTTGTAAATGCAATGGATATTGAATTTATCGTCATCGATTTCAGCCTAGCGGTGCCCAATGCTGGACATAGATCTAATCGAAGAATTCCCACATCGGTCGATCGCGCGTTCATAGAGACCAGCGAGTGATCCTCTCCGAAGCATCCTTTCCACCACAAAGATCGTCCTCTGCGAGTAATGTCCCCACTGTCACTTAATTCGCAATTTTTGGTGACCACAAATCCGAAGAAGAATAAATTCTGTAGATTTCAACATTTCTAATTCGGGGACGCAGGGCAATTCTGTCCATTATTGCTTAAGTTTTTATACTTATTGTAAGTGATTCGGTTTCAGTTCTATGGCTTAGCACTATCAAATATATCATGTGTAATTTGCGTGTCAAATTCCTTCCTTTCCTTGCAATTTTTTCTTTTCTTTGACGAACGTTATTGGTCACTAAACGGTGATTTATCAACTGAATAGATTGACTAAATCTACTTAGTTTTCCAAATTATGCCATTGGATTGAAACAGAAATTTATTAACAACTTACTTTAATCATTGCGATTTTATTGTCAGTTAGTTATTTGAGACAAAAATAAGAATATTTGTGAGAATTGATTAGGCATTTTACTAATAAAACTTGAGAAAAAATGTTCTATATATAGGGACTAATCTTAAATTTGCAGTAATTTATCAGAGGACTTAACAATCATACTTCTTAAATTAAAAAAAAAATAACATATTACTCATATTTAGAAATACTCAATTAAGTAATTATTTTTAAGTACATACTATATACATACAAGTGCTATTATTGATCGAACATAGGCAGATTATTTAACGTGCGTCAATCAAATAACGGTTAAGTGCCAACTCACCGCAGAGCTTAATTCCAAATTATTGGATACACCTTGGAATTAATCCCTGAATAATAGATGGAGTACGTAGGTGAATTACACGAGTAATTGTTACAGCGGCCTGTAATATCTACACCTCCCCTCGCCTGTCGACCGTCGTCTACTTAGGCTAACGTAATGAATCTGTCCTGAAATATATCGCCATGTTTTGATATATTTTCCTTGCCTCTTGAGTTATAGAAAGGTATGTCTCAATAAGCAAAATCCCACTGAGTTCCAAAAGATATTATTTTTATTACAACTATTTTACTTCCAATTTTTTTCTGGGCCTTTTGGAATGCTTTATATTGAATGTTAGACTTTTTGACTTTGCGAAATTACTTTTATGGTATTATTAATGGTTTTTAAAATCATTATACTGAAATAATAGTGATAGTACTGAATCCCGAAGCTAACTTTGATAATGTATGAGAACTGAACTGAGGTGAAATTTAAGTAGTAAAACATATTTACTGGAAGTTTAATTAAGTTATATTACTCACGTTTACCAATAGCTGACCGTCCACTTTGACTATAAGTTGAATTCAAAAATTATGAATTTGTAAATACTTTCTCAAAATATTTAAATTAACTAACAATTGAATATAAAGCAATAACTGGTTGATTGATAAAATCAAAGGTATAACAGATTTGATAAAAATATCGGTTTAAAAATAAAAGAAATTATCTAGTAAACTGTGTTTGTTTAGGCCCCGCCTCCAACGGACAGTTCGCGTCTCGGCGCTGGTGCGGCAGCCGTGGCTTCCGCGGCCGGCCACGAGCTGGCCGACTTCTCGCACAGAGAACTTTTGTTCGGCCTAACGACGACAGGTGGGGAGCTCAGAACTTTTAGTAAGAATAATATTTAAAGATATCAGCACGTCATACTACAAGGTTAAAGCAAAGTCGAGGTTAATTTTATATAATACGAAGTTTATATTGTTTGCTACCGTTGCATTTACTGTCGTCTCAATGCTACCTGGTCTACTTTTCTATCTTCATTCTGTGTGCATGCACCTGTTGGGAGTGTGAATGAGAGAAAACGTAGAGTAAAGAAAAACAGGCAGGCACATTCCGGAAACCCCAGTGTTGGTAAGCCTCCTATGATGCAGCTGGGCGGATGATTTATTGACGATCGCAGGAAGGCGGGAAAAGTAGCAGCACAGCAGCAGCACACGTCGACAAGGGGGAGGTCTATGTCTAGCACTGTGCGTTTATTGGCTGAAATTATGAAATATATTGAACACACTGAATAATTTGAATTTGTCTCGTCTCTCGCTGTCTTCCTGGACAGCAATATCGCATTTATAGCCAAGCATGAATCATAACAAACTTTGTATTTAAAACTCTAGAGCAATTTGTTTTTCATGATAACAAATTCTTATGTAAGCGATGCCCAAGACGAGCCACTCAAAATAAGGAAAATTAAGATTTGAAAAGGAAAACACGCAATGAAACATGACGTTATTTACTTTTACGATATCTATCCTCCTTAATCTTTCACGCAGATTTCGTATTGTGACGTTATTCAAATAGATAATTAGCTGGGATATTGTTTTTCTTTAATTCAATTTTGATTGAAGAATCCTTATTCATTTGTGGGAAATAAAATTTGATTTTACATAGCTAGATATTAGGTATAAAATAATTACCTTGTGTTATTTTAAATTTTCTATTTGAATAACGCGTTCTAATCTATTTCCAATCATTATTGTATATTTATGTACAAGTATGTAAACAGATGAATAAAAAATGTTTATTTTCAGAATCATACCTAGAGTTTAACGCGCAAGACTTGGAGTTTGGTTTCAATGAGAGCAGACGGGATCGCATTCTGAGGACGTTCGTCCGGAACGCTTACTATTACCATCTGAACGAAATCTACTCGACACTGAAGAATGAATACACGGATTGGGACAAACCTGTCCAGAATCCGCTAAGCGTGCGAGATGCCACTCTAGAGGTAACGTACTTTACATTTTAAGGTAAGTACTAATGTCCTGCATAAGTTAGGTTGTACAAATATGACGAGGGATTTTATTATTGGGAAAGTCTTTCATTACTAGATACAACGTATTAAACTTACAAAGGCGAAATAAACCTGTAACTAGTTTAATGATTTTCAATGATATGTATAATGTAGTTCAGGTGGGGGGAGATCTTTGTGCTATGAATACAAATATTTGTGTCCTACTATTTATGGCGTTTAATATTTATTTCGAGATAAGAAAATTTCTGATATTTTCTTTTTTTTTAATTTATTTATTTTAGGTCGTTTTATAACAACAAGGTCATCAACGACCACAGTGTATAATATTAGAGTACTTAGTTACAATAAGCTATACATTATGATAAAAATTTACTATATTATATTAGATTAGGTTATACATATTTATGGCTTTTAAGAATTTCAATGTTTGATCCATTCCTTTGTCAGCAAGGCAAACTTTTAGGGTATTAGGTACATTACAGATAAGTTTCTCATTATTATAAGATGAACATTCTACCAGGAGATAAGTTTTGTCACCGTTAAGTTTTGTCCACACTTGCATTTGTTTCTGGCAGTTTTTGTTATAATCTGAATATGTGTGAGATTTGTATGTCCTATTCTCAATCTGGTAATGACAACTTGATCTTTTCTACAGTTAAAATTAATAGGTGTTCTATCAAAGATTGAAGTTCTCACATTATATAATTTTGTGGTGTTTTCTTTATTCCAAATTTCATCCCAGTAGACTTTATGTTTTAGATATTTTTGTACATCGGTTACAGTTAAATTAAATGTGTCGTTTATATAACTTTCATTACATGCTTTTTTTGCTTCTTTATCGGCTTTTTCATTTCCTGCTATATCTTGAAGACTAGGAATCCATATTATTTTTAAATTGAATTTGTTTTTCAAGAGCTTTTTAATAAATTCAGATATTTTAAGTATAAGTGTATTTGAGTTGTTGGCATTTTGTAGTGCAGTCAAACATGATTTTGAATCCGTATATATTATATATTTCTCTAAACAATTTCCTTTTTGTATTAATTCTAGAGCTTTGAGTATTGCCATAGCTTCACATGTAAAGACTGAACAATAATCAGCAAGTCTATATCGATAAGAATTTTCCCCATAAATCACTGAAAAACCTGATCGTCCATTTATAACTGAACCATCTGTGTAAAGTTTCTTCCAATCTTTAAATTTGTTATTTATGTCATTAAATAATTGTTTGTATATGTATTGTGGTGTGTTACGCTTAATGTTCTTAGTTAATTCTAGATTTATTGGTAATTCAAGTTTTTCCCAACTACTATATATTGATAGTTCTTTTGTGAATATTTGTGGTGTTTTAAAATTTAATTCTTTAAGGTATATTTTTGTTCTTATGCGATAGGGTCGTGCAATTTTTGGTTGGAGTTCATATTCAGTATCAACGGCAGATTTTTTTGTATAATAATTATATGTAGGATTTTGAGGACAAGATAATATCTTCATAGCGTATGTAATTGTCAGCTGTTTTCTTCTTAATTCTAATGGAATTTCTTCAGCTTCAACTAATATACTCATGATGGGGCTAGTTTTAAAACCACCTATACTAAGCCTAAGTGCTGTATTTTGGATAGATTCTAAGAGAGATATATAATTGAACCATAATCTAACTTTTGCCTAATTATAGCTTGATACGTCTTGATCAGACATTTTCTATCTGATCCCCATGTCGTCGATGATAGGGCTTTTATAATATTGATTCTTTTATAACATTCTGATTTAAGATTATTAATGTGTGTATTCCATGTCATTTTTTTATCAAAGGTTAATCCTAAAATTTTCATTTTTGTTACTTTTTTATATGCTCATTATTTATTGTTAGACTTATATTTTTAGTTTTCTTTCTCTTTTTAGTTAATATCATAAATTCAGTTTTAATCCTTGAAAATTTAAAACCAGATTTCAATGCCTAATGTTGAAGGTTATTTAAGGTATTTTGAATTATAAAAATATATAAAAATATAAATATTTGTTACACTTACACCAATTAACCTAGCCCAAACTAAGCTCTATAAGGCTTGTGCTATGGGATCTAGGGTAACGGATAGACATACATATATTATACATATATAAATAATTTTTATTGAAATATATATCAACAACCATGACTAAGGTACAAATGCTCGCATTCATCACACAAACATCTGCCCCCACCGGGATTCGAACCCGGGACCTCAGAGATGGCGACACCTTGAAACCGGTGTATTATCCACTCGACTATGGAGGTCGTCACCTTAAATTTAAAGTAGGTTTAAGCGTTCTACCAGCGGCGGCCTTACTCATTGCGAGGCTGCGAGCGGCAAGTCTTTGCGAGGCCCTTTGTCCTTCGTTAAAAGTATGTGTTGTGAAAGTAAGTCTGATTGTTTGATTTAGGTAAATGTTATGTTTCAGGAGAAATGCAAAGTTATACAAATTAATAAAATTTGAATGTTAAAATATTTTGTATAGAAAGAATAACAAAATTAACAAATATAGCAAGAAAGCATCACATATATTGCTTAGTTCGTATTTAACGGCCTTCACCGAGGATACCCTGCACTCCCATCTAGTTTCAAAAAGTGGTTTCAGCGATAGCGATTTCACATGAGCTTTTAAAATAGCCCACCTCTGACTTGAGCCGGCAAACAGAGTGTACAACCTTTGTAGTAAACCAAAAAAAGATTTTGCTTAGATTCAGGACGATGCTGCATCTCCTAGGATGGATGGATTCCAGCTATGATACCCACAAGGTAAAAAATAAGCAAGTGGATTAATTTCAAGAATACGTTTTTGGACACCACTTTTTTCACCACGCATATTGGCACCATTATCATATCCTTGGCCTCTGCAGTTTGCAATGATATACCTAACTGTTCTAATTCTGTGATTATATAATGAGTTAAATTCTCAGCCGTGGTTTTTTCGATAGCTAGAAAACTTATAAAATGTTCTTCTATTTCGGCTGCATTTGTATTAAAAAACCTTATAACAATTGAAAGTTGCTCAATACGAGAAACGTCGCGAGTACAATCAAGAATAATCGAGTAGGTAATATTTATTATTTTTAACTTTTTCAACTATTTTTGTCTTCGCGTGATTTGCCATTAATTGTATAAGCTCATTTTGAATATTTTTGCCGATACAATGGTCATTTATCGTCTTATCCTTTACTTGTTTAAGATGAAGTCTCAGCACAGGATCAAATCGGGCTATTAACTTTACTAAATCTATAAAGTTGCCGCTTGTCTCACTCGAATCTAAGTCTGATGTTAACTTCTAACTTCTCTCTATGACCCCTGAAGGTCAAATTGTGAGATGCAAAGAAATTGACAATTGCGAGCAATCGTTCTAAAATATCTCTCTAAAGTTGCCTTTCTTGTTCAATTTGCGACTGCGCCAAAGAGTCAATAGTGGAACAGCTTTTTAAACTATTCTCTAAATTAATCCATTTTAACATAAAATCTTTGTGCTGTCGACTAGATTCATGAGACTTTAGGTAATCATCCAAATGTCTCCAATCACACTCCTTCACTTGATCCAATCTTGGTATTTTGTAGTCCGAATATTCGATACGGAAAGCAGTAAACGGCATCCTTTGTTTGTGAATAAATCATCCAGTGCCTGTCTAGCTTTTCACCGTTAACTAATATCTTATTATAGTGATATTCGCTGAATCGCCGTCCATTATCATTTATGGGAAATAAATCAACTTTAGCCCGGATTGGACCTTTTAATACAATCTCAGTTCGGTCTACATTAGTAATTGTTATGGGCTACAAACCGGGGTCATTTTGAGGATTCAGATTTTCTATTTCAGCAGTCATGGATGTTAACATAGACTCGGGCTCAGATTCGTGATCTTGACTGGATAGCGTTGACGGCGGCACCAGTGACCTAAGAGGCAATGATGTAGTTACTTCAACATCACCCTCGCTGTTTTTACTTAATGACAGCGGCGGCAGCGGCGGTACCCACGATGATGTGGAAGGAATGTTTTCGGCTGGATCGGGATTTAAGGAAGTTTCTTGATCATCAGTTTTTATATATTCATTCCTTCCGCGTACATGCAAACTCTGGAATGAGCTCCCAGCTGCGGTGTTTCCTGAGCGCTACGATATGTCTAACTTCAAACGAGGCTTAAAAAGAGTATTACTCTCCAGGTAGGCAGCGGCTCAGCTGTGCCCCTGGCACTGCAGATGTCCATGAGCGATGGTTACCACTTACCATCAGGTGGGCCATTTGCTCGTCTGCCACCGTACGGAATAAAAAAAAATTATATAAAGATCCAAGTAAATTTTCTTCTACTTGCTTTTTTTTGATAGCTCGTTTTCTTTTTGAACTACCTGACTCAAATTTTCTACCGGCATCACGATCGCGCGAACTCATTTCTTAAATCTTGTTTTGTTTCATACAAACAGTCAAGATTAATTTTTATACATTACAAAATCTGTTGTCACTTTTCTAGCTTACTTAATACTTTGAACACTATAAGAATGTAATCTATACAAACAAATATTCAATAAATTGAAAGATATGTGCGGATATAGTAAGGATTTGGTAAGTCGTACATACTGTAAACAAAATAATTTCAAGGTGACAAGAGTTGACGAACGAAATGCAACAAGGGGATTCCCCGAGCAGCGATAGAGGAGAGGAGCAGAACATTAAGGGCCATTGACACTAGCGATTCTCATATGCGAGAAGTGTTTCAAGGCGCGATATTCAAATACTACATAATGAAATTTTTAATTATGTTTTGAATAATTGAATGAAACTAATTTTATTTTCTTAATAAATAAGAATTAAAGTTGAAAATTTTAATTTAGACTAGATACATACATATTTGAATTTTTTTAAAAAATATTTTGTAGTTTGGGTTATTACGCGAGGCCCCCCCAAGAGCGAGGCCCTGGGCGATTGCACAGTTCGCCACCCCCTAAGGCCGCCGCTGCGTTCTACCACTGCATGTCAATGTTAGATCATCTGCAAAGAGAAATCCTTTTACCGGGTTTTGAATTTCAGAAAGAATGTTATTTATTGAAATTAAAAATAAAATTACGCTTATTACAGATCCTTGGGGTAGGCCATTTTCTATAGGGGTAGAATTTGATAAAACATCATTTATTCTTACTTTCATTGACCTGTCTGAAAGAAAGTTTTTGACAAAAGCCAGGCATCTTCCTTTTATACCATTATTATGCAATAATTGGAGAACTCTGTGTTTCCATACCATTTCGTATGCTTTTTCAATGTCTAAGGATACAATTACTGTACTATTATTAATCGCAAAATTGTCGAGAACTTCATTTTCGATGTTTATTAAATGATCAATTGTAGACCTTTTGGCTTGACTCAATAGCACCTGTATCGTGTTTTGCAATTAAAAATTGAACATTTACTTATCAGTCAACATATTTAGTTGTTTTATTTTATCTAAATAATTTATATAAATATTTTAATTATATTTATGTTACGAATTTAAATATTCACTAATGAAGAAACCTCTTTTGCTTGTACCACATGAACCAATCGCCGCTTTTCGAATAGACGGAACGAATAATATTTTGCTACAATGCTTGTTTGGCTAATACGAGTTTTTCTGGAACCATATGTAGGCATTTCGCCTGTTATTACATGTTGAAGAATCGATCCAATTGAGTGATCCTACTTATATCGAATGAATGAATAATGTCCAATTTTTTAAAATATAAAATACTCGTACAACTGCAATCTCATGCAATCAATGTAAAAATTCCGGATTATGGGATAGTGTAACCTCTAGCGGGTATTACAATTGTGTCTTAGTTGTTTAATCTATTGTTCATTAATGTTCATATTAATAAGAAAAAGAATACAACTATTTACTTATCTACATAAAATTTTCAAAATTGCATTTTTGTGACACTGCATAGTTTAAAACTTAATGGTCTTTGGGACATTGACTCTTTCTTATCACATAAATTAGCTCAACGATTCTTAAGTGATGTAAATAAAACGATTTTGTATATAAAAGATTTTGTCTAAGTAATAATTTTTGTGCATATATTTGGTAATATTAATTTCAAAAATTTTAAGAAAAAATTGTCACTTCTTGATGCAATAGTATGTGCCTTCGTTTTTTCTGCCGGTAGTTTTATCTCGTCACACCCACAAAGTTAGCTACAGGAGATTTCTTTACGAAGAACTCTGCTACCAAACTTGTAACTACTTTGTGATGCAAATGTATATTGGACTCATAAATTCAACGATATTTTATGCGGATAAGACTTTTTTTATGTTAGAAAATATTTCTCAAGTTATTTAATACTTTTCTTTTTTATTTTGTCTTATCGTGTTGTTAGTTATTATGACAAAAATCTAAATAATAACGCACTAGAAGTGGAATGCATGCGTGACTTATCACCTTTCAAATGGCACTATTTTCTAATCGGTGATTTTTTTTCAAATCTGTTGGTATTCAGCCAGCACGGCAGCAAGAAAAACCACCAAGGAGTATACCTACTATCTGGACAACGTCATGAAAAACGTCTAAATGACAAAACATATAATAATTCGGTTGTTCTAAATTTGATCTTGTTTTTTATATCGTATAATTGTACTTAAAAGAAATATAACACAATTTCGTCATTAAACTGCCGTTTATTAACTCTAACAAAATCATTTAATACTTTTTTTTTATTATATCATGTTTATGATAAATGTTATCTCAGATTACTTTATCTTAATAATAACGCATTACTATTCGAATGCATGTGTGATCTTGTTGCTGCTCAGGTGGTACTCACGTCTCGAATATAATTCCTTACTATTACTAATTTGTAATCTGTAAACGTTTTCGTATTGGGGAGTTATTTATGTTTATATACGATTACTTTTACTATTTCGGCTATCCAACTGACTTAACATCTTACTTTACCGACAATTTACATGACTTTGAAGATTCTGCGTTTTCTTTTAGCCTTACTAACCTGTATTAGTCGTAATTTGGAATTTATTACAGAATATTAATGCAGAAATATAATCTTTTTTAAGCTTTTTGTGTAAATTGTAACCTAGGTTTAATTATCTTAAATTAAAATTTATATTTTAAAGCTTTAAATATAAATTACATTAAGAAACTCAAACCTTATGAATAAAATTATTACGAGTAACTTTTATAATCGCTTACACTTAAACTTCTAATGCACTTTATCTCTTCATGAGTTTTCATTTAATATAAACTCAATTTCATTTATATTAAAAAAGATTTTATGTAATCTTATTATTATTACGAAAACAATAATATTTAACAATAGCAATTTTGAAAAAAAAATAAATGATCGTAGAAATAACGTTACTTAATATCTCATTATTCAGAACACAAATCTATTCCCGCTGATTTATGAATAGATCAACGAACACCTCAAGTACTATAATGGCGTTTTACTTAATGCATAAAATGGAGCAACAGTCTGAAATTTTCACGAAAATTTAAAGATTCAGCAATTTTTCTGCAAAATGGCACGCTATTTATGTAGTACTTGAATATATTGCGTGTTATGAATATATTTTAAGAACAGACATCATGACAGATTTAATAGATCTTGAAACCACTGAAAACCAATTAAATTAAACAGTTTTGGACGGAATATATAGAACATAACTTCAAGAATGTTCTGATTTGGATATCTTTCTACACTGGTGTGTTTGGAAAGAAAACAGAAGGTTATTTGGCAGCGAACGTCGTCTTCAGTGACAGTGACATCCCCGATAACGATATTTCCATTCAACCGTCAGATATAATACCTTGATAAAACTAAAAATGTACAATCTATTAAAAAAAAGATTTCTTATTGTTTACTTTTTATTTGTGAAATTAAAAACAAACCTTGGCATATTATTTATGCAGTAAAAAATAAAAACTTTTTATGTTGCTTATGTAAACCTCTAACGAATGAATATTGTGTTACCTGTCGTATATAAAATTTTTGTGTCAGTGTCGATGAGACATTAAAAGCTTTTATTTTTTTATCAGCTTTTGAATTACAGCAATATTCATATATGTAATCCATTAACAAAATTACTTACATATATGTAAAAGCTCCTCAGCTTTAACAGTCATCTGATAACCTAGACAAGGAAACAAAGAAGTATAACATCTATACTTGAAAAAAGTAGATGAAGATTAAAAAGGGAAATATCAACAATCAAAAATATTATTTTCCTTCTACGGATAAAACCTTTATACATATGAAGAGTCCATATGGCTTGACCTTTCTATCTGCAGGAAAACAAAAGAAGTAGCGTCAATACGTGTTTTATGTTGAATAGGTTTTGGCCGTATTTTTAGATTTACAGTAAATAATATAATATCAATAAGCAAATAATTTGTGAAAAGGAAAAGATGATATATGATTCCAACTCAATGTTTACAAAACTCAATGTGATAAAAAACAATGTTAAAACTTGAGTAGCATCTGAATGTAATATTGCAATAAAATAATACCTAACAAGTGCTGTTTGGTTAGCAACATATTGATATAGAGATATATGGGATGGTTTACGAGATAAGACTCTTAAATGAACGGGATTTAGATTGGTGTCTCCTGACTAGACGGATCTTGATACCGTCGCGCTTTATCATGGCTGATCTCAATTTGAGGTGCAGGTAGTTTTTGCAACTCACGGTTCTGCGGCGCGGCACACAAAGGAGTTAATGACGCTCGCGCACCTTGAATACGAGATGAGCTCGAGAAAGACTTTATTGGAAACGACTTGCATTCTCGTGGAAGGAAAATAGGACAATAAGCATGACTATATAAATAGCATAAGAAGCAGATCTGACACCTAAGCTCTAAATCTTTATGGTTGTGTTAACCATTGAAAAATTATACTCATATTTAAATTTAAAAAAAATCTTTTTTCAATTTCTATGTTTTTGTTCTATCTCGAATTAGCGACTAGTTTAAAGATTATATTGATCATAGAAGTACTTGTTTATTAAGTATAGCAAGCCAGAGGTAACAATTGCTATGATATGTTTTCAATGACGGACTTTCATTGACTGTAATGCATATGAACGTAAATTTCTTGATATTTTTCTCAATATCAAAATTTATCCGATCAGATATTGATGTTAATATTGTTTGTATTTTGTAAAAATAATCAAGAAGTCAAGAAGAAGGATGAAAATAGATTGCATACAAATGAAATGGGAATGTTACGATGGATGTGTGGTGTGACAAGGATGGATAAGATAAGGAATGAGTACATAAGAGGAAGCCTGAAAGTAGCGCCAGTGGTAGAAAAAGTGAGAGGAAGTAGATTAGCATGGTTTGGACATGTGATGCGGAGGGATGAAAGTCATGTCACAAAGCGAATGTTGAATATGAAAGTGGAGGGATACACGGGCAGAGGAAGGCCGAATAAAAGATGGATCGATTGTGTGAAGAATGATATAAGAATGAAAGGAGTAAGCATGGAAATGACGGCTGATAGAGAGGAATGGAAGGAAAAGATCTACTGCGCCGACCCCAGATAATGGGAAATGGGCAAGAGGATGATGATTTTGTAAAAATAATATAAATTATATTGTTCTATAAATTTATTTTAAATAGTTTGTTTGAGCTGTGCAACTCACCCTAGAATATACGTGAGGATTAGTCATTATCATTAAATAATCTAATTCATAAGACAAAAAATAAATTATGACAAAATTGGAATACTTAACACTATACATACAAATATGTACCATAGACTAATATCAAATAGATTTTATTTATCTGATACATAAACTATACAAAACATGTTAATTTCTATTAACAACAAATATTACCAAAAAGTGTGATTTATTAAATTGAACCAAGTGCATATCACACCGCATAACAGTCAACGACCCATTTGTTCGTTCGTTCCTTCAAGTAAATACCTTTTGGCGAAATTTTATTGATGACGTGAGCTGTCAACTTCAAAATATATTGTTACTAGCTTTCTGCCCGCGGCTTCGCCCGCGTTTTATTTCGGGATTGGGTCTATAGAGGGTTAATGAGGGAGGGTCATAGCTTTTCCCCACGGCTACATATGCGCGGAAGTCGGTTTATGGCGCGAAGGTTTTATCGCGCTTCCCGTGGAACTATCCGTTTTTCCGAGATAAAAAATACCGCAATACCTTGCTGAAGAATAACTCTATCTATTGATGAAAACCACATGAAAATCTGTGCAAGTAGTTTTTGAAGCCTTTATTGCGCATCCCGTAGGATCCGTCAATTTTTCCGGGATAAAAAGTACCCTATTAAAATTTCAAAGCAATCGGTTCAGTAGTTACGGCGTGAAAGCGGAACAAACAAACAAACAAACTCACTTTCCGATTTTATAATATTAGTAAGGATAGTAAGGATTCGACATCTGATATTTAAATAAATAAATAGTTTCTTCATACTTTCATTTCTTTGCTTTTTTAATTTTTGAGTAGTTATTTATTCCGCTATTCTCTCTTTGAAACAATTTTTGAGCTTGGTGTGATGTAACTTGACTTTGTTTTATGTATATAGTCGAAATTTGAAATTCATTTGAGAAATAGTACTTTTCTTGACCTTTTTTAATAGTGTTATCTTATGAAACGTTGATAACACAAAGCAAAGGAAAAATGTTTATCGTATATCGTCATCAAAAGTAATAAAAATAAATACGTCACATATGCGATTCTATAAAAAGAACAAAGATCACTTACCATTGCGTTCTCATTATCTTTTTGTTATCTTTGTCATATTATATCAATACTCTGAAAACAGCCAATCTTATTGTGTATCTATTATATTTTACTTACAGACTATACATAATATTTTATCATTCAGAATTAAAGTTTCCACTTGATTATTGGAACATAAGTAGATCGCAGAATAACTTCATATAAATATTTTAAGAAACATAATACATTGAAATTTAAATAACAAATACTAAATCGCTTGACAGGGAACGAATATCAAAAGTCATGGATAAGCACGTATGCAAATTTAGCAATATTTTCCAAAGAACTACGGATACAAAACTATTACTACCAATACTTAAATATTTGTAAAATATATTATTTCTTTACTTATATACATTTTTGATAGAATAATCATAACATATTGGAGTGAGATATTTCAACACATAACAAAATAATAAAAGTATTTTTTTTAATACAAGCTTTTATTAAATGCGCTAAAAAGAACAAAATAAACTTTTACATATAAAAGCTTGTCGCGAGATTTATTTACTTATAGAATGCTTTTAACGAAATTTTTCGCCATCTTGGGAAAGTCCGCCATATTGGATTAAGAGTGACGTCACACACATAACCATGCATTGTCCTCCAACTTACACGTGTATGCAAAATTTCAGCTCAATCGGAGACCGGGAAGTGGGTCAAATTAAGATTCCAAAAATTTTCTTACATAGTTACATGTGAAGCTAATATAAAAGCTTGTAAAAAAGCCTTACATTTGGATTAAGAAAATCACTGCTAATATAAGTGATTTGTCTCACGGTAAATAGTTATCGAAATATGCATATTAATCGATAAATCTGTTTGTATATATAAAATAATTACTGACTATATAGATTGAGCTAAAGTAATGGGTTTAGGGTTGCCATCTCCTACTATATAAATCGGACTGTTGATTGTAAACAGGCATTTGGCCTTCTCGCCGCCTGTACGAGGGCGTCGTGCGATCCGTGGTCATATATGGGGCCCCCGTGTGGTCGCGAGACTGCGCGAGGTCCCCCCGCTGCAGGGCTCTGCTACGGAGCCTGCAGCGGAGCCTGCAGCGGATAATTGCTATACGGTTCGTACGAGGCTACCGTACCATCTCGTACGAGGCGGCGACGGTTCTAGGACGCTCCCCCCCATTCGACATCCTGGCCGACATGTACGCGGCGATGTATGCGTCGCGGCGTGTCGGCCGGGGCAGCGACTGGGGGAGCGCCTCGGAACCTATGCACGAAGTGCCTAAGCGGGAGTGGCACCGACGGATTGTGGTGGCCTGGCGTGCGCAGCTCGAGTTTGGATGCGCGAACCAGCGTGTCGTCGGTGCCGTACTTCCGTACCTCGAAGCTTGGCTCCGCGGGAAGGAGGAGGTCACCTACCGATTGACTCAGATACTCACCGGGCACGGCTGCTTCGGTGAGTATCTGTGTCGAATAGGACGGGAGGGATCGACACGATGCCACCACTGTGCATCCGACCCCAACTCGGCCCAGCACACGCTAGCGGAGTGCCCCGCGTGGGCCTCCGAGCGCCGAGTCTTGGTCGCAAAAATCAGACGATATCTGTCTCCGCCGGCATTGAATGCGGCAATGCTGGCGGATGAGGGAGGTTGGAGGGCTGTGACCTCCTTCTGTGAAGCAGTGATGCTCCAGAAGGAGGCCGCCAAGCAGGGTCGGGAGATGGCCGATCCCGCTCGAAGAAGGCGGCGCCGAGCTCGGTAGCACAGCTGCGGCGCCACCGCGGGTCGCCGGCGGGCGCGAGCAAATCGCGCCCGCGGATACGGTGACCCGGGAGGGACCACGCCCCTCCCGTGGCGTGGTTTTAGTGGGTAGGCCTCCCCCTACTGGGGAGGAAAGCCACACACAACCGCCGGTTCGCCGCATCCGGGGTATGCAATTTAATGCATTTTCCTCAGGGGAACAAAGAAAAAAAATTATTTGGTCTTTGGTCTAAGGTGGACATAATTTTTTGGTGGCACGTTTTAGGGAAACGTCAAGAAGGGTACAAGATGTTGGTTTCTTTTATTGGGTAATTAAACTTATGCTATTCACAAACACATCTGTATGAGATTTCAGTGCTAATGAAATTATAATTAATAGTGTCTAGATCAGTGGTTCCCAAAGTTGTCTTGGCTACGACCCATCTAATTCAAATTTACAAACTTGGGACCCACCTCTAGGAAATTCAACTGATTTATTCATTTTGGTAACGGTTTTCATAGCGGACTTTTCAAATAACAAACGAAGTGTTAATGCAATTTCTTATTACTTAATTAAATAACTATTGTACATTAAAAAGTTATTTCAATGGGAAGGATAAAATTGTTTCCTATGTTTCGCCATCATAGTTTTGACGTCAACTTCAACCCGAGTTACTTTTAACCGCAGTGAGTTTGTTAAGTCCAATTTTTTTCGGTATTTAGTTTTAATGTTCACCACATTAGAGAATCCGACCTCACATAGGTATGAGGTAGTGAAAGGGAGGAGGACTTTTATAGCTTCATCAAACAGGCATGGATAGTTACCAGCAACCGAGAGCCAGAACTTTGTTAATTGCTTACGATTGAAACAATTTTTTAGTGACGAAGTTTTGCGCATTCAATCCGTTCGGCCCGGCCGGCGCGGCGCGGCGAGCGGTCGTCTCAATCGGTTGGTGTGTCGTTCCACAGGCAGGGCCCACTTAATATTCGCTTGCGACCCACTAGTGGGTCGCGACCCATGGTTAGGGAAACCCTGGTCTAGATAGACATTATTACACTTTTATAGAATTTCTATTTTAATATATTGGCGTAATTGAAGCTAAGTATTTAAACTTTTCTTTTGTATCAGGTATCATTTCGAAATGTTTGCTTTCATTTTGAAGTTTGTTAACTCAATTAGGTTTTCTAGTCATAAACAAACACCTAAAGTCTATATAATTTCTAACTTTAATGCCCTTTAAATATTATTTCGTCAGCCGTGAAATATTATTTTACGTAAAAAGTAATATTTACTACGTAAAAAGCCAATTCAAAATAATTGAAGGCACCTATTCTGTTTAATTATGCACTGTGTTTATGAAAATTGTCTTCGTCAAAGATGTAATGGTATCAAATCATATAAGGAAAAAAAACTACAAATATCTTCGGACAAACCGCAATTCCATCGACACATCAAACTTAACAGAAATTCCGTCATCGATTTTCTGTATTGTGGCGATGTCACATAAATTTAAACGTAAAGTGGGGTAAAGGATGCTGCAGGAAATTATGAATATTTAAGTATGAATGAATAGAATATTTGAAGAATATCATCCTGGCAGAATATTAACTATATATACCGTATACAATACAAAAAATGTAATAATATTTAATGGTGTGTATCCATCAAGGGTAACGGATTCCGAATGCACCTGACGGGGTTCAACCTAACCTCACCTGACCATGATAACTAACTGATGAGTCAGCGTGCTCACTACGCTAGTCAAATGCGGATGACAAATGATGAAATCGGTAGAAGAACCAGGGTTACTAATATAGGTCAAATAGTGGGCAGTGGGCAGTATTGTCAGCCATTAGGGCGGGAAGTTATAGATAGCAGGCAGAATGCTGTATGACTCGACCATCTACAGACTGATGATTTGGTGAAGATCGCGGCATAATAATGATCCACCAAAAGTAAACATATATCAGAAATGTAAAATGTAGCTCCATTTTTTCAATTAAGCGCTACGAGTAATACTTTTTTCTGCAGAATCATAATTTCTGATAAACATAATTAAATATTCCTTCAATTGTTTGGAAGAAGACAAAATATCTGTCTAATTTAGTGATATACTAAGAGTGTGACTTGTCCATAATTTAAATTAGACACATTTTAAGTATTTGCAATCATTTATCAGTATATGCAACCTGAAAAGATCTCAATTTCGAAATACACACTATAGATAATATATCGCGCATTCATAAAACACGTTTTGGAACAAAAGCGCGATGCGAAAAGTCACACTGTACGCACTGCATATTAAGCTATCCAAACCTCAAACATTTTTAAACCAATATTTAAATCAATATCATACGTATAGAGTTCAATATCAACTGGCAAACAATAGTATATTATCGGATCTTTTTTTTGGGGGGGGGGGGAATGCGACCCTATGCACCATGATGCCGTGTGTGGGGCTCTCCGGTCATAGAGGACCGACCTACCCACTAAAACCCTCCCGAGTTCTCTAGGTCCATACGGGGCACATGGCGGGGTGCGCTTTCGCGATTCGACCGCCATAGTATATTATCGGACCTATACATTGTCAACATATATCATAAAATGTAAAGTTATATTACCTTCCTAGTAATTGATTCTATGAGCTTTAAAGATATATTGTTTCAGGTGCTTAGTGACGGCCGTACGGCAGCGCCCTTGATCAGGCTCGGTTACTTACACGCTTTACGTGGAGGCACCACCTACTTCACACATTTTCATCACCTCTCGCAAGATAAGGACTACCCTCAGGTAACGTTTTATTTTTGTGTATTGTTACATTTTTTCTTATGAGAATAAAATTAGTATCATGTCATCTTTTATTGTTTTCATGTTGTATATATTACACATACGAGTACTTTACATTTTGATTAGTTCAAACCTAAAACCTTGTACATGCACTGCATCATTAAGAGTAATGAATTGTATAATATTTATTTAACAATGTAATAAAGATTTTAATTTAATTGTGGATCATTGCTAAAAAATTCGTCTAATGTCAGTTTCTATTACTTCCATCTATAATTTTATTAATTATATTTTCATTTCAGTATAGCTGTATTAGCAATAAGAGCTAACAAATGGGTACCACAACTGTATTACTATAACGCCTTTGACCGCATTAATCTCTTTAATTCACATTGTTAAAATGTTTTGTTAGTGCAATTATTATATTAAAATAATTTTGTTTAAAACCTCACCATACTTTACTAAAATATACCTAAATCTTAAAATATATCGAATTAATAAAAGTGAATAAAATCTATTTAAGCAAAGTAAAAAGTAGTTTTTGGATCGCATTATTTGTGCGACTGCATTGGTAAAGCAGTCCACATGGCACGTTGCAATCAAGGGTTCGAGTCTCGCCGAGTCGTAGTTTTTTTTTGAGTTATTTCTACATTTAAACATATATTTAAATAAAGATAACTATTTATTCACAAAAAATTTAACAATATACAACATTATACGCCAATTTGCAAAATTGGTATGTTTGATAGTACGTATATAATTAATATACAATACATTTGATACAGTTGAGTACGTCAATTAATTTATTGATCCTCAAAATATTATTATTGCGTCAATGCACTTTTTGACACGATTGAGCTTAAATTGAAAAAAATCCTCTCTGGTGTCGTCAGACATACATATGTGTTTTTCATATTCTTAAGCCTTTTCTCTTCATACAAATCCTTGATCACGTAATTAGATCTTGATTTTTAGGAATAGAAATAACTCACATGATATCCATCTAAGCATTTTGTTCTCGATTTTTGACATTACATCATTTTTCATACCGCATATTTCCCTTAATTTGTGCTTAATTGCGCAATTTATCCTTCATCATCACTACAGCCATTGTTCCCAAAGCTCTTATTGCCACTACATTAATTATACTTTTATCCTTCTTTTGCCACACTCAGCACTCATTCTCATACATAAGCATAGGGATCAGCATGACTTGTTGCATAGCAGATGTGCCTTTCTTGGTCTGGCTGCTAATGTGGCCATTTATAGACCAATTTACCTTGTCTCTTGCTATTACTTTTCTTTCAATATTTGTCTCATGCTTACGATCTCCAGTAAACATAAATCCTAGATATACAAACTCTTTCACTTGATTGACCGTATCTGACTCCACTGCTCCAAATAACAAATTCTTAAACATATATAAGCAATAGTTACAACTCAATGCATTTGTAACGCCTAGTGTCTTTAAGCCAGCAAATCCTCATATTCATCTAATATGAATGTTTTTGTGTCAAGTTAATCTATGTATTTTCCTTTTACGGAAAATAATTATATTATCAATAAAAACTATTAAATATTATTAATTATCTATAACTTTTAACATTTGTGGAAGTGAACGCGGCTACTGGATGACATTTAGGAATCGTCCAAAGGTGGGGATCTGCGATGACTTTCACTTTTTGCTACCGAACTGAAGGCAACTGCCGCGTAAAAAAACTTCTCATTTTTATTCCAAATATATTATTCATTTTAACACACTATAATATAAACAAAATTCAATTACAAAAATAAGTGTGTGGTGCTATTCCCCGATTCGGGGATCAAGTGCCGGAGTCGCAGGCACGTGTAAAGGAAAAAAGAAACTTAGTAGATATCTGCCGATCCTACCTGACCCAGCATCCTCTAGACCGGACACACCTTGGAGCGCAGAGGAACTGTCATTGCAGGGAAGTGTGTGTTGTAAGGGATCAGACAACGTACACACAACGTCCAATCCATGGCCCAATCCATGGTTTAAAAAATAAATTCATTTACCTACTATTTTTTTTAATCTTTTCAACTATTAAACATAATTAACAACGTTACACATTGTTAAAACTACTAGTTTTGACTGATGAAGAGATAGATATACAGGTGACAAATGTCTAAATACAGGGTAATCAACTTCGAATCAGTATATTTAAATTAATATTATAATCAATAGATGTATGGAAACATCTATATTAAAGGTCTTCATTGAAATATAACACGTAAGTAGGTTTATTATTATTAATAACTCTCTAAAATATATAAAATCTTTAGATTGAATATTAATCAGCATCCACCCAAAACGATATTGTAATAAGATTTTCCCAACACCTTATGCGGACTGCAAGTATTGATTGGAGCTCTAAATTTTCAATCCCTGCCTCCAACGGATTATTCTCGAATATTAATCCCGATCTTGAGATAAGGATTTTCCAGGCATTGGAGTTGTCAACCGATCATAAATCTCCTATATTGAAGGAGTGTACTTTATATTCAGGGAGCTTGATTTATTAGAACCTATAATGGAGTTGTGGTAATGTAACATTGTTACACCCAAACAGATATAAATAACAATGCGCTTATAGCCTTTTATGTTGACATGTCCTCATTGTTTATGTGCATTTTTATAATTTCGCTCGCTAGGTCGGTAGCGATGTTGCAATTATATATATTCAATCTTATATCCTGTTTTTTGTTTGTAATATATTTATTCTTGTGTTTCTATTTATTAATATATTATAAACTATTTATTTCATCAAAATTGTTTTTTATTTGTTAATTTGTCATTATGATAACAGTATTATTTATGGTAAATTTTATCCCACCAAAAACATTCTGTAAAAAACTAGCCAAGTCTCGATGGAGCTGCTAATTTATCTCTAAAAAGTAATGAAATATAACAAAGTCGTGTCAAGTCTAAGGTTCCTTATTGCGATTTCGTTATTACGAGTATTATAGTTAATGTTGTGTGACTTAGCCGTTGTCCAATCTGTCGCCAGAACCGCTACCCATTGACGATGGAAAATTGCGACTTGGAAAACGTGGTGTTACTCTTCAACGTTTTCCCTTTATGTGGCCATAAAACCTTAACTCTGTACCAAATTTCAGCTCTCTGAGGTTATGGGAAGTACTAGTTCTATTTTGATAATCATGAGTGAGTAAGTGAGTGTCATAAATGCGAAACTTTGCTTTCGCTTAACTTCGGAACTAAATGATCTATGACTTGAAACTTTGGATTTTAAGTATATGATTATAGCTTACTGGATGACGAAAATTTTTGCGTTCTGGTCTTATCCAGAGGTTGAGGAGAGTTATATAAGTTGGATAATACGCAAATATTTATTCAACATTTTACTGCCAATAATGTATATTAAAAATTTGTCTCAAAAGTACTCTCGGTGATCCCTAATTAAATCCTAAAGTCAACTAAACCTTCATTTAAAATTTCCATAGAAATGTGACAAAGGTAAAGGAGTGCGAAGATATTTATCCGTCGAAATAAAAGCTGCCGTGGGCGTGGATTGATTATGCGGGTATTGTCTCGGAGGCCTTTGTGGAACGTATTTCGGAATAAGTAATACGAAATACCTGTAATATAATTTAACTGAGGCTCTACTTACTGTGCTCGATGGTGTGGAGCGAAAATCTAGTTATTACAGCGAAGTAGTAAATTAATATTGGTACAGTGCCAGTACATGGTATTAATTATAATGGTGCAAATGATACGAAGTAGTATAATATTATGATACTTGGTATTAGTTATAATGGTGCAACTAATACCAGGTATCACAATATTTTCTTTTATATCTTGTACGTAATTTGGTGGTGGTGTGATCTTAGCACTGGTTTTTTAATTGCTGGGACGAAATGTTTAATTAAAAAATTACGACTTCAGTAATGTTTTTTAATACAGCGACCCGGTTCAGTGCACGGCGAAGAGCTACCCTACTATTTAGGAGTGCCACTCTCTCAGACGCATCACCAGCAAAACTTCTCGATGCAGGAGCAGCGAGTTTCGCGGCTTTGCATTCATTACATCTCAAACTTCGTCAAATATGGGTAAGATATGATACAAAATATTTTTAATATATGAAATATTTCAAACGTTATAAAATTGTTATGATTTATTTATTATAATGTTATGATTTATTTTGATTGTCTTTTAAACTCATGGTCTTAAATATACCACAGTAGCTCTACCATGAGTTTTCTATCGATTTTTATATATATTTATTATGAAATAACAGTATATTTACGTTTCCGCTAAGAAAGCTGTACAGTTTTCATACAAAAATCATCATTCAAGAATTTCATACACTGTCGATATCATTTGAATGTGTACTCATAGTAGCTACATATAAAACATTTTTTTTATACAAAATATGTACTTTTGCTATAATAGATTTTTCAAAATACTAATTTTAAAATTTTTAGTGCTTAAACTATATTTCAATCTTAATGTTAAATCACCACAAAAGGTGAATGAAAATGCAGTGTTCTTATTTCACTTCGTTTCTTTAGATGTTAATCTTGTTTTAAAATTCTTGCGTGATTGAAATTCACGTATTTGTAAAAGAAAATTGTGAAAATTGAAATACACGACACCTATAAGAATATTTTATTCATATAATTAAGACAATTTAAAAAAATGAAGGATTATCGGGAGCCAGATTAATTAGATTCACATTAATTCAAATCTCATTTCATAAAATAAAAAAGGTGTTTTTAAACTTCTATATATTTTTTAAATTGGCTGTCATAAAATTTTTCATTATCGTATCATGTATCAACTGCCTATCTAACTATTCGATCAGTGTGTACGGTCAGAGTGTAATCACCGCCTGCGTAATATTAATGCAATTATAAATTGGCGATTGTTAATAAATTCGCCCGGTCGAGAGCAACTAACAAGATAATAAAGTTGGGGCAATATTTGCGACCCCTTCTATTCATGAGATTGGGATGCGGTGGTTCCGCTTTAGGGCGCATTTAGGAATTAATTTAGGGTTAGAACAACTGCCTGTGGGAGTTTGTTTCGGATTAACTGCAATAAGGTGTAATTTCAAGGTACCAGCTGTTCAAATTCGATGATAAACTTAACAAAGTCTTAATCCCTTGAAAGGTTGTTATTGTTAGAGGCGGGTTTAAAAAAATAACTTTTTGCCTGTAATATTATAATAGTTATTAGTAATACTAGGACTATTATTTCATAACCAATTAGCTTATCCTACGTTGTGTTTCTTATCTATAAATATTACATACGAAATAATTATTTCGCAAATTACTGGTAGTCATGTCAAACACCATAAAGCTTCATTAGAAAAGTTTAGACTCTTAGAAACATTAAGGTCCGTATTTCAGAACGATCTATATATTGACCAGTAACACCATTCCTTTTCTATCAGTACTCAAGCAGATTACCGGTTTAGATCCGTTACATCAGAAAAGTTAATATGATCCGTAACTTATTTTATTTAAATTCCATAACGCAAGGAGCGGTGATTCATTTTTCATTCATCATTAGTAATATTGGTGGATGTGCTGGCCAGTTAGTGCCAACGTTACAATTTTTTAATGTTTATTTTAATATTATGTAGATTAATTAAATTCAATTAAGCACTTTTTCCCTACAATATGCTCTTTCCACGTCAGAAACCCTAACGACCCTTCAGCAACGCCTCCTCCGCCGCTGCATGGAGAGACTCCAAAGATAGGACCAGATGAGATCCGATATTGGGATACATATGACACTATCAACCAGCTGTACATGGAAATCAGTGAGTAATTGACTGAAAAAAGTAAGGCATGACTTATACACAGACAACAAATCGTATTATAAAACATTACAGCCTTAACATGCATTTTATTATTTTAAAAATACTTGTAGAATCTAATTTATCGAACATGACTTTATAGTTATTCGTTAACTTAAATTAGATTGAAATATTTTCAAATATAATAAGTATTATAATGATGTAATATTATCACAAAACTAGTGTTGGCTCTGAAGCAGTACAAAATTGTATAGCAATAAATATCGTTATACAAACAAAAATTATTTTACATTACCCATAAAAAGTTTGTTTTCTATCACCATGAAAAGTTTTTCCTATTGGAAATCTGGTAAGTACAGATTTTACCGTTTTTTTGGGTCTGAAATTATATAAAATGCAATAAAAAGCTCCAACAACTTTCATCAGAATGAAACTGATATTTCCCCGTTTGAATTTTTTTACGATCAAAAAATACTTTTGGTGCTATGTTATAGAACTTCATCATTATTATTGTCGTGAGAGCTTCAAGGTACATATTTCATCAAACGTCTAGGGCATATTTTATGATAAGCATTAAGAGATATAAAACAACTCAAAATAATAATTTAAAATAGCGTCTTTAGGCGACTCTACGTTTGTTTGCAGTACTTGCAACTGATCACTTGTAATAATGTTGTCGATAAGTACTAGAGAAAAAAATGTGATTAGTTATACTGATCCAAACAATCTATTGCGCCGCTCGCCCCGTGGAAACATTGCAGCAGCTGTTCTATTGAATCCATTACTTGAATAAGTGATGGAGATAATTAAGCTGCCATTACGTGGAAATTTTCTTTGCAGTAAAAATAAATGATGTATACAATAAGTTTGTGCTACAGTTTGCATACTACCACTACTACTATGTACTTATTGACATAAGAGGGTGAACAGTTGTCACAATTCCCATTTCATTTGGATTCGTTGTGACTAGTTTATGTGATTAGAACGCTGCTATACGAACGCGGAATTAATTGCGAATAGGGCAATATAAAATGTATAAACTTAACAAGATACTTAAATTGCACTAATGATGACACCGAGTATTAATTAATATATTTTTATATCAGGTACTAAACCGGAAATGCGAAGTCATTACCGTGGTCACAAAATGTCTTTGTGGCTATCCCTCATCCCTCAGCTTCATAAGCCTGGCCCTGATATGCCGGACACGGGAATGAGACATCACCATTTTCAAGAAGACAACGCGAATTACTATGAGGGTATGTTATATTCATTTGTAATTTATTTTAGTTGTTATTTATTTTAGTTTTGTGCCATCAAAGGACGCTTTCTCTTCAGGGAATTACAAACTAAACTTAAATTAGTTTCATGACTAAAATTGATTTAGTTATTAAGCGTTGTCAAATAATGACTACGATTATATATGTCAAATTACAGTTGCGTTTAAATTTAATCAACTGAACATAGTAGTATTACTGGCAAATTATTAACATCATTATTAAGGAGTGTGGGAATATGACAAATGAAAAATTTGCTTAAATGTTGTCTAAGTTAAAGGAGATAATTTTTTTTAGGCCCACTAGAAAACGGCAACGTTTATTGATATTACTGAACTCTAAAATATCAATTTATTATTAAAAGCAATTGCACGATATTATGAGTAAAAATGAAACGGGAATAATAAAATCAATTAATTAAACTTAGTAATGACTTTTGATATTTGAGGTAAAGGAACTAACGTTTTTTAAATCAAAATGAAAGATGATTTAATATATATACAAATAATATATAAATATAATGATAGACAAAGGATAGTGTATTATTTCTTTTTTATTTTATTTAAAAGTATTGAACTCTCAATAATTATTTTAATACTATTTTAGATTATTTTAACTATTATTTCGTCAGTCCAGTATCGTCGCGATACGGAACGCGTCATCATTTTTGACAGCGACAGAATGGTACCTACACTGACATCCAATTGACGTCGGTTTGTTTTCAACCGAATTCTGTGTTTACGTTTCCAACGGCTTGATTTCGTTTTCTTTCCCGTATCCAGTATTTAGAATGCAAAAAAATAATACGATTTCGGGCGTTTGGTAGTGGCCAAAGAAGATTGTATTTTTCAAGAATAAAAAAGTGTTAAATAGCATTTACATAAAAAACAATTTGAATACAAATCAAAATAAAGCTACTAAATACTAATAATTTTTAGGTTATTTAATCTTCATGTTTTAATTGATTTCTCAATATTCCCGTTAGATAAAAACAAGCTAGTGTTCCTTATAATATCTAGAGTTAATAAGAAATTATTTAACGTATGTCTCATTAATAAACGATACATTTTATAGTGGGTCTATTCTCCATACAAGAAAAAATTATCTCCTTTTGTTCAAATATTACCTCTAAATTGAGTGATAGTTTTTTATTTGGCTAACAGGTGCTGTGAGGCCGCAATCGATGTCCAAAGCGCACGTACCTCATGTAATCAGCGTGGATAATAATCGTGGTGGTGATTTCCGAAGTACACACTCACCAAAAACTGCTTCTCGTCCTTCTCCCATTCCCCCTGTGCCATCCACAGAATGTCCACCAAATGCTACTGCGACACCTGTGCAACCAGATGACGCTTTACTTCGACGGCTTGCATCATCCCATTACCAATCCTATACCGCGGCATTAACCGTCACTATAGCAGTAGGTTGTTTTCTTCTTCTCCTCAACGTGCTTATATTCGCGGGAATTTACCATCAAAGAGGCTCCCGGCCTCGGCGCTCCAAAGATGACCTCGCTGAGGCCGGGAGCTCATCCTCTTCTGACAACTACGATGGAAAACTTGAATATGAAGTGCGTGCGTTTGACGGTAAGGGGTTTGGTTTTGAATGCAAATCGGCTCACGTACCTCGGGGTTCAGGATCAAAGTTTGACTTGCGGACGTTATCCGACTGTGGTGAGCCTACTTTTGGGGAATATAGCTGTTACGATGAAAAACATCGTGCGGCACGCAGCTCCTTGCCAGATGTCAGTGTTGGTAGTGCAATAGAAGCCGGTAGTGTAGTATGTATTGATACACAAAAACCGGACATACAAAAAGTGGAAGGTCGCCTGGATACTGTGGGCAGAACTAGTACTTTCGAACCACGAGTAGTAGATAGTTCAACTCAAGTGAAATTTGGGCCAGTGGCGGATTCAGAAGTAGCGTCTGAGTCAAACGGTGATTCCGAATCTGGCGGTGCAAGTGGTTCAGGTATTCTCAGAGTACCGCCCGCTGCAACCACCCCTGCACCACCAGGTATTATGAAGAAGAGAGTGCAAATACAGGAGATATCCGTATGAGGGTATCTTGATATCACAGAAGTAGTTGTGAATAAACGGACAAAGTTGTGATTTTGGAATCTTGTGATGTATATAATGACAGTAATTATATTGAACTATGACTGTATATAATCCTAGCTAAAGTATTGCAATATTTCAAGGCATGTGTGACTTCTCTGCCTTACACTTATTATTATGGCGTTATTATGGCCTTATACTTATTAATATACTTATATTTACGTCTCATCTGTCTGCTGTGAATTCGAAGGATAGACGTAGAATATTTTATTTTGATTACTTGTATACCTTACACAGACTTTAAAAATGATGTGACTCACATGCTTAAAATAAACAAATGTAAAGAATACTTTTGAATTCACAGTTTTTGTAGTTCATACAACGTGCTGTTTTTCGGCTTCGAATAATACGGCCTCTTATACATGTAATGATCAATCAATACACCTATTTCAACACACTTGCGGAAAAAAATAAACAAATTTAGTTAATGTGCATAGTATACAACAAGATTTTTTCATTGCATTATTTGTCGAGAAGGATAGACAAGAAATTCAGAAGGTTTATTTTTTTATCTTCTCTTTTCAAATATAAATATTACTACATTAATTCATTTATATAATAGCTTACCAAATCAGAATAATGTCAGAATATTTTTTTATCATATTCAAGCAGACTGCTTGTAATGTGTAATGTAAATAGTCGATCATATAATCGAACGATTTATAATAAGCTTGAAATTTGCCAAATATTATTACTTGGGGTCCTATTGTACAAACCTATATAAAGATCCCGACAAGAATTACTCATGTTTCGGAGCCAGGTATATGATAAAGTTAAAATATGATTTTGCCTAGTGTTAACTAAATTAATATCACGGGTTTTTCAGTGGAATTTATCAAGTACAATAAATGTGTATTTTTAGTAACGTATACAAGGTTCTAAAAATATATATGATGCAACTGTTAGAATATTAATTTTTATGAATTTCTACAAAGATAATCAAAGATAAATAGTCTTCTTCTGCAGTAAGCAAAAGTTGAAATAATGACAGCGTATCTTTGCAGAAAAATGCTAGGACATCGACTGTTCACGCTATAGAAGTAAGCAAAATATTCGTATATAACTCTAGCTCTGTAATTGTCAGTCAAATGAATTTTCTATACAGCGCAGTTTGGAGAAAAAAGTACCCATCCTTTTAATTTCGGTAAGATAAATTTCAAACATTTCACTTCTTTAGAATATTCTTTACATACAATTATAACTGCTTACTAAAATTATAAGGACGAATATTGTGCAGTTGATAAAATGTATTAGGGCTTCTGTGGATTGCTGGTGTAGCCTATTACTATTATATATAGCCTTATAACTGAAAATTAAAACCATTGACTGATATTGTACTGTACCGTTAAATTTAAGTAAAATTTCTTCTTAAATTCAAATAAATGGAGTAATTTTTTCGTATTATTTTATTTGGGTCTTCTTCATATTGTATAAATTTAATTTTAAGATTATTCGAACGATCCAAGCGACCTACTATGCATTTACTACTGATATTCTTTTTCTCTCCAAATCATAACATTTACAATAAAAACTAATATATTGACTCAAACAACGAATTTCTAATTTGCAAAATAATACACTTTTATTCAAAAGTCGCAACATTGGAATAAATTCACTTATATCAGTGGGAGAATCAGTAGTTAGTCGTAGGTACCAAAAATAGATGTTTAAGGTTTATTTATATCTTATTACTAATAAGTCACCACGAATTGCACTTTCTCGACAAAATGAACTGGCAATAAAACTATTAGCAGTTAGTTCTAGTACAGGCGAAGTAAAAAGATACGGAAGTTGTGGTTAGCTTAAAAACAAACGAGCGAAACTGACACTACCAGCAAGTGTGTTGAAAAGTATATTTGATATTTGATATTTGTGCTAAAAAGTATGTTTAAAACTGTGAAACAATATAAAATACTTAAATTTAATGAATATAATAATTTATAGATTGGAATATAATTATATATATTTTAACGTTCAGTATTCCTTTCTATATAAACTTGCGAAGTGATCTATGTAGCTAAATACAAAACTTTCGTGTGTTCTTGAGTCACAATATAAAAAAGATGGAAGTATTCTACGGTTTTTAAGTGAAGAGTCGTAGGTTTATGTGAAGATGTTCGTTTGTAAATTGAATGTGAATATAACAATAAATTAGTGACAAAAGACTTGAAAAAATATAACCATTGTAGTGTGTAAATATAAAAGTGTTTCCAGCATGTAGATTTAAATAATTTAAAAATGTGTAAGTATGTTGTATCTTTTTGTAAAGTTAATTCAAGTATGTTTATTATTTTTTGTAGTTTTTGATAAGTAAATATTGATAGTTAATTTATTCTTTGGACGAGTGCGTACTTAAATTGATGAAATACTCTGATTGCAATTCATACCTCAAATATTTTTAGCTGCTTCTCACACATGTTTTCGATTTTCCTATACATTTTGAGGTAATCAGGGTAATAGACCACAATTTTGTAAATTACACATTACAATCGATAAACTTGAATATAACCTGTGTTTGGGTATCTTTCTGGTTTATTGGGATTATAATTATTTCCGTAAATAAAATGTGTTTGTAAAATATAACAATAATTTTATTAGATTTATGAACGTTCAGACGAGAACTTCAGAAACTCTGCCTGAATTAATTTTATTTTGGTTAAGAATTCTTAACGCAATGTTCTTATAAATTATTACTTACATTTACTTACATTAAACAGACTTAAATAAAAGAGAAGTTAATAAAACTGAAGGTAGTATAATTATGTATTTGGAACATTAAAAATTTATTTAAAGCAGACAGAAACTTGATGCTTTACAAAAATGTTCACGAAAAATAAAATTATTTCTCTTATAAGTTTACTCGTCCATATCTTATCTTCACAGGAATTGATGAATAAATAATGGTGAGTGTATAAATGATAACATGTATGCCATTGTGACAAAATGTAATTTATTTAAGAAATGTAACTATTCTTTACCTAAAAAAAGTAACTTTCGTACTTGGCAGATACTATATTAAAACATTAATGTTGGTCTTATAGTTCTTTTTTATAAAAGTATTTATATTTAAGTATTTTTGTTTAATTATTTTTATAACACTATTATTAAAGTACTAACATAGTTCTTAACACTATATTTCTTATCTTTTGATATTTTGTTTGAATTAAATTATTTTGTTCATAGTGTACAAGTATTGCTAAGGATGATTATCAACTATATTCGAAATTGTCAATATAAGTTTCCAGTTAAGATAATTGATTCCTGCCAAGCTTGTTAGATTTGTTTTCTGTCCAATCAATATCACGTGAAAAATAACTCAGTTTTCTTTATTTTATTTATTGACATAAACAAAATTGATATATTTAAAATTTATCATATAGGTCGTTTTTATACAAGGTTAGTTTTTTTAATTAGTTTATGTATATCATTCAACTATGCAGAATGCCAAGGTTGTTGGGCGTTTTGAATTAGCGTTTACAATATACAGTCAAACAATAATTAAACAAAAATAAAAACTACCATCAAAAAACAGTAATGAAATATCTGATTGTTACATTAAATTTTGTGACAAAACTTGTTTTCTTTTTCCTCTTTAATACATACCAATATGTCGTTCAATAACCTCTTCCCATAAGTAGAGAGTATCTTTATTATGTGAACCACCTAGATGCATAAGATTAAGCATTTGTGAGAAAAGTGCAAAACTAAATAATGATAACATTTAGATAGATAAAGTATACTTATAAAGTACTGTTATAATCCACATTGGATTTGAAAACGGGAATGGTAATATAATTTAAGCCTTTTGGTTGATTTTTTTATGGTTGATATGTCGTATGTGCACATTATCTAAGCCAACTAAGCCGTATTCTCTTAGTACCTCGTAGTTCTAAAAGTACTAAACTTATTATAGGTAAGGTTTGTTACAACAAATAAACTTCTTAAATATTTTATAACTTTCAGTGAGACTGGCCGTGATAACGATTTTCTTTTTTGTAAGTAATGGAAATCAAAAATATTGTTAAGTATTGTCAACTTTGAGATTGTTTAACACCCTACAAGGAATTGCTTAAAAATTTATTTTATACACTTTGACTTTGAGTAAAGTAGTTAGATACGTTATTAAGATAAGTTGTCAGATAAATTATCAGGTATTTTTAATAAGTTATTTGTGAAAATTGATATTAAATACAATTTATTTATACATACATTGTATTTACTTACAAGTTGTGTACAAGGTATTCAAAAACATGAGTAACTTCTTATATTATGGTTTATTACTTACTTTAAATACACAATAGTTAGAGACAAGTTTATGTTACAATAAATACTGTATTATTGTACTAAATATTGTAACATTATTTAATTCTAAAATATCAACATTTTGTTACAATTGGTGTGTAAATGCATAAACTATGGTGTCGAATAAAGAATTGAAAATGAATTCTATTCTTTCATTTCCTAACTACCTAAGTAATACGTTTATATTAGGTACCATGCGACACAATGAAAATTATATATTATCAAGAAAATATAATTTACAAATAGATAAAAAACTTAATGAAATTGAGAATTTTAATTCACTTTAATCATTTTAACAATGATTGAACCTACATCTCTGTTAAAATATGCAAATGGCCTTTACCCTTGGAGATAAACGATCAAAGTTAATCTAAAGGAATGAAAGGGTTAATTATATAAACATCTAAAAGTTATGGATTGTTTTTCATTAGAGATACTTTCATGAATGTTGGAATTGTAGCTGGATAGAAGTTCGTTTTACTTAGAAAATGTTGTTCATACTTACAAAATTTGATTAGAGAAGTCGTGTCATCCAGAGAAACAAATGATATGTTACTACTCGTAAAATAGATTTGTTATCTTCGATCATATATTTCTGTAGATACACAATTCCATAGAAAATCAAACAAAATATCGGCCCCGCGTCTATACATAGAAGAATAGATGTATATTATAGTACCAATTTTGAAAAAAGTTCTAAAGTGTCATATAATTTAAGCCAATTTAAATCTTAAGTAACGTAATGAAGTATGAAAATAAATCCTTGTTAAGGTCGTTACATATTATCTTCTGGTTTCGATGATATAATGATGCCGTGAAATCAGAAATGAACAAGACATATTTGAAAACAAATATATTGGATAATAAGCCCTTAGTCTGTTGCAATTAAGCACAAATTCATTTCATATAATAATGCTCCTACGTTCCATTTGACTCGGAATATTGTGCTCGCGTCTTATCGCATCCTACTTGAACATAGACAGCAGTGGAGATGCTTAGTTTTTTTTTACACATATCTTAACAGTACGGAAACTTTATAAAGGAGATAATTTTTTCTTGTATGGAGAATAGGCCCACTACAAAATGTAACGTTTATTAATGAGACATACGTTAAATAATTTCTTATTAACGCTAGATATTATAAGGAACATTAGCTTGTTTTTATCTAACGGGAATATTGAGAAATCAATTAAAACATGAAGATTAAATAACCCTAAATTCTTAGTAGTTAGTAGCTTTATTTTGATATGTATTAAAATTATTTTTTATGTAAATGCTATTTAACACTTTTTTTATTCTTTATAAATACAATCAAACAATCAAACAAAAAAAAAAAGAAAATCACAAAAAATGGTATAGGCGACTCCATCATTCCACTGACCTTTTTCTGAAACATTAGCTCTGTGCTATTTTTTCCTATGAGTGAGCCACTCGAGACAGAAAGAGATAGATGCGATGCGTTACGCATCGTGGCATGGTACGCAAGCGTTTTAAATTGATATTTTAGTAATACATAATATGAATAAAAGTGTTTTACTCATAAAAAATGCGCTAATAAATTAAGATAAAGATATACTTATTGGAAGTATGACATTCCATCCTTCCTTTGCACTTTACGTGTGTCATTTTTACAAGTATAAACTACGCATTTCGGCATCGCTGACGTTATCAATCGCGCGCGGCCACCGAATGAATGAGAGCGAAACAAGGCACATTTACTGTTTGTGCCTTGTTTCGCCGGTGCCACTTTTTAGACGGTAACTGTGTATCTACAGAAATATATGATCGAAGTTTGTTATTGTATATACTGACTTAGTCACACTTATACAAAAACAAAAATCAAAATTAACTTTAATCTCTTTTCTGCTCTTTTGAATGATGAATTCTTCTGATTGAATGCTCTTTTGAATCGTCCAATTAAGATATTTACAAAGTGGCGAAGAAATATTTACGTATTATAACAGTAAGCTCATGCTTATAATATACTGTTATGTAATAAATACATGTGGGTGGCATTGTTTTCGCCTTGATTGTGCGTCGACTGTCAAAATCGTAATTATTGGTCGTTTGCATGTATACGGCTCCTTAGTAAATAATATATTTAGTTGTTTATTTTTGGAATGAAGCACAAAACAGTTGAGCAACACAATAAAGTTGAAAAACTAATTGTATAAACAAGCAGACTGCCTAGCTGATTCTAAACGGTTTATATCGCCTATAGTCCATATGCTTCCTGTGAGATTAACAACAAATCTGCAATCCTAACAAAAACCATATTGTAAGTTGTAAACTTATGTCATATATGTAAAGTCTCGGTACCCAGTAATTTCACTGACTATCTTCAACGCAACCATTAAAGAACTCAGAAATGCGTACACTTTTTTGTGGCAGAATAGGTATAACTCTGGCAGATGACGATGTTATAGTCTCCTTCCGGTATCGTATCGTACCGTATCATTATCGGCACTGGTATTAGATTTTTGATAGCCTTCATGAATTACGTATACCAATTCGATGTGCTCCTGAAACCGAATCATCAGTTCAGAAGTTGCTGAAAATGCTGAATCTTAAGACTAAGGGTCCAATATAACACATATAGTAAAACAAGACAATTTAACCATAAGCGCCAAAATATCACATCGACGAGCTAAATAGTTGAACTTTACAGTAAATTAGCATAGCATATAATTAGCATCGTTTGTCAGAAATGATAAGGACTGGAATAATAATAAGAATTGGGAGCTAGTTTACTTGCCAACAGCATTGTCCGAATAAATTATTATATAAAATTTTATTCCAACTGAAAAAAAAATTTGGAAGTAATTCGTGAAAGAAGATAATATTCATTGCATATTCAAAAAAAATATATATAATTAATAATACTAATTCTCGTCGGTATAAGGTGGTGTCGTAACTCAAATTGACTCCGTGTTAAAATAATGAAAAGAGAAATGAAGGCGGTAGATATAATAAAATTCCCAAACATCTCAGAAATGACTTAAAAAATACGAGGATTAATATTGAACCGTGGAGACAGCGAAAAAACTGTAGGTCGGGAAGTTAATGAAAGTGCTGATCCGTAGGCTGCCGGAGTGTGATAATTCATTTAAAGCAGTGAGTTACTTTGCTACAAAGAGCTGTTTGAAATCGTGGCGAGCAAATTTGGGTCGCAATATAGATCCGCCTGATTAATTCTAGTGTGGAACTGCTGGAATGTAACTCGGTAGTTAAAAGCATGCATAAGGAAACAAAAACACCTAGTGAAACGCTGGATGAGTGAGAACGCAATAAAGGAATGCTCTTTAACGTCATTGATTTCCATTTAAACGAAGCAATATTGTGATTTAAATATGTAGTCCTAAGGTATGTCACAATAGAATTTGTGCAATAACTACTGCAATTTTTTTAAGCTTAATTTACTTGTAGATTTTCTAATCTCAAGAGGATGCCGTAAAAGTAAGTATCGCCTGGACAAGAACAATGTATAGTTATGGGCATTGATATAAAAACGTTGACACGTTTATACATACTTGTAAAGCGTTGATATTTGAGATTTAAGTATCTCATGCTGTATTTCAAAATTTTGTATACTTTTTCTAATTAGTTTTGCTTACTTTAGTTATAAGAACAATGACATAATAATTTAATCATATTGTTATTATTTAAATAAAAGTATGTTGCAGTAGAATGATCAGGGGCTCTCCAATATCAACATCTCCATCTGGACTGCATTCAATTGGCTACGGTATGTCCAGACCAATGTAAGCCGTAACTTCTCTCGTGCCGTAGGTGTCTACGGCAGGCAGTGCTTACTATCAGGTGAACTATTTGCTTATATTCCTCCTATAATAATAATATAATAAAATAATACACTATGCCACAGTCAATTTCAGTAAGAGCAACAATGTAATATTTTAAAAATATTGTGCCAAAAACTAAGAAATTTAGTTTATTTTTAGCACTTACATTGAAAAGAGAGGCTGACAATCCTCACAAAGAGTATGAAACGTGCCCAGGATACCACCGCAGCATCAAGTGCTACGGTGATTATGTCGGACTCTATACCAGCCAGAATTATCCGCCTGGTATGACCTATCGACTAAACTCAGCTTGAGCCTTGGGCTTGAGGACCCTATCGCCTGGACGAGTAAGGATATGTTGGATTTCCAATCATATATTGACTGCCGTTAGCTGTGATGATTGTTAAATTGTTGTGGCATCGATTTTGAATTCTTTCTGTCAATATTGCATTTTATGTTTCCAATTTGAAGATTGTATTTACGTGAATACCTGTTTCTTTGTTAAGATATTATGATGAGGGGACCAGCCCACAAATAACATTTTGGTTATAAAGTAAAGTGAAGTTATAAAATTAAATAATAAGTCTAAGTAAAAATTAATAAGACATACGTAAGACTGACTTTGCAAGCCGTTGTCAGATTAGATCGCATGTAAGCTTGTTATGTTCGCTATATTGGAAAACTTTTGCAAAGAAAACAGGATTAGAAAACTTTCAAACAGCATGAAGGCGACGTAGCATGAACTTTTGTGTATGTAACTACACCGGCACTTTGGAAAAACTTTGTTGTTTACATATTATTGTAGGTGCTTGTAATTGTGACGCAGTACCGTAACGAAAATAAAATGCATATATCTATATTTTTGTTAGTAATGTGCATGCTTTTTACTAATGTCTACTTTTTGTAAAAAAGAGAGAAATGGTCGGTGGCGCTATGGTTTTAGAGTTGAGTTTTGGTCATCTGCCAAATACTATGTGTTTTACGATTTTAATGTCTGCATTAACCGATGCTCTTACGACAACGGCAGTCATCGTGAGCCAGCATATATACGTGAAGTCGTGTGGCTTGCATTGCGCCACCATAGTGACCAAGGCCTAATCACTCTAACATACATACACACACTCTAGCATAGCCTTTACTTTTACTTCTCGGTGGGATGTGACCTGTAATTTTTATTTTTTTAACTTTTGTAACAAATTCGCCCATTCTGGAATTATTCCCTTTCATATTATTTTTATTATTAGACAAGCCATCAAATTAACAAGTGTTGGTTAATAATAATTTTTGGAAGTCGGCACTCATTTATTAAGAGCTTACCACGAGGTACTTATGACTCTGTAAATGTTAGGTATCATTGTTATTTTTAAACAAGTGTTAGCACCTCGCAAGTTTTTAATCATGCAAAACAAACAATTAGCAACTTAATAATAAGTTTTACGGTACTCATCAATTTTCAAGTTCGGGGAACTTAAATTTATTCTTGCAAGTTATGCGAGTGAGGTTGGAAATCTTTGGTTACTAGTTATTTCTACTTCAAATTCTTCTAAGGAGAACGAAGGATCTACACTTTATTTTAAGCGCTCGTTCTGGATTGTTCAGAACTTTCTTTACAATGCCGCGATTTAGTTCACCGAAATCTTTAATCTCTTGTATAAGTAGATTCAGGTGATTAAATAAGCACGGCTTTGTGTAACTTGAACATTGAAAAATAAATAACAAATATGTTGCACAGGCGGTCTTTTGTTAGAGAATAATCTATTCCAAGCAATCCTAGTCCATAAAAGTACAAAAACGAGATTTAAACAGTGGATGGGTGCCGTAATCGTACTGACTGAAAATATAGGCTATAACTATTTGAAACAAAGGAATGATGAATAGAAAATGAACACGGATTTGATTTTTTCAAGATTCTAGCTTTCGTGCTCTCTTTTACAGGAGTTCCACAACTGAGCTTTATGGTTATTGTTTGTATCTATTTGAGTAGTTATAATATAACTACTCAAATAGATACAAACAAAAACCACAAAGCTCACATATTATGTATTTGATGAATACAAAAATTTTTATCGAAATAAATCTATAACAATCAACAAATTATATATGACTGTTTGATTAAAAATTTCGATCAAAAATCAATTGAAAGTGACGTCATAATTGACCAGATAGGCATTTGGATACAGTCAAACTGTTATTACGAAAAGAATCAATTCGTAATCTAAAATCAGACTTCCTATGGACATTTAGTCGTTATTGACATACTCAAACACAAATGTGGATGGCAATCGCAATGTTTCCGCAGTGTTTCCGAAGCGTTACGATATCCAAACCTTCAAGAATAGAGCGTACTCCCATTTAAAAGGCCGGCAACGCGCTTGTGACTCCTCTGGTGTTGCGGGCGTTCATGGGCGGCGGTAATTGCTTACCATCGGGTGATCCGTCTGCTCGTTTGCCCCCTATCACATAAAAAAAAAAATCTTAAAAATATTGATTTCAGGCGACTAAATCTACAGATTTAACTTTATTTGCTTCTTTGTTACTAGAGTAAAAGTATGATTTACATCTAATTAATACAGTTTTATTGGTTATTTTTAGGTACTGACTATTTTACCCTTTTATTTGAGAAGCTTACTGAATCTTTCAGGAAATATTGAGACCCTACAATATTTCCTTTAAAATATACGCCTATCAGGTTTGTTTAGCTCAACAGACTATCTCGTCTGTGTTAGCATAAGTAATGGCCACGGAAACTTTAATAATTCTGAAAAGTTTAAATTTTGATATACTTTTCGTGTAAAGAAGAGACATATAATTTGTATATTGTCAAATTTATTTAATCCATAGTAGTAAGATACTACCTCTTTTACACTAGTATACTTCTATAAAAAAGAGTGTAATGTATGCGTTTATTAAGTGTATTAAACCCTTATTACTAATTTTTGAATTCATTGTTTCAATAAATATTTATATATTTATTAGATAGGCTTTTAAACCATACCCATAAAATATTAATTTTAATGTCATTGATAGAAAAAAGATAGAGTACTTGTTAAACATAACATGTCTACTATACATATACATTAAGCTTAAAGTTTTTTGACGAACATATTTAAAATGATAATACGCTGTTAACAATATGCCTATAAATGAACATTTAAAATTTTTGTATACACAAACTCTGAAAGTAAACGCTCAAATTTTTCTTTTACACATTTTATTATCGTGTGGTCGAGATCGGCGACATCACACACTTCACGTTTGACTTTCATGATGTGCTCATTATTTCTTCGCATCACTTCATTTTATCACACATCGTTTACATTCGTTGAAATCTCACCTCGCCTAACCTCGACGAGTAAACGTAATATAAAATACATGGATGTGTGGGCATAGTATCCCCTTGCTTTCCTTAATACAGTGGAGAAAATTCAGTATAAAACAGAAAAAAAGAAAATCACTAACCCTTTTTTATTCAGCAGGGAATAGAAGAATCATTTGTTCTTTCACTTCTTTAGGCAGTATTAAAACAATATAGTTATTGAAAGGTTATGACGATGAGATGAAGTACGAATTTGAGTATTTCTTTTCTTTTTATTTTAAATACCGACTTACTTTTTTTATTTTTCACATTAGAAGGCCAGTCATGTTTTAGCTGCGAGTGATATTTACCTTTCATAGTCTGTAACCTGTCTGTGTGTCTGTGTTGAGAGATTAGCAATCCCAGGATACTTACCCTGACCGCACAGAAAAGATTATGTTGTTACTCTGTTTCTTGATCTCGGTCTTCGGTGCTATCTGATAACGATTCAGTCAGTATTTCTTCGGTTTCTGGTAAATCTTCTACTGGTTCTGCTTTTATAGGAATCTTTCTAGACTAAGAACTTGAAACATGAGTTGGCGTTAAGATATGTTGGTATGTTGTTGCCAGTAGCAGACTGTTTATGATACAATTGTTTAATATGGTTAAAAAATTTGTATAAATTCTTTGAACTTTAAGTAATATTACATTATTAAGAGAAATATTTTTAAATGAACGGCTTTTTTATTATTCTAATAAGTACTTGTGTAAGAAATTTTGTAAGGGGAACTGCTGCGAAGATTTTAAGTAAGATCAAGCGTGCGTATTGACTTTAAGCACGATGTTATTAGGTTTCTAGGCATATGCCGTTATTCAATCTTCATTAGAAATTTATTACTGAACGGTATCAAGTCAAAATGCACTGTGTTTTTCCGCATGCAGGAATTCAAATTAATAAAACTTTTAAGTTGGTTACTTATTAGTTGATTTTAATGGCGTAGTCCTTGGAATAATCATTTGTCAAGGCATAGACATCAAATTTAAATTATTATTAGACCCGTAATGTTTATATGATTATTATGTGCTCAAAATGCGATAGTCTTTAAATAAAACCGCATTAAAATGTCTTACATGCATATAATAGGTTTATAAATACGTAAACTCAATAACCTTCTTGACTTCACGTTATATATTATGTTATACAATTCAACGAAAAGTATTTATGCGTCCACAAAGAAATAATTGCATATCGTTCGGATGTATCCAGGCCGAAAGAGCAGGCCGGGTGAATGAACTGGACCGCGAAACCTTCAAATTGAATTTTAAGCATCCAATTTGTTTGCTGTGCCACCACCGCACCGCTTCCGGTTTAATGGGATGAACAAGTAAATCGCTCGATTATTTTTGTATCAGCGATAAATTTCACATCGTGCTTAAGCTAACAAAACTCCGTAGATCAAGTCTTCATGAGGTCAGCTTATCAGAGATATAGTAATTGAGGTGAAAACTTTGAATAAAATGCGAATGAATGACTATTTAATATAATTAATTATATCATACTCGTAGAAGATGAACTTATGTAGGTAATTATTCCTGATAGAACTTCTTCATAACTATACAGGCCAACCTTAGGGGCAAGAAAGGGTAGATCGCTTATATTCGGAATAGCATGGAACAGTAGCATCACACTATAGACAAACATTCTGATAGATAATATACACCTTAGAAATATATAAGATCAAAGTCAGTTCTCACTTACAGTATTAATCACTTGATCACTTTACTACATTATTTTACATATTAGTACTATAGTTTATTACATTATAGTTTACTTAAGCAACATAGGTAACGGAAGACGTGAGGGAGGGGTCATAGAGATCCCGGTGACTAGCGTCCCTGTGCACTTGACAAGAGACTTACTCTCTGTCCATGGCAGTCGAGAATTGGCGTAAACCATCGGTGCTTAGCGTCAAAAATTACAAGAAAGTATGGAGGGAGAAGAACCTACACGGAAGGTTTTATCGTGTCTTAACGGGTCCTGATGCAGACCTGTCAGCATCGGTAGCTGGCTTCTAGCTTACTTGCCTTTCCATAGGCCTTGTGGAGTAGGAGATGCTATACCATAAGTATGCACCAGCGTCAATTATTTTGAATAGCCATGCGTTTCTTCTATTGGGTACTCTCAATCAGCAGGTGACGACTGAGAATGATATTAATATCTGTCATTATATATACATTGCGACTTTCGAGTAGCAATCGCGGAACATATAAAATGTGAAAGAAAGACACAAAAAAAATACACAATCAGAAAAAAAAGAACTGCTGACACAGAGTCTGTAGGAGAAAATATTTATTAATAAAAAACAATATTACTAATAACGTTCTTTTTAATAATTTAAATTAAATCTTATATTTCAGATTAATTCTTAGATTTTACGAAAGCTTGGTATTGGAACAAAAATTAAGGGCTCAATGATGAAAGTACTTCTGTGATGGCCACAATTCAGTATAAGACCGTGCCAGTTTAGCACCGTAGTTGGTTAGTTCCCACGTAAAACGATTTTACGGGTCTGGATTTAGATGAATTATTTATATATTCACCGCACATGTCTACACTACAGTAATGTAATCGTTTCATTGTATATTTTACTATCTCTTAACATTTTTATTCAAATTATCAAAATCAGATGTATTTAGTATATATTATTGTTATATTAAACAGGGATAATATGACAGTAATATATATTCACATATATAATCATATTGGTTCATATGAAGCAAGCATTAAGTTTGTCTGTTTGTTTGTCTATAATTTTAGAAAACATAAACAAGACTCAATGTACGAGACATGATGTGTAAGACTAATAGTTATAATATCTGAAGCCTATAATAGAAAATAACTATAAATTTTATTTCCCCTTTTATAGTACAACTCAATACGCAGTTATTACTGGTCTTCCGTCAAATAATGCGGTACCCATCGAGTATGAAATCACGACTTTTTAAGATGTACAGGTAGGTTTTTCTTTTGACTTAAGCATATACCAAGCTAGAAATCGATAGCTGTTGATTAGTTATATGTAATATGAAAATATAAAAAATGAAGCTGCTAATCAAGGTTGATGATATTAGTTTATGCGGTTTTTGGTCGATGCAATTCTTAAAAGTACATTCCAGCTTTATTATTATACATGAATGCCTCTTATTTTACTCGCCTAAAAGTTTAATAAAATTAATCTCTATACGAGACAAAGTTAACGTAAACGACATTTCAGGAAATTTGTAACAAGATGAATTCTCACGCGTCTTGTAGTTACGTTGTGCTCACACACTTTGGAAGAATAACTCTGCTAATTTTCTCAAATTACGCCTTGGAAAAGGCTCACGGGACAAAGAAAGTGCACAAAGCTCCATACCTGGGCTTAAATGAGCTCGCGAAGAGGTACGAAAGATGATAATGGTTAGCGCTCAAGCCACAGACTAAATTGTTAACAGTACTACTATAGTTTAGGTTTGTACATATTTTATAGGAAATTAATTCAAAACTGTACCGGAGGAAAGTTACTATCTATAAAAAACATAATCTTTTGGCATTTAAATCAATTATTAAAATAATTCGTAATATTGCTTTATTAATATTATAGTTATGAGTTTCTTCGTATATACAAAATATGGGTCATTCGATTGGAAGATATTGGAATTAAATTGAAAAATAATTTATTTATTGAAATATAATCAGTGCATATTATTTAGCTTATTAACAATTTAAAAAGTGGAACATTTGTGAAGAGTTGAATCATTAACGCCGTATGTAATACTTACCGCCGCCGTATGTAGTACATTTACTTGGTATGTTTCCTTAATATAAGGAAAGACCGATGAAATACTTCGAACTTCATGATTCATTTTCTAGGCTGTGGCTAACGTTACACATAATTTATGCCTCCTCAAGCACTCAGTCTTATTTTACATATATGCGACTCTTTTTGATGTGCCCGACAATTTGTGAGTAAATCAAATTACAGAACACAAGTGAATTTTATGACTTGACGACGTTTCACGATTTATGATTACAGGGTGACCCTTGTTGCCGTTTCATGTTGCTTTGGTAGGAAATTATGTTGAGTACGGGTAACGTATAGAACAGGTTATTATTTCTCAAGTGCTTATAAAATTAATTTGGCTTGGAATAGTTTTATTAGAATATTTTTTATTCATACTTGTTGGCACACCAAGAAACTTAATCCATTAGCTTACTTAACAAAATTACTGTTTTATAAAACATTGTGTAACAATAAAAAAATAATTACTAGTCCATATGAAATAACTAGTATAAAAGAATATAATAAAATTACTTAAAGTAATTTTAATCTAGTTAATATTAATCCAATTCTTTTAGAAAAGAGGTTTGTATAATAAATGAATCAGAGCGCTTGATTTTATATTTATGTCTAATAGACTGTTGTAGAATATCGCAAAATGAATTAAATGCCTTATACAAATGACTTATACAAACTACAAATAAATATTGTATTTTTTATAACAAACTAAGTACTTAATTCTAGTAGGATCTTGTTACTTGACGCTAACTTTATAATTTGAGGTTGAAAATTTATATCTCAATTAACTTAGTTGATTCTCACTATGATACTCGTAATAGAGCTAACAAATTATGTTTTCACAGGTTGAAATTTTTTTTGTTTCACAATTAAATTAATAATTCTTAGGTCTAACTTTCTTAACATCAATCGGCCTGTTAGAAGTACCACACAACTTGACATGCTTTGTGATTATTCTTATTAATTTAAAGATTTGCAATACATGCACATATTTCATAAATTCAGCATCAAATATTAACTACCATTACATGGTATTTCTAAAAAACGTATTAAGCCGACATGTGACACTCTACTTTATGAGTTCTTTATCAAGCGAGCAGCGTCTCGAGCGCTTTAATAATACAGGGAGTTGATCTCGTGAAATGTGAAACGCGAGCTATATTGAGGAATTAAACGCTTCTCAAATCTTAGGCATAGAGCGTGAACCGGCGTCGTTAAGGATAAATGAAATCTCGTCTGTATAACATCACATTTTACGAGCCCACGTACACATATGCACATATACATTCATTTGACAAAATAAAAACGGACACTCCAATTTTCACACAAACATGATCGTCTCAGTCGTACATTTTTTAAAATTGCAATCGAGCTATGAACTATGAAAGCAGGTTGATTGAATGATGGATAAGTTGTATGTACATCTTTCGAACCAGGCCGCTCAACAAACACAGATATGTCTATATTTTGCCATAACCGAAAATGAAGGAACTGCTATTCACTTTTGAACCAATGTTGTATTAAATAAAACCATAAAGTTATTTTAAATGTGTTTCACAAAGGACATCATTCACTTTGGGCCCAACTGTGAACAGCGTTTTTGAAAATCAGAAAATTATCATATATTTTTATTAAATATTAGATAAATATTAATGACCATTTGGGAGTATCATTAAGATTTCTAATAAAAAGCCAGATTTTAATAGGTATTAGGCTTGTCTCTCACACAACATACGTTAGTGGTCTTGTCTATGGAAAATATAACAAAAAATGTGGTATCAGCATCTGTGGTCTGACTAGGGATGAACATATAATTAATAGCTTTAAAAGTATCGATATTTTTATTGGCCCTTAGGTCCATATTAATAAAGTTAGTAAGCCTGATTTAGTTTATCCACGATTTTTTCCCTTTCTTACTTATGATATTTATAGAACGATGAAACGAGACAACAACATAGATTAACTAAACCTGGCTTAAAAAATCTTTAGTAATACGGACCATTAAATATACGATTTGTTCTTTTATCGCCACAAGTTTATAAAAATCATAATAGTTTTATCAGTTTAAATTTTTAAATCAAGTACAATCACAAGATTATGTTTGATGAAAGGCAAACAGATTAATCAACAGTCTTGTGTAATGTACTCGTACAGTAGTCAACTAAGCCCATTTTTTCAGTACTCAACATATTTTATCAATAAAAATAAAACTTAATTATATTAACTTATATTATTGTTGTTTTTGTTCATTTAAATACAGTTTGTTATTAATTATTGATGGTACATATTTATATGTGCAAAAAAGTTCAAACTACATGTATAAAAAATAGATATTCATTACACAAGTATAGAAATCTAAGTAAATAAATCCATTAAATATTACTACTGTAACTGTATTGTCGGTCGGAGGACAGTTGGTTGTTGCGCCCATGTGATGTCAATTACGTGGTTTCTGGGGTGGGCGACGTATGAGAATGTCAGCCCCCCAGCCCAGTTTTTAGATAATGTATTATTAACATATGAATCTGAATAAATGCTATAAATAAAAGCAAGTTATTTTTATTATAACCTATAATACTCTTCATTTAATGAATGGTCAAATGATAATAACAGCAATAAAAATGTGCTGACGGCGTCTAAAACGGGTAAGTTCTTCATCGGTTTTTTCTCTTTTGGTGCATCTGGATACTAAAAAACACTTGTAGAATGCTTCTATAACCTTTAATATACAATCTTAAATACAAGTGAAAATTTTACTGTTCATGTTGGGCCCAAAGGTCCATACAAGGTGAATGGGACACCATTCATGATAATTTGAAAAATTATCTCATCCGATATTATACAGCACCTCATAGTATTATTACTTATACAATAGTTTAACAATCCATGTGTAACTTTATTTGTCCGCTAGAAAGAGTTATAATTTATCTATTATAAATTATAAGACGCGATAATATTTTTTCAATAAGCACGCATTGTAATTTTCCAAATATCAGACACAATGAAGGGTGCTATAATATTGCTCCTATAGAAGAGCAAAGAAAGTATGTAAAAATTTGGTTATAGACATTACTGTCATAGTCTTGGCATTACAATATTTATGGAAGTGAATCATAAAGTTATTCTAGTGTTTTGAGAACAAAATTTTCGAGTCATGTGAATTTTAAAATGCTAATATCTGCACTATAGGAATTTGAATATTTTGATTCAATGTCGAGTGTCGTTGCGACACTGTTTGCAGGGTGTGGCACTTGGATACACCTGGAGATTCATTTGTACGAAGTGACAGAGTGCAACTCATAGGAAAATTACGGTTTAATGTTTGGACGAGATCGGCTATTCAGAACAGGAACGGGACGTGATCTTCCCACTACGCTCACTCACTCACATCACTCCTTATTGTATTGTATTATCGTGAAAATATACGAGTTTCTAAGTTATTCGTTACTATATTTTTGACCATGCATCAGCGTGTAGTGTCAATAACATTATCACATACCGCAAAACAATTATAAACACGGAACATGGAACACGTTACGCAAAGAATGTAAGTAAAAGACCAGCAGAATAAATACTTGATATAACTGGATACTTACTGGATACTAGATAACTTATTAATATATTTGTTATTATTTTGTTTTCAGAATTTACTGCTTTGTTATATAAATATATCACAGGTTAAACATCGTTACCATGTACGTAAACAAATGTGACATTTTCTGTTGAAATATTTATGAAATTTATGAAAGAAATGTCGCTTAATCCAATTAGTACACATGACTAAAATTGATCTTCAAAGAAAATAAAAAAAATCATAATTACGTATAAAGTACCAACAGCAAGTATTTACGTTAATGAAATGACAAACCTAACATGTAACTCAGTTTGTATATATCGCAGGCGCCTTGAAACAAGGAAAAAGTCCTCGGGGTATCTCCGAACAAGCCTGAACCCTCATGATTAATGATGGACACGACGCCATTCAATTTAACTCCAGAAAATTCCTATCAAATAAAATAAAAAGAAGTTTCATTATTTTTCACAATTGTTACATGTTGGCAATGACTTTTGACAACTGTGTAGAGTACCTTATTTGTTATTAAACATTAATGAAGATTAAAGTTTCAGTTCGTACAGGAGACTCGAATATTTTTGTAGTCTTTCGATCATGATTTAAGCAAGATAAAACTTTTTATTCGGACCTTAGACTCTTTTTTGTTATTTGCAAATTTTGCGTAGTTACATAAAATAGAATAACGGAGGACTGGTATTGGCTGTCTATAAAATCGTGACAGGTGATAAGACTTGTACTGCTTTGACCCTGAAAGAAAAAGCCAGACTTGTTTCGGCAAATCGGAACATTTCATTACAATATTGCTTAATGATCAAACGACAAGGACTACAAATTTATACGTCAACACTTGTTTCGCCGAGTCTTACAAAAAGTTCACGGAAAACGACCTCGAAGCAATGTCCATCTTAAATACAATAACGTATCCTCACATTTCACTAAGGTAATAGAAGCCTATTAGCCTGTAGACATGCAGAACTGATGACGTATCTGTCTTACAGGCCGTATCTCACACCCTTCGCTTTCTGTTTATTTCAAAAAATTACAGTACAGACTTAAAGGCACACGTTATACGAACCCTAAAACGGCGGTGAATGTGATTGTATAAACATTGATGAGGTTCGTAGGAAAAACTAGTTGAACTGCTTTGTACAGTGATTTCTGAGTGACTAGATATATATATATATATGTATATATATATATGTATATATATATATATATATATATATATATATATATATATATATATATATATATATAATATATATATATATATTATATATATATATATATATCTAGTATTATTCACGTATCATTATTAATTAATTAAAATTAATTATTAGTTAATATTAATTTTTGGAAAAAAAAATACAGTATAAATATCACTACAGTAAACATGATATCTTCAATGAAAACTGCGTCATAACTCAAAGTAATACAGGACAATTTTATGAGTCTTCAAATTGGTTGCTACGAGTTTCTTTTTAGAATCTATTAAACGAAAAGTTATAATATTCGATTTCGGCGAAGCGTCCTCGACGTTTACTATCACTTAGCTCATTTTTATACTCGCCATTTTGGTTGCCCGGCGTCCCGTCGCTATGAATACCGAATAGAGCCACGCTTAATACGATACATGGCCTACTTTGAGAGGGTTTTCCGGGGTCTATATTAGTTGTTTACACCGATCAACGTACCCACGTACTATTTTCTTTTATGAATCTTTTTATGGGCACCAATATCGAGCGAAAAGATTGAGCTCAGTGACTTTTTAACTTTTGCTTACAAAACTGTTTTCGTAAAGTTAATCTGGTATATGCTTAGAGATTTAGTAAGTTATATGCAAATTAAAGATTACCTCTAGTGAAGTGGATTAGAGAATTGGAAGAAAACAACTAATACATCGTTTTACGTCATGAACAACTAACAAGTCGAACAATTCAATTGTTTTATAATACGAAACTAATTTAGTAAACTGTTTTAATAAACACAATTGTAGATAACGAGAAGTATGTATAACGATAGAGAAGAATACTCTTTATAAGCCTCATTTGATCGTAGCGCTCAGAATACAGCATAATTGGGAATTTATTTCACAGTTTACATGTATGTGGATGAAATGAACGCTAATGACGTTCTATGTTAGACTAGATAGGTGGTAAGTCCTTACCACCTATCTGTGTAAGTGATATGCATAAATTAGAGTTCATTATTATTATCTGGAACCTATCTGCAGTACATTGCGGTAACGAGAGGTGTGATCATAAAAAGCTGATAAGGCACCATTGCAAGTAATTCCTCAGAAAACTCTCAGTTGAAGAGTCATAGATAGTTCAAATTGAGGAAATTGCAGAAAACCATCGCGCAACTTCTAGGTATTACGCCCTCCGGTTCGGAGAGCGCGGCCTAATCCTTTAAACTGAATAGTATCAAGATGGTGAAGAATAAACGAACTAATCTCCCATTTGAGAAAGCGGTTGCTAGGGAATGAGTTATCATTCCCGAGCAACCGCCTTCTCAATTGGTTTCTCCAGACTTTGTTGACACAAAGTCGTCTCTAACCCAAGGACCCAACCGTAGTAACGGTTGACGAAAGACCACAAAGACACAAGACCACAATTATCATAGACTAAAAAGTACCTAAAGAAACTAATCTCAGCGCTATTAATGCGAATTCGTGCCGTAGAGACATCTGTGCTACTGTGTTAAACTCAAGTTAAACTATTAAATATTGATTTTGACAACGACATAATTCATCTGCTAGAGTGACTTCCCTCGCATTATTCTGCGTGCACGTTGGAACGGCAAGTTTATTTTTATTTCTTGTCTTTAAATTATGCATTTGAAAATTCGTATGACATGTGTTACAATTTTCATATATTTAAATCAAATTTTCATAAATATACTGGCCCCCCAAAGTCATTATATTAATCTCTTTAAATAAATCTCTAATGGAATCATTTGCTGGTATATTATAAATAGACCGGACTGCTCTTGCCGTTTCAACATCTGTAAGTTGAATATATGTGAATCCTATTGCAATGTCGGATCCAAAGTAATACCCAAGAATTTAGTGAATTTAACAAATTCTACGACTTATTATTCATTTTAACAATAGTATCTAGTTTTCTTACATTTGGTAATGAAAATTTGATACTTTTAGTTTTATTGGAGCTTAAAGATAAAATAGTAAACCAGTATAATACTTTAGAAAGAGTACTATTATATACAACGTCAATATTGCCGTTTTCTCTGTCAACCTTAAATATTAAAAAAGTATCACCTACAAATAGTACAGTATTGCACAAAGTATCAGTGAAGTGTGAGAGATCATTAATATACATCAAGAAAAACAAGGGTCCCAATATCGATCCCTGAGGCACGCCCATAACAATAAAAGTACCTGCAGACTCAGTCCCATTAGCAACAACTTTCTGGACTCTGCTGTACAAATAAGATTCGATTAATCTAGATGCTATCTTTTTACTCTCTACACTAGGTATATAAAGTAAAACGGATAGATTTATTACAGCAAGGCATTCTATACCAATGAGGCACGATATGATGGCATGATACCTTACTAGGCATATACTATTTCAAATATTGAATCTCGTGTGATACACCATGATGAATTATAGAATTCTATGAGATATACATACGTTATGTTTAAAGAACATTAGCTTTAGATGATTATTTAAAAAAAACAGAACATATGTTTATAACAGTTTATTTAATATTTAAAATCATGCATTTATTGTGAATATTAAGTCATAAAATTAATGAACAAATAAAACATAGATACATAACATAGATATATGAAAGGCAGGTAGGGTTAAGCCTTTGAAATTTAGACTAAGATACTGTTAGTTTGTTATACTATTAAGTTCATACACAAAACATCAAATTGAGACGATGTCATCCACTATTATAGCTTGCCGCGTGGCAGGCCAAATCATAGTTCATCAGATTGCGTCTGATTGGTTCTTAGCTTAGGTCCAGGTCCAGCGACCACAAGCCGCGCAATAAGGCGCGTGAGCGGCCGAGCCCCATCTTAATTGTCAATAAACGTGGAGCCGCGCCGAGCCGCTCTCGTCGAATAATTAACGAACTTCCGCGATTTTCGAGTTTGTAAATTGCCTCATGGTCTCGTCGACCCGCGTTCTGGTTTGCTGATATAAATTATGTGCGCGGAAAATTAATCTTAGTGATTTAAACGCACCCCTTCTTTGCGGCTTGTCTTTTAGCATTTTCTTTACACGGGCTCCGGCCTTTCTCTACCGGTGTTAATGGAGACCGCGTTTAATTTTGCGGCAAATTAATGAAACATTAGGGATACAAATCTGCGAATTTAATTTACGAGTCTTCGGGCTAAGCATGTCGTGAAAAAAATTACCGAATCTCGTTTTATTTCACGCGTTAATGGGGTGTGTTTAGGTTTCTTAAGCCTTAATAGCTATCGATAATTCTGATAAAGGTGAAAATTTATATCGTGTATTTCTTAATTAATCTGAAAGAAATATTACAGTTAATGTTTAATGAAGCATATTGTCTACAAGAAATATTATAAAAATTTATACTTTGTACATCAGTATTTTATCTAAAATAAGCAATTCCGTTGTTGTGTTTCTATTTCAATACATAAAGCCGCCTAACTTTCGTTGACACTTCATATATTCTTCCCATTTTCCTCGACATAACAATAAGTCTCCGTAGCGCGCCTTTCAGCTTTCACTCTTGCAACAATTTGTTCCATTGTAAGAATTAAGGGGGATTACTTTTTTCACCACCTTGATTATTGTGAATATCTTTTCACAGAATTAATACTTGTGCGTGATTAACAAGTCCGATACCAATGGATTGTTTTTATTATAAATATTATATACAATGAAAATATACAGTGAAACTTTGAATTCAACGATTAACTTGTAACCTTTATTTCATCTGTTTAATTGTTATATAGCAGAAGAAGTGTTTTTATTTGAAATTAACATTCAAATTCGATTAGTCATTTTATATAGCGTAGTAAAATATATTATGATACACAAACTTTGGAACTTACTAATAATTTAGTAGGATTTGCAGTATGAAAATATTTGCTGAGTTGTTCAGTACCTATGAAATTTCTATTCTTTGCAATCGTACTAACTTTATACTTATTACTATAGCTTTGCCAGATATTTAATGCAACATGTTGAATTTACAATGCAAATTTTAATTATGTAATCAATAATTGATAAAAAAGACCTCCAAAGTCGCGCTTACTTTTTTCGTTTAATTCTTATACTTTAATAGCTTGAATAAATAATTGTTTTATTATTTAGTTTAATAGAATTTATAGAATATATGTATACTTTTAAATTTAAATTTATGTTTAAAATTTTCAGAAGTATAGTTTTTGTTGTATAAGATATTCATTATATGTATATTAATTAATGAAACTTTCTTGGTTGTTATTTTAGCGAAAAAAATGTTAGCTGCACAAAATAAGTATCTCATTACGAAATTACATGTTTAATTCTCTTGTCTATTTTCAAATCAATAAAATACATATTTTAAACTTTTTTCATGTGCGTAGGTAATAACTCTTATTAGGTTCGAATATTTAAGTTTCGCTGTATAAATTGAATTGTTAACTTTATGACTGACTATTTATAATTACATAATTAAAATGCAAAACAGTTAACTAACCAGTCACCGCTTGAGTTATTATGATACCACAAACAAATGTTTAGGCAAATACAAAAATTAATATATTTATATTTTAAGACCAAATTAAAATATGATAGTTCATTTGTCCATTTTATACTTTTAAACCTTATCTATCTCTGGTGAATAATTTCTTATTATAGGTCAGGGTTAATATCATTTGTCGTGCGTAAAGCTCGTAAACATAACCCTAGTTCTGAGGGGGCAGCTATAGGTATTCCGCAGATACCGTTAACCCTAAAAGGGGTTCCGTCTGGTTAAGTACCATCGCCATCGATATATAGTCTTACGTAGTTTCCTGTATATGTCAAGAAGGCCACATGTCCGAACCGTGGGGTATTTTACTGGGTAGCTCCTCGAACGGAGAAATGCCACAACTGGAGGTATCCTACAAACCTTGGTAGTTTCGAAAAACCGAGAAGTCAAAAAATCAAAATAATAGTTTATTAATTAACAATTTGGCCAAAAATACATTGAAAAAACTAATTTACAAAACTAGTTGAGCTAACCGACGAATAGCCAGATTTTATTAGCTAACAATTACATTTCATTTACCTTTAAAGCAATTGACATCGATGCAATTAACTATTTTATCTCACTAGTCCTATGTAATGTGTTACCGACCCGTATAACAGGATTCACAGCCCATAATCTTATTCTTATTTAGTTTAAAGACAACTTTTAAAGCGTTAATGATCCAAACAACATGACGAGATTTAAAATATTCAAAGAAAAATTATCATTGAAGATATTTCGGCAGCTCTAGTTCCAAGCTAGTCTGCCATGACTGAGCGTATAAACAACAAATTTACGAACCCGCGCCTTTCATTAAAATATAAAGAAGCCTCCGTTCGTGGTGCGTAAATACATCAGTGCGGGATACAGGGCCCGAGCCGCGGGGCGATCTTTATGGTCAACATTAACCACAAATGGTTGTCTCCGGGCACCCTCTCGCTAAGTCTGCGAATCCTATCCAAGTCTTTGTTCGCAGCCTAATTTAGGTTAATTAGAAATTAGTATTCACTTTTCACTGGCGTCCTTGTACTCGTTAACAAACCACTGCAAAAAAAAAATACGCTTCCATGGATCACAATATTAATATGGTCGAGAAAATGAGATTAAGTTCAACCAATCGTAGAACGATTTATTATTAATCGCTAAATGTAGTTCTATCCCTAGTATTAAAAAGATTGTTATTTTTTATAGGCACTGTATGTAAAAGTAAAATAACTTAACCGAAAACTAAACTGGGAAACTAAACATTGAATTAGTAAAATTGCGAATCTCGTTTAGTATTTTTTAAATGACCACCACTAATTTAGTAGGTCACAATTTAATCTGAATTTTTTTAACAAAACGAAGTCAACGTGTAACTTTACAGCTCCGTGCATGTGCAATTTATTTCTATAAGTGACATCAGCGTTGAATGCTTTAAATTGACTTACGTTAAATTATATTTATTTTAATAATTAAAAATAAAAGTAGTTTTCCAATATTCACTAAAATTATAACTTGTCTCACATGCTTTTAATTAATAATAGTTATTAATTGTCCATATTCATATAATTTGATTTATACGAGTACAGGAGATCACAATGTAAATCGTAATAGAAATTAGTTCAAAAATAAGTCAACACTTACTTTTTATTATTTTTTTTAATATTGTATACCACTACCAAGCGCTTTCACAAGTAAAGAACCATTACTGCACCATTAGTGTTTTTTAATAATTTGTTTTTGTTGACTAATTGATTTTCAAATCAAATCTAGTCTATGCACAAAAATCTAATAAGTCTGCTGGTGAGGCTATCATTGAAAATGGACATTGTTTTTTATAAAATACAAGTCATTTTATGTAATAAAAATACTGCAAACAATTACACTTTTACCTAATTCTTTTTTGCACAGTACATATTTCTAATTGGTTAAAATAATAACATATATAAAAATCCTCCTTTTAAGGACGCAATATGTGTTTAATTCACCCTTAAAGGTATCGTCACCTTTCTTTTATTATTTCGTACCCTGTTTCGTTGCGGTTGGTGCTGATATTTAACCCTTTAGAAGGGTCACAAGGGCCATATTATTTTACTGGGTAATGTTGACTGAAATAATTTGAATACTGGAACTATCTTTTCATTATTTAGTTGATTAATGTTTAATAGTCTTATATTTTTGAATTGCTTTACATTTCAAAATTATAACATTTTAATATAGATATACATGTATAATAGATTCTTTATACAGTCAATGTATGTTTTTATAGTGCTTGCTTTTGTTCAGCGTTCAAAGGTGTTTATTGACTCACCTGTTTCTTGACAATAATGCTACCGTTTATTAATTTCCATTAGCATTTGTTCTCATAACAATGAATTTATACTTATTTTACCATTGATTTATTTCAACCTAAACAAAATATAAATAATTTGATTAAAAATTTGTCGCTTACTTGTTATTGGTACTACCCGCGAGTAATTTGTGCTTAATAAACAAGCATGCAAAAACAACCAACTCATATTGAAATTATTTTTTGAGCTATAAATTGAGTACGTAACCATTATAATGTGTTCATGTGGTAACTTTTTTACCGACTGTTAGGAACTCTTTGTATTGTATTGTCTAATGTCACTAATGTCAAAGTAGTTTGGAAGTACTGAGTTGTCACAAAAAGATAATGTTTTGATTCACACACAATTGGTGGTTTAATTAATTTTAACGACACAAATATGCAAATACACTAATAATAACACCGACATATCACTACATATCTAAGAAACTTTAAAAAAGGATGATCTCAAATCGATTGCATATATATTTATTTGTAGATTTGTTTTGTAATCATTCAGCCAATTAATTCAGTAGATATTTATTAAAAACTTATAAAATAAACATGAAAAAAAAAACAACATCAAAACCATATCTATATATTATATATAATATAATATTGGTATAAGAAAAATCTGTTTATTTTTGTTGTATATAGTATTTATTACTTAACTGTACAGTTTGGCACATAAACTGACTTTTAACTAAACCTTAATAATCCTTATGAACTGACTTGACTATTGTACAGACCTCGTTTGTGGTTTGTTTTTCCAGTATCTGTCAGCTGTCGAAACGTCTTCGGCGTGAATATTATTTTACTTCCACCCTTGTGACTTCACTTTGGAAGACCAGCTAAGGCAGGATAGAAACGGGTGACATACGTCCCACTCAAGCATATCGGAATTCTCGATGTCTCAACTCACCGATAGCTTGCCACAAGCTGGGCAGCTGGCAGGGAATTTGACTATAAATGCCCCACCGCCGGGCGATGGATTCGTTACTTTGTTACCAAAAGTGTCTTTGTTTAATGTATATTTTTCCAAACTTCACTTAGACATAGTTGGCTAGCGATGCTGATATGTCCCATAGCATAACATTAGCATAACATGCACAAAATCTATATTTTTAAAAGTGGGACTTTCTATTTTGATCTTCTGTCCACACCTAGTTTGCGCTAATAATACTGAGAAATAAGAGTACAAACAAAAACCATGTGCTTAACACTACTGTAACGCTAGCAGTAAACTGGGCGTAATATACAGAGCACTTATTAATAAATTATTAAGAGTGTATATATGTAATTATAAGACTGTAACAATTTGTAACGATCTGTGAGATGTAAACTAATGCGCTTATATTTAGTTTTATTGTTCACACTGTACTGATGCGGTAAATTAATGACACAATTCCTGATATTAAGATACTAACAAGATGGGTAGGTTTTGGCTTGATTGGCTATGTACTAAAAACGTAGGGACGAAAGCCTAGTAATATCGAAAATAGTTATATTTTAACATCAACCGACAAATACAAAATAGGTTTAGATACGTCTTTGTTACGCTTACCTGTCCAAAAACTCTCACCTATAAAACTTCCCGGACATTTTGTTAACTTATATGAAGTTTTTATTTGCGGTTGACTTTCTAAAAGTTAGCTTTAACCTGTAGAAGCCGTCAGTGATTACAGCATAAAATAAAGTAACTTGGCAAATTGTTTTACACACTTGTCGACCCTCATCAACTTGCAATTAATTGTGTTAACGGTAATTATAAGGCATCAAGAGGGAACCGACGTCTATAAATGTGAATACTGAACGCTACTGCCCCTTGAGAAACTATACACTTACAAACGATGAAAGAACTTAATTGCAGCATTAGGTCTATAATTAACACTAACACTTGCCAAGAGCTTATTGCTACAATAAAAAAAAATACGTAATGTTTAATGCCAATGAGAACTGATTATGATAAAATAAACCACGAAACCATTAATAGAAATAGTTAAGATAAGAGGGTTAGGTATACAGAATAATCAAAATGAAATGCATTTTTTACGCGTGAAGCGCTCAAAAACAAACATCTCCGAATATTGACGTTGACGGCAGGAAATTGGGCAGCATATATTGAACAATAATCGAAAAGTGATTTTGTAGATATATTGTGGATAAAGTTGGTGGTAAGCTGGTAGTCACTTTCCGTATGAGATCCGCAATAACCCCCTGTCTTTCGTGGGCATAGATATTTGCTGGTAGCTCTGGAATCTAATGACTTTTCTACTAGGCGAGCGATCACACTTATTATAGGTGGAGTCGTGGTAGGCTGTTGTAGTGTGAGTAGGTCTTTTGGCTTCGTGCTAGGTGAAACTAATATCCGCTGGCTTAGCTATAAATATGGACGTGGCATTTATTTTCGCGAGTGCATGCCACTCTTCACTATTCTGCGTCACTTTTAGTATGGCTTAATACGGCTGAAGAGAAGAGGCGTTCGTGTTGACAGAACCATTGTTACCGAGTCTTTCGGTGTAGCCTTGGGCATGTAGTTTCCAGCAAACTGGGACACGAAGCGGTGCTGAGGTGTTATAAGCAATATTTGGGTATTTCAACGTGGCTTCTGCGAAGGTTGCAGTCGAGGACCAGCGAGCGTATCTTACGAATCGGCTTTGCATCTTACTTATCCAAATAAGGGTAGTTACGGAAAAAGTTTCTTATGCAACTTTATTGATTTCTTTTTCCACCCTTAGACGACGGCAAGAGAGCCTACGATGGCGGGGATAGCATTTTTTTTCCCGATGATAACGACTATATGAATATGATAACGACTGGAACAACAGAACAACATTTGGGATGGGCGACGGAGTGTTGTACATCGGACATTGATGGTAAGGACGCAATACGCTGAAGGCGTCGCTTAAGGTCGCGGTGCTCGGATCGTTAAGAGAGGAAAGCTGAGAGTAGCAGAGATGGGTGGTAAAATAACCCAGCTCCTTCACTTGATCCAAGCCCAAATGTACCATTACACAGATTTCAAGATTCGTCAAATCAGTAAGCCAGTCGACGTTCTTTGATATAAGTCAGCTGAATTCGTTGTCACCACTAAGTTTTTCGTCAGCCTAAGTGAAGGTTTGATCTTTATAAAAATACCAAGCTCCTTGAATAAAGTAGATCAAGACAAGGACAAAACAGCACTAAGTGAATCGGTGAAAGTCGTACTGTACAGGGCATCTTTAACACAAACGCAATAACCAAGTCTGATCAGAATAATGGGACGCGCGTAAGAATAACTATCATGACAGCAGGACACAATTGTGGATATAAAAAGGGAGCACACCGCTCCCTATTTATTGTTTTATTCTTCTTTTTATTATTTTTATTGTAAGAACTGTTTCGCCGTTTCCTCTGTGCTGCCTAGTTCTGAGAGATAAAACTCTCAGAGAAGGATGGAGCGTCGTATTCTCTCTATTCATCCGCGATCCTTAAAAATAATATTTAGATGCAAAAAATCAACGCCATTTAATGCCACGGGGAGACCGCGGCTTTGGAATTGGCACGTTTATGACTCAAATACCGCGTACTACGCCGTATCGTAGATTAGCGAAGACCCGTCAGATTGCTGCTGTGGTGGCACACGGCCGTAAAGCTAATAATAGCTTATAGTGATATTTGAACTTGCGGGGATCGGAGATTATCGAGTTCGAAATTGTCAAGCATGCAGTGACGACTTGGTCGAAATACTTAATATTGTCGACGATAGGAATAGAAACATACTTCACTCGGATTGAGGGAAATCTTAACAATACATAAGTGACAATGTTTAGCCTTTATTCGCTACAGAGAGAAAAAATATTTGTTTTTTTTTTATGCGGCAGATCCGCTGATATGTCCTTCGCACCAGCCTTCCTTGCGGCGTGAGTGTCGTCTGTTACGCTGACGACACTCTCGTCGTGACGACCGGGGCCGACTTCGAGCAGACGCTCAGGCTTGCCGAGCTGGGGGTGGCGTGTATCGCCGCACAAGACCGAGGCGCTATGGTAACAAAGCGCCGGGAACCACCCAGCTGCCGGATACGGGTAGGTGACGCGGAGGTCCAGGTGGGGCCCTATATCAAGTACCTTGGCCTCACCTTGGACAGCAGATGGAGCTTCGAGGAGCATTTCGTGCGATTGGTCCCCCGAATCAAGAAGGTCGCGGGCGCCTTACATCGCCTGCTGCCCAATCTCGGGGGACCGAGGGATGTTGTTCGCCGCCTGCACGCGAGCGTCGTACGGTCCGTGGTCTTGTATGGGGCCCCCGTGTGGTCGCAAGACTGCACGAGGTCCTCCCGCTGCAGAGCTCTGCTCCGGAGCATGCAGCGGACAATGGCTATACGGATCGTGCGAGGCTACCGTACGATCTCGTACGAGGCGGCGACGGTGGGGCGGTCCTCCCCTTTCGAGATCCTGGCCGACATGTACGCGGTGATGTACAACGCACCGCGGCATGTCAGTCGGGGGGGCGACGGGGGGAGTCCCCCGGCACCAGCGCACGGAATGCACAGAGGGGAGTTGCACCGACGGGCCGAAAGGGCCTGGCGTGCGCAGCTAGAGCGTGGGGGCTGCGTGCGTCAGCGCGCCGTCGGTGCGATACTCCCGCACTTCGAAGCTTGGCTCTACGGGAGGGCGGAAGTCACCTACCGCTTGACTCAGATACTCACCGGACATGGTTGTTTCGGTGAGTATCTGAGTCGAATAGGGAGGGAAGACACGACTCGATGCCACCGTTGCGCATCCGACCTCGACTCGGCCCAGCACACGCTGGCGGAGTACCCTGCTTGGCACTCCGAACGCCGAGTCTTGGTCGAAGAGATCGGGCAAGATCTGTCTCCGCCAGCGTTGATTGCGGCAATGCTGGCGGATGAGGGAGGTTGGAGGGCTGTGGTCTCCTTCTGTAAAGCGGTGATGCTCCAGAAGGAGGCGAGCGGGATCGGGAGATGGCCGATCCCGCTCGAAGAAGGCGGCCTCGGGCCAGATAGCCTGGCCTGAGGCGCCGCCACGGGTCGCTGGCGGGCGCGACGCAGTTCGTGCCCGTGGAGGCGACCCGGGAGGGACCTCACCCCCGGATGGACGGGGGGTGACGTCGTAGGAGGTTGGAGGGGAGGCGGTGACAAGATCACTCCTCCCCGAGAAGGGCTCCCCTTACGCACCCAGGGGTGCAAAGGCCGGGGGTCCTCAGATGCGACACTCGATCCTGAGGGCCCCCTACAACGCCAGAGGATGGCCATCGCTGAGGTTTTTAGTGGGTAGGCCTCCCCCTTCTGGGGAGGAGAGCCCCACATAACCACCGGCTCTCCGCAGCCGGGGTATGCAATTCAATGCATTTTCCTCAGCGGAACAAAAAAAAAAAAAGATCCGCTGATATACCCAGATAGATATGTTATCTTCCCCGTCTGGGCTTATATTGGGTTTTTCTGTAGTAAACAGAGATTTTTCCGTTGTACCAGTTATCATATATCCCTAACTGTAAAACAATTCTTATATTAAATTTAAAACTCCCATATAGTACCGGTGATTACCCCGAACAATCAAAGACACTTTATCAGTTTACAATATTAATTAAATATGACTAAACGTCTAAATTGATTTTCACTATAACAATAACGCTTGATAAAATATAATAAGAAGAGTTAAGCGTAATTTAAAGGATATTATATAATTACGTTTAATTGCAAACATTTACTTTTTTAAGGTATCTGTTTATATAGATTTCTATAATTTCTATATGTAATATTTATTAAAAATTATTTATTTTATAAGTTTTTTAGATATGTATCAATTGACAAAAAAATATATTTCCTATCATATCTATGAATCCCTTTCATAATGACAAAACAATGACTTAAATAAACATACTTATTGTACTAGGCGTTAAAATTTTTAATTATTTTGATATTGCTTCAAATGACTATATGTTATGCAAGCTTAGAGTATCTGGCATAACGTAACTACGAATTACTTCCCCGAAGTTCATATTAAGTTCTAGAGAATGTTACGAGATATCACAGTTAATGTGAATTCAGCTTTAAGTCGTTATCGATTTACTCTAAGCCAATATGATTATTAGATGTTGATGATAATAAGAAATAATAATAATATTAATGTTGTTTTCACATATAAACTATATATGAAAAATATATATTTTTAAGTTGTTAGAATCTCATTGTCGATCTAAGGGTCTAATAATTTTGTAAAATTGTTGACTAACTCATTTTTTTTCTAATATTTAATTTTCTAATATAAATTTATTATTGTTATCTATGATATAATTTCATTCACGTACTCTCAAAACGGTGAACTCTAAATAGGAATAATTTAATTTGGTGCACATATCTAGTAGTTACTAACTTTAACAATGTAAGTGGCAGTAAAAGATGTACGGTGGGTGCACGTACAGAAGAGACGGTAAATAAAATATGGTATCAGGGACAATGGTTTTGTTTCCTTAACATATATTAAATGGTATATTGTAATGGTAATGAGCGCTCCCCGACTAATTGGTGCCGATTAACGAACTGGTTTGGATGACACGCGGTGGCGTGAATGCTGACCGCACGATGCGTAAAGTATGCTGCATACATTATACAGTTGTTTTTAATAGTTTATTTATAAACTATCGTATTTATTTGTTTTTTTTTTGACTTTACATTTGAATACAAATACTTATTCAAGTTGAGAAGTTTTATAGTTAACTAGCGACCCGCCCCGGCTTCGCACGGGTGCTGTGAAAAAATGGTTATGGTGGGTTATCCCTAAGAGATAGACATATACCATCGCGGACTTTTTTGTGGATTTTTGTAAGTTGTACAATACTGTAGTACATTATTTTGGTCTATCTCGTAGGGTTCAGCCAGCGTTTGCAATATAAGCGCAAAAAAACGTGCTTATTTACGACATCACATTAGAAACCTTTAAATTTATCAGTGTTTCTCTACTATATTATGCATTTATTATACATACAAACCTTCCTTAAGAATCACTCTATCTATTAAAAAAAACCGCGTCAAAATCCGTTGCGTAGTTTTAAAGATCTAAGCATACATACGGACATACAGCGAAAGCGACTTTGTTTTATACTATGTATTGATACAAACCTTCCTTAAGAATCACTCTATCTATTAAAAAAAACCGCGTCAAAATCCGTTGCGTAGTTTTAAAGATCTAAGCATACATACGGACATACAGCGAAAGCGACTTTGTTTTATACTATGTATTGATTTCGATATACAAATATTAAGATTTAACTAGTCACCTTTACCTCAGATTAATACCATTTGTCTTTTATGTTACATACTTGCATTGGAGAGAATAAATAAAATAATAATAAACAAGACCTGGTTAATACATACATATTATTATTTCTCATAATGTTATCTACAATTATCAATTATTTTTATTTTGTACAGGAAATAATATTTCCATTAAAGTAAAAATTGCTGTCGATATTTATACCATACTAAATTATTTAATTTTTTAATTAGATTTTGATGATATCTGTACTACGCGATATCTGTTCATAGGCAACATTATATTAATATTTATACTACTATCAGTATGACTACAACTATGTGTCATATTGATAGTAGGACCACGGAATACAAAGATTATCGAAATACCGCGACTTGCGTTAATATAGTTTCGAGGCTGAAGTAAACTTTTAACACGTACTCCGCATTAACAGCTTCAAAGTGTTTCAAGTATCTACTTAACTTTTAAAAGCCACTAGATATTACCTTTGTGAACAGAAATAGAGTTACACATTTTTATTTTGCCTCGCTATCCATGCCATGTACCAATGTTTTTTGTTGTTAAAATTATAATGTACATTCATCTGATGCTGGTACAGTGAAAACATGATGAGGCAAAATCCTATTGACCCTAGAATTGTTAGGGTATACTCAAGCCCCTGTGGGGAAGTTATATAAACGTAGTAATGGTGATAAGGCAAACTGACTAGGCTAGACTAAATGTATACTTCAAATGAAAATAGCTATCAGACCTCAACTCTCATTTATATTTTTGTACTCTTGTAAATAAATACCCAGTTAATATAAATGATTCAAACATAACCTTATGATATTATATAAATTGCAAATATTAATCTATAAAATTCCATCTGTTATGGTAAAATCTATTTAAAAATTATTTATTGAGCTTGGATGGCACTGTGGTCTCGACATTGGTCTACGAATCACAATATTTGAATACAACTGCGACGAACTTCAAACATGTATGTAGTCAACCTATCCGCACTGGGCCTGCGTGGTTGACTAAGGCCTAGTCGCCCTTTTTTTTAGAGGGAAAATGCACCTTATGCACCGTGACACCGCGCTGGTTAGGGGCGGCCGTGTGTGGAGCTCTCTGATCTGAGAGGACCGGCCTACCCACTAAAACCCCCCTGAGTTCTCTAGGCCCATGCGGGGCACATGATGGGGTGCGCTTTCGCGATTTTACCGCCAAGGGCCTAGTCGCCTTAACATTATTAGGGTAGGCTCGTGCTTTTCGTCGAGGACATATATGGACAGTGACGATGATTTACTACAAATATTGAAGAAATAGATTTGCTATTGATTCTACCACAAAATCAACGAATTCGGTTTAAATGGGTACATATACGTAAAATGTAATCTATGTTATGAATTATTTTTCCTTAGCGTCTTATAATCATACACGCAAATAATAAGCAGTAACTATGTAATTTAGTTGAGAATGAACCATTTAAGATATAAATTTAGATATTGTTATGATACAAAATGCGATTACGTCGTCCGCAAAGAGCCCTTGCTTAAATTCGCATGTGGTTTGGCCTCAGTCACTTAATCTGGGCTAGGCTTAGCGGGCTTGCTCATTGTATTTACACATGGGTTGTTAATATTATTTGCATATTTATTTGAAACAACAAGCATATACAGCGTTATATTTTGATTTGTTTAATTCTGTGGAAGGGTTGCATACTGGTCATAGATCATTAAATAATTAAAATTATAATATTTTTCATAGTTTGGTCTAACATTGGCTAATTTGTTTATATTAATTCCGCTTACACATCATTTGCTTCGCTTCCTGTTGACAATTGTAGCAATGGACGTCGTCGTTTTTTGACTTAGACGCGACGTAATTTTAGTTTGGTAGCGAAAATGCTATTATTTTTTACAATTCTGTAGACGTTTTACACCTTCCATGGCACTAAAATGATTGTAACGCAACCTTGTATTTATGACTATTGAAGAATTGACCGATAGGTATGTACGAAAGTTTTATGGTACAGTGTTTATTAATCTATCTATTTATTTCAAAGTACAATCGATTTTAAACTTTACATAAATTCTAATACGGCAACTTTTTTCTTTAACTGTGATACAGGTTTATAAAACCATCCGTAGAATAATTCATAAAAAAAAATTGAGTATAAAAATATTCTAATGAACAAGTATAAAAAGCAGTATAAAATCCCAGAGGATGTGGTTGTTACATCATGCAGACCGGACATTTTCCTTTTTTTTAAGCTATAAAACGGATAGTACTTGTAGAGCTTACCGTGCGGTGGGAAACAAACCTACCTAAAGACCACGCGATGAAACAGAACAAATATTACGATCGCGTAAATGAATTAACAAAAAACGGTTAATGTAGTTAGATCTGCTGTGGAAGTAGGAGCTAGAGGTATACCAGCAAAATCTCACTATAACCTGCTGAAAGAATTTGGCTTGTCCCGAAGTACAGTAAGTTCTACACTAGAAGGAGTGTATAAAACTGCATTAGCGGGTTCATAACAGAGTTGGCTGGGCAGAAAGACTGGACAGATTTGGAACGGGCCCCCTTAAACCTACACCAGTGTCACAAGACTTGGGATCTACTCGGAGTTTCTCTTTCTGCCACCCGATGGACCCGGCACCTGCACACTGAATCCATAGAGTGGTAGGAAGTTCGTCTCATCTGGATAAAGCAAATTTACATTATCTTCACAGCTGAAATGACGACACCATCTTTGTGGACACAGTATATGTCAGTCTATTTTTGTACCAGAAGTAATAATAATGATAGTTGATGACGACGGTCCATAGATAATTTTGATTATTTACTTAGAATTCATTTCCGTTTAATTATATATGTTATAAGATCAGTTAAATATTCTTTTCATTTTTATAAATTTTAACATAAGTCAAAAATATAATAACACTGTTTGAGCTTAGTCAGTCGGGTTATATGATACATTTTTCAAGAATAATTTCAAGAATAAAAAGAAACATACATACTCATAAAACTATAAATATTTCTAAACGTAATATAAAAACTACTTTAATTATCTAAAAAGGTCCCTGTGAGAATACACAGCTAGAGATAGTGACTAACATTAATTTATTGTCTTTGTGCCGTACCTACTCGTATAAGTGGAAGCTAAACTTATAAAAGCTTTTGTCTCGTGAAAGCTCCCTATAGAAAAGGGATTACACCGTACCACAACTTATTGCGGGTTTTTATAAAACTTAACTATGCGGCGAAAACAAGCAAACCTCATCTCGCTAACTTTACAACTATTTTTAAGTACGTTTTTTTTATTTTCAGGCTATATAATACCTACTTTCGTAAGCATTGAATATTATTTTCAACATAAACTTGGTTTTCTGTTGTATTTTATTAGAAAAATAAAAATAAGTTTCTTGCGTTGAAACCAAGGGCTATTTATTTAGATTAATGGTTCATGTTATTGTGAGCTGTTTAAGGTGTTTATAATATACTTATATTATATTTGGTGACTTATTGATGAACCAGAGTGTGGGTTATGGCTAATGGCTACCGACCTGGTGACACGTGCGGATATATTTATGGAATTTTGACACCCACATCGATACAAACAGATTTTTGGGAGTTTTATAAGTGATCTACCTAATGTGTACATTAGGTAGATCTAATTTATATTAAATTGTGCACTAACACAATGTAATATATATATATTTCTTTTACCACAATGTTAACATATACAAAATTTATGATTTGCGAACTCTGCACTAAGCTAGGCTTATATCGTAGAGACTACAATTACTAGTGGTCTCCAATGTTCCACAGTTCGAGCGTACCAAACTATATATAATAATTAGATTAGATATGGCATTTATATAAGCATTTAGCATACAGATATACTATTGAATCGGTCAAAAATCAATGATATATATAGTAAAGTAATATTTATGTTTATAGGTGAAAAAAATAGCGAATGAAGTGAAGAACAAGTTAATTAAATGATATAATTAAATAGAATTCAGATATCAACTCTACGTTTGTGTATACATGTAATGAATCGTTAAAATAATATTCATAATATCGATGACTCCAATGTACACTCCTCTAACTCCAAAAACGTAGGTTTACAGGAGGAGTATTTGAACGAAAAAAGTTAATAAAATCTTTGTTTTTGCAAATAAAATTATGATTTTTTTTGAGTGACTTTTTGATTTAACAATAACTCAAAGATAAAATAGATATCAAAGATAAATATAAAAGTAGTATAGTATGATAGTATGTAATCAATTGGAAAAAAGTTATATGAGTATAACAGTTTTGTAAAAAATTAAAACATGGTAATTTTAAGTAAAATAGAAAACCATAACACAAGAAAATTGAAAACATTTGTCATAGGATACATTCTGAGCGAGTGAACGTGTGCTGAATGACGTTGCCAGATAAATTGCCACGGTACTGCAATTGATAGGTGCCGATACAATGAAGAATAACATGTGGAATTTTTCGAATACGCTTACTAAAGATCTGGTTTACGGTAACATTGATTTCTAGACAATAAATCCATACATACTCGTACATAAAATAAATAACAAAAAACAATACTTAATATCAACATACTTAACAAACTTAATATTATTCATAAATATTAGAATATAGAGTCTCTGAATTTTATTTCCAGTGCAGAGTAGCTGTATTTACATGAAGCTATTAATAATTATTATCCATTTCGGGTTCACTGTTTTTTAATAATATTGCTTAAGCTCACAGTAATTTACTAAAGATTGTAGAACTCTTACCGATTGCATAGGCTACTTACTCTGAACAAAAATGTTTATTAGATGCAGGGCATTATTTATAATGACTGCTGAATCATTTAACTTTTCATTTCCAAAATATTTATTCCAATTAATACACAATAGTACATATTAAATTGTTTTATTTATATTTCCTTCAGTTTTACCTTTTAGGCGAACACAACAACTTAATAAACATTAAATTGAACATCTTAAGGTAAATTCTGGGATAAATGCTTATCGCAACTAGCATTCTGACCACGACCGCGATCAAAATGTCATTTTTGTGTTGTTTGCATGGAGTACAAGAACTATCGCATACCAAGCCACTAGTGATTACATTTCGTGGTTGATACTATTGCGGACATTGGTGTAAACTGAGTCTTAGAGAGGTCGACGACCGCGACCGACGCCACAAGCCCCCGTGGCTTTCTACTCTTCTATTACGTTTAAGCACTGGTATAGTCGCCACCTTTAAACTGCCTTTTATGCCCACAACCAGTTTTTCACCAGAACTTAAACGCTCCATCTGCATTGAGCGCGACTAGTGCCCAGATTGTGCTGCTAGTGGTCTCGTTTAACTATTACTGACTATTATAACTATTACTGACTATTATATCAACCCACAGTTTAAACTTATAGACGGATTGGACATCAGTTCATCACACAGCTAGTAATTACAATGTCACCATATACAAATTAATGTGAAAAATTGGGATTCATAACTTATAATCTCAAGTTTCATTTCGTTACTAATAACAATAATTCATGTCGTTCTGCTGAAATATTACATTAATTTTAAATTGCACACTGGCGTATAGTCGAAAAATGTTTGTTCCTAAAAAATATTACCTAGTTATACATACATGGCTTAGAAAATATGAGAAGGCTATAACTCCGTAAATGAAGGACGGGGCTAGAATGGTCCGCCTTGGGAACGTAATGGAAGTGACAAGGGTTTCTCAAAATGATGGAAGGAATTCCGAGGGTGCGGTGCAGGCCCGCTTTATGAGTCCCCAGAAGATAGGTATCGGTGACTCGTCCGGTTCGATTTTCAGGATGTATCTAGAATCTTTATGATACTTTTATGTGTGTAAAGGAATTTTCAAGACGGTTTTCTATTTTAGTTTTGGGCAGTTATTATTATATTTTTACCCGGACATTCGTAATCAATTAAATTATATACACCATAAACAAAAATATACACAATGATAAAAAGTTAAAATCTCTGATTATCAATTGATTACAACTAAAATATAATGAATTTTTCATCATTATTATAATTATACAGATCTGATCATAAGCAAAATGGAATCAGGTACCTACTTCAAAGGTGTATTTTTTATAAGCAAATACGTGATTTGTTTATAAAAAACACACCTATGTAGTGTGCTATTTTGCGTATGACATACTTATGTTCTTATATTGGCATTCAACCAGTTTATTTGTGACTGTGGATTTTCATAACAGTAACTTCAAGCTATAACCTATATAGACCATCTCAATAAAGATTTTTGAGATAGGTTTCGATAATTGATGTTGTTGCACTGCTACATCTTTAAATAAATGCTATAAGTTCTAGTCATATTAATATTAGTAAATCAAATCAAATCTTTATTTGCATAGTATATTAGTAAGAAAGATAGGTGATAAAATAATTTTAATGTCCATTACATTCTACCTAGTTTGGCCGAATTCAAATAATAAAAACATGAAAAAATATATAAAAATTATTATGTCATATCCATATTATTATTATTAATTAATAAATCTAACGAGAAGAAGTACTTTTACAAACTTGAAGCTTTCACCTTGAAGCTTTCATTGAACTGTAATCGAACCTAAACCTTTTCAATAATCACTATTTATATAATTTTAGTTTATACGAGTATATTGCGCTACGAGCAAGACTGTAATGCTGAAGAATTGCTTAGAATAGACGATTCACATAGAATAGACTCAAACTGATTCAAATGAAATAAATATGTTGGTCTTGGATAGTCTTTTATTTGGATAAATTTATAATAATTAGACTTATAACTAGCCTATTTAATATATCATGTAAACCACGACCAATAACAAAGTAGCATCAATGAAAAAATTGTTTCGTTCGCGAGCAGTTAGTAAAAAACAAAAATACAAAGATTTAAATTCCAATTACATGCAGTAAAAATAAGATGTTCAAGTATTCTGATTTTTATTTCTTTATCGTTAAAATCGATACAATCGGAAATCTGTCCTCTATAGTTTGTTTAATAAGATCAAACGCCGAACGCAGTGTACACAGAAATGGCTGCAAAGCCGTCTACTTTCAGAAGCTGCTAATATTCACATTCCTTCCTAGCAGACATTCAAGATCACAATCAGTTTGCTAAAATTATATAAAAATATCTAAATAATAGACATGATAGATCTTTACAGGAAATAAAGGTTGCTAAGAACTACACGACCATATGTATACGTACGAAAAAAGAAAACTACATCTGTTACGAAATATTTTGTCGCATTGTCTCATTGCCTATGTATGAATTCCTCATACTGTGTTAATAATATTGCGGTTTATTTAGGTCAGTATAAGGGTCATACTTAAAGTTTGTAAAACTAGCCAATCTTCTGAAAGCAATAAAAATATTAATTGCGGTGTTAATTACGAACATAACAGAACAAACATGTCTGTGACAAACATGTTCAATTTTAGAAGTTGTCAATCGTTTCTTTATTGTGGTATTTATTTGAAGCTTATTGAGAGATTATCGATTCTACCAGATTCTTTTATGATATCCGCTGTGTGTTAAATAAAGTATTTCTACTTCAATTGGTGTTTTGTGATGACAGCTCATTTCATCACACGGAGATTTTAAACGAGGATGTTATCACTTGAATAGATATATCCTTAAAGGTCATCCAGCGACTGCGGTCACACCACCTAATATTGATATACTAATTGAAACTGACATTACTTGTTAGCAAATTCGTACCCAAACATAAATATCATATGCAAAATATGTTCTGTGTTCAACTGCAGGTTCAGACGCTTTGCACTTTGTAGATTTAGTACAAATTGACGGAAGACTACAAATGAACAAGTAAACAAGTAAACATACCTACGACTGTAATCGTGTTAGGTGTGATTGTATCTTGTACTATATTGTATTTTTGTATTGTATTATTGTGATTGTTAACATTGAAAAGAGGAGATAAAAAATAGACCTTCAGAGTTTCTTGCCTGTTCTTCTCGAGAAGGCTCTCCCAATTTCCGAACAGGTGTCGAGTCAATATATTTTTTCTTTTTTTTTTCCTTATTCGTACGTACGGACAAGGTTTTTGTTTTTTTTTTTTTTTATTTAAGCTTTTTTTTTTGTTTTGTTTGTTGACGTCAATAAGTGCCTGTAAAGGTCTATGTTGAATAAATATTATTTTGATTTGATTTGATTTGATTGTGTGTCCGGTACTATTTACCGGTAAAATGTGAAACAAATTAATGGAGGACAATAATTGAGTATTACATTGTCGTAATACGTAAATAAATCTTGGTGTACTACGATGAGCGGTAGACAAAATGCCAGTAGGTCACTTTTCCATGTGAAAATATGATGACAAAAGATATGTAGAACATTTGTATGATCAATATAGATTTTTTTATAGATATAGTATTTATTAGTTTCGATCCAAAACGCATGCATACATGTACACGCCAATACAACTGATTCTGTAAAAAAAGTTATTAGAAGATGTGTATAATTTTATTATGCGCTTTGCTATTAAACCCCACAAGTGACAACAACACTATTACGTCAGTTTCTGATGTCATAATAAAACATGCAGTACACGTATGTTACATGTTTGTCACGTTACTTTCCGTATGTGAATAAAACTTGAAATAAAGGCAGACATGAAAAGGTGATATAAAAAGAGCAAATTTTCTGAGATTGCTGTATACACTAGAAACTAGAATCATAAAGCGGCGTTATGACCCGGTTAGAACCTCAGTTATAGACATGAAAAGCTGTATATCCGATTCTTCAAACGAAGTCATATTATGATAGCAAATTGCAAAGAAGGAACAAAGCATAGCAGAAAATACCATTACAAGGTAAAGTTTGTAAATGTTCCAAACTTTCAACATTTTTGTAACACCCGAATGATAATGAAAGAGTGTCAAATAGACTTCGGAGGTGTCTATTTCTAGTTGTAGATGTCTACTTTATCTGGAATTTTGAAAATGAAATTTAATTTGATCTCATTCGATTGGTTTGTATATTTATTCATACTGCAGATAGTAACTTTTCTGTGAAACTCTGGCAGGTACAGTTTATAAGAAATATCAACAAAATAAACTTCTTAAAAACTAGCTTGGTTAAGGTGCTAAATGTTAGATATCCATATTAATGAGTTGCCGTGTACACGAAACTTCTCTAATTTCCTCCACAACAAATCACTAATTTTGTCAAAAGCGTTCAAGAAATCGGACAATATCAATATGATTATTTTGATTCATTGCTCTGTTTATGTTCTAAATTCATTAAAATTAATTAATTTGCATGTTAAATCATTTCACTAAAAATGCATTGTTCCTTTTTATATCAATTTTGTATATATGTGATATACAATGTATGTCTATCTGTTACTCTAGATCTACTAACACAAGCCTTATAGTTGTTACTTTGAGCTAGGAGCTAACTAGTACATAAGCTATTTCAAATATTTCAAGGCTTTCCGATTATTACATTCAATGATTACATTCCGATTATTACAAAATATATGAATGTTTATTTTAAGTTATTCAAATTTAATTATATATTAGAACATTTATTGTAAAAAATAACAAAGAAAGTCTACCTATAATAAAACGAAATTCAACAATTCTATAAAAATCTATAAATTATGTAAAATAAAAACGCTACTTAACTGCCCTGAGATAAGAAGTATTTCGGCAAAGTTAGTCGCGTTTCCTCGCTGTATATTTAAATGTAGAAATTAAAATTTTCTTACTCATTTTTTTTTTTACAAAAAGTTACATCTTTATTTTGAACTGTATGGCTTGTAATAATAATACACAAAATTGTTTCATACCAAGCGATTATTTCAACAGAAACTAAAAGAAAGAAAAGACCAACAAAAAATAATTTAGGCAATGGTTTCCCCGCAAGGCCGCAGATTGACGGCGCTCTCATTTTTTAATTTTAAAGTATAGGTACTAGATTGGACATCAACTCGCCTGTTTTACCTAACTACAAAGCGCATGCATTTTTTGGAAAAAACGATTTATTGCTTACCTGGTGAGATTCTATATTCAATACAACTTCCATTGCAATTTGTTTTCTTAAAACAGTTTTTCTAAGTGGTTGAAATTTTCTAGAATTCCTTTTTTTGATTTCATATTGAGATTCCTTTGGTCAGTGATCTTAGACATTTTTATAATTAATATCAGCTAAGTTTTATACTTAACTTAATTATTCTATTAAAAATAATAAGAAAATGTAATATAATGTAGGTATTGTATTTCCTAACGTAGAATATATGATGTAATCGAATTTCAGAAAGATAACTACTCTGATGAAGTGGATAAAGGGCTATATTATCATTCTCAATTCAGTCTCAGGTTCAGTATTCGGTTTCGGTTTTTCGGTTCATTGTATAAGTATATAAGTATTCTTAAAAACAGAACCATGATATATTTTATTCGATAGAAAAAAATAGATCTCTTTATTCAACAAATATTTTAAAAAGTTGAATCATGTAAAAAGAAATATACATAAAAGCTTAACATATAGTTGTGCATTTTTAATATCCATAAAATTCTTAATATATATGTTTATTTCTGTAATCTGATTTTTTTTAAAGATTAAACCGCAATGTAGAAGAATATGAACAAGATAGAATAATATAAAAGCTGTGTTATTATTAGCCAACTATATTACTGTGCAAAAAAGTCGTGACGAGTATATTTTCTAAGAAACCTTGTACCAACTAGAGTGCTAAATTAATTTTACATAATTATAGTGACTATAATAAATTTTTAAATAGGCTAATTAATTGATCCATTGGTAAACGAACATTAGTAGTATATTAAAATTAGGTTTGTGATATTTTATTAGGTTCTCGAACAACTGCTTCTTTACATTAAAGCTAATATATCCAAGGGGATATATTAGCAATTTTTTTGATAAACATTAATATTATAGAATTTTAGATAATATCCGATAATTGACTGAACGAAAAGAAATAATAGGTATTTTAAGATACCGCCAACAAACGTTGATCTGCGATGAGAGGACAATACGAAATAATAAAATAATATACCACCCCAATTAAAATTGGTTATAAAATAGAGATTTAATATACTAGTGATGTTATTTTTGGATCAATTGAAATGCAGCCTGTGAAATAATAGATTGCGACAGTTTTCACAAACATTACATAAAACATAATCATAGTACAAAAGAAAATATAATTTTATGCTTAACGACTGTCTGTTTTAGAATATAGCATATTTAAGTACAATATACTTAATCTTGTAACTCACTTGCTCAAGCCCACAGCTGATGCGTGAATATATTGTTTCCGAATAAAAAAACTATCCTATTACTCTCACCGTAATGAGTACTCATCTTTAAAGTTCATGCAGAAACTTAAAAGCTGTCTTACTATTGACAAGTGGCTATTGTATAATAGAAGACATCTTGAAGTGATTACAGGGTCAGACTTAGGACTAATCCTTGTTTATATTATATACATCTACACACCGTGACTAGATATGTGAGATAAAAAATATCGAATTATTCTTTTTATTTTTTATTTTGTTATACAATAATAATGAAATAATATCCACTAACGTTATTAAAATCAAGGCTGGAGTGGCGATTATAACTTTGTTTTAGGTATGCTGTACTTATAAACTTCGTAAAATATGTGTCCCTTATTATATTATATATACGATACGTTTATTATTTTTATTCTTTCACTAATTTAAAAATAACATTCAATATGTGAAATAAAACAAAATCTTCAATGTAAACTAAGTAGTTTTCCAGAGAAAATATACAATACGAGAAATGACCAAGCTCTATTGGAGTTATGTATAGATTCGCATGCCAAAAACATAATTTAGGGATATTCTTTGGCGAAGTTTGTTCCTTGGTGCGGCTCTGACAGTAAGGCGAGGCGAGCGTGCATCGGCATAAGCCGCGACACTACTTCGGAGCGCCACGACACTCGACACTTCGTCTACGTGACCGTGCAGACAGCTACGCTAATCCTATCTAAGCGACCTACATACTCGCATATCTGCTTAGCTTGGCTTACAGCACTAAGATGATTTTTCATTTATAATATTGTCTACAAAAACGTGTCAAAGTTGGGGTATGTGAAATGCTGTTTAGATGCGAAGCGATAAGCACTATCACGAGTCCGGACGGACTATAAAAATGTCAGTGATATTTACGTTGTCAGCGTTTTAATTTAGTTCACATGTCGGTCCATGTCACTTATTCATTCCGTATTATTTTATTGATGTTTATTGGCAAACAAGTAGACTACTTCAGTTGTTTTATAGTATACGTCAAATCTGCAAGCGTCAATAAAATCAATGTGTATGTTGCCAAGTAGTGACGTAAGGTGAAAAGACACAGTGGATAATTTCATTTTTTCTCATATCCTTCATATTAGAACACTAATGTGAACACTTGTTTTACGGTTGAAATAAGAAAGACTGCGCTACCCAAGTAGACGATCCTACTATAGTCTGCCTTCGCTTATTGGTTTAATTAACCAAAATATTGCGATTATGTGTCCTGTACATATAATCGCAAGTGATATACATTTATTTATAAAGCATACAAACTATAAATAAAATTATTGTCTCAAATAATCCCAACTCACGCTGGCACTGATTTTTATGCTACTGATCCTATACTTAATTCAATAGTTAAATAAATATTTTAGTGATTGCAAATGGAATTAAATATAAAATGGCCATATTGTACAAGACATTGAAATTTTGTTTTAAAATGTATAATATTTTATATCAAATCAAATCAAATCAAAATCAAAATAATATTTATTCAACATAGACCTTTACAGGCACTTATTGACGTCAACAAACAAAACAAAAAAAAGCTTAAATAATAAAAAAAAAAACAAAAACCTTGTCCGTACGTACGAATAAGGAAAAAAAAAGAAAAAATATATTGACTCGACACCTGTTCGGAAATTGGGAGAGCCTTCTCGAGAAGAACAGGCAAGAAACTCTGAAGGTCTATTTTTTATCTCCTCTTTTCAATGTTAATAATTATAATAATATAATATAAAAATACAATATAGTATAAGATACAATCATACCTAATACGATTACAGTCGTACGTATGTTTACATACACATATAAAATAATACAATATTATAAATAATGTTACCAAACATGGCTCTATGAATAGTGTCCCTATTCCCAAATACTGTTATCATTTAGATAGTCACTTACTTTATAATAACCTTTACTCATGAGTGTATTTTTGATATGGATTTTAAATTTATATAAAGGTAAATCAATGACACTTTGCGGAAGCTTGTTAAACATAGATATACATTTCCCCAAGAACGAACAGCTAGTTTTATGGAGTCTGAACATTGGAACGGCAAGTTTATTTTTGTTTCTAGTATTCACATTATGTAGATCACTGTTTTTATTGAATTCATTATAGTTTCTATATACAAAAACTAAATTATCATATATATATTGACTAGCTAAAGTTAAAATATTAATTTCTTTGAACAATTCAGAACAATATAATTATTTTAATTATAAATTAACTATAATAATTCAATATATTAAAACAATAATACGGACAATACGGTTAACATCTTTTGCGCATTCTGCCGTGCCGGCGAGTTACTCAGGCATGTTTAGTTATTCTTTTCATGCTAACGGTTAATACAATAATAACTGTAAAATAAAACATAATCTAATAGTCAGAACCATCCATTAAAAATTTGCTATTTGATCGTCCTTACTACAAGTACGCACTTGTACCAACCACTTCTTGAAAATAGTCGTCCGTTGGTATTGGGACCCACCTTTATTATGGACAGAACTATTGTTTACGATAAGCCTGAAATCGCGGTCGACTGGTCACAACACGGAGTAGTGCTCGTTGATATTACTATTCCTCATGAGGAGAATTTCGTAAAAGCTGAAAACGACAAAGCCAGTAATGATCTGGACTTACACATGAGGCGAGATAACAACCGTATGGGGTATTGTTTCCATAGTTGTTTCTGCAAACGGTTTTGATAAATGGATTTAAGGTCAGATACAGATCTTATCAGATACTATCGCGTTTTTCAACTCGAAAAATATTGTCCGGAGATGCTTCTCCTCCTTCCTCCTCTGCAAGTATTTCTATGAATTTAGCAAAAAAAAAAACTAGTATTGCAGTGTAAACTCTAATCCACGATGTCAGTTGTCAACATAGAATGATAAAGAATATATATGTACCTGTTTGTCATCTTATATAATATGTGCGATTAGCAGGAGTTAAGCGAGTTCATGCATTTGTGTTGCCGACTGCCATCAAACACTCGAAAAACTGTTTAATGTGTTCACGTAATTGGTAATAACGCATATAATTTACTAAATGAAAATATCGTCTAAGTAGCGTCGCGTTGTCACAAAATATATGCAATGAAAGAAAGGCGACATCCAATATTTTGCTTGGAACTAAATTGGATTGTATGGTATATTGGCTGAATTGCTATTTAATTTAATGACTTTGTAGTGAGGCTTTTGCTTTTTATGTATTCCAGTGATACTGCTCTAAAGGTAAGAGGCAGAGGCAGTTAATTAATTTGTCCTAAGATACTTTTTTAATTATTTTTTAAATATATATTGCTTATAGTTGCTTGTGATAGATAGTAGTATAGTAGTATAGATAGTATTATTGTATAAATTTTATTCTACTATAAATATATAACTTACAGTATATGAAATATACTTTAATACTTTTATGGTATTTCTTAGAAATTTTACTTTTGAAAAGTTGTTTATTCGTTTGTCATAACATCAATCTTGTAATATCAAATAAAACAATCAAATTCCAAACATATCCAGAATCACAATCCGTTTCACGAGTGTATTGTGTTATGTAAGGGATCCATTATATCAACAGGAATAGGCGTTTAGGGCACTAAATTTATAGAAGGTCGACATAAAGAATTGTTTATATGAATTCCTGGTCACGTTTCTGAACACTAATGCACGACCTCAACTTTTCTTTTCGATTTATCGATGACGAAAAGATGAAATAAATGGTGTCGAAATATTGGATCGGACTGTTTTTGTATTCAAACTTTTCCGCTAAATCAAAAACTAGTTTAGCGAATCTTGTATCAGATCTGGAAATGCGTTCCAGTTCCATGTCATCAATCCTTTTTCTGTTTATGCAATATTTTCCTGTATATTGTTGTTGATACATAATGAAGCTGGACTTATTTTCTGTGCTGAAAACACAAGGGAACTTTCTGGTTTGAATTTATTAATAAAATATTGCTAAAATAAAAAATTGCAAGTACTACGCTTTTTACTCTTAATTCCAATAAAACGTATGTAGGTTAATTTTTTAGAGCGAATATCAAGGTAGTTCCACCAATATAATTACAGAAAAATAATATTTTTTATTACCTTACATTAAAGAATAAGCAGATTTCCCACTTGGTAAGTCATTAAAGTGGCCTATACTACTTCTGATATTCACAATAAATGTGCAACTTCCACAAAAAAGTAGTGTACTTTGGCAACATATGACATAAGATGATGTACATAAGTCATCTACAGTCTGCTTATCATAACTTTCACATTGGAACACAACAATGGGAACGCTCCTATTTTGCAGCAGAAATAGGTAAGACGGAAGTAATCAAGCAGACTACCCAGTAGCCCTAAACAAAAAGCACGCATGTCTTTTCTATTCTATTTCTACTATTATAATAGTCTAAGCGTTTTCTATCGAAAAATGCTAGACAAAGTGTATCTACTGATAGAATGGCTGTGTCTACCGTGACAGTAGAAAATAGAATAGAAATAGAAAATAATCTACCGTGTTTCGCCTTAATTCCCTTTGCTTGTACTTCACAATTATTTACCTACATTAATTAGGACTAAATTAAACAAACTTTGGATTTAAAATTGAAAATCGTTGCGTAGACATTTATTTAGAGGTAAGTAAAAAAGCAGATTCTAAAATATTATAGGCTGTTCATTTGTAGCTGGCTTAAGAACGAATTTGACATGGCATATATATATATATATAATATATATATATATATATATATAATATATATATATATATATATATTATATATATATATATATATAATATATATATATATATATATTATATATATATATATATATATATGCCATGTCAAACCATGATGAACATTTTTAACCATTTAAAAGTTTCACTAAGTTGCAGCTTAACTAACTTACTCTTGTGTGATTTGGGACCTTTCTTCTCGTGTTTGTCGAAACACAATCCACTTGGTGCAAATAGCATTGCTGTTTAAGGCGTCCACAACTTACCGAATACATCGACTTGCAGTTCTCTGGGTTATGTGCTGGGTGACCCATAACTTTCGAGATGTTCTTGACCTCAATCGATTTTTTTTATACATTTATGTAAGCAAGAAACAGTTTGTCAGCCTAATGATCACTACTTACATAGTTCTATGGCTTGTAGACACGTGTAATTCCTGTAAAATTCAAATCAGATCTGTAACCTCTATATACATACCACAACACCAGTATAAAAATTTTGTAACACCAACAATTGCACTGCGATTTCTAACACACTGACAGTTTACTGTATTTTAGCCGTGGTGCTCCCTGCTATACAACGACCGGAGATTTGAAGATCGAGCAAGTGGCGGTATAACCAATATCCTATCGGACCAACCGGTTAGATGAGGCCTCGCAAGCCTTGAGAATGACACGTTTCACGCAGTGGTTGATTGATCGGCTACTACGCAAGGGATTGCTGAAAATGTTCGGCATTTTTCGTTACATGCAATACAATTAAGAAGCTTTTTATAGGTTACTTAATCCCTAGACTTGTTGCGATAGAATTACGTTGTCTTGTGACATGTGGATTTAGAAGCAGCAGAGAACCTTGGGTTATCTGTGCGATTTTTGTAGGTTTTTTAACGAAAAATGCTCTGGGGAACTGTTTGTAATTGGATCTTCGTCAAAATTTCAACATTGCGCCTCTCGCCACCATAGAAGATTTCGTCCGTAATAGCATTTTTTTTTGTTCCCCTGAGGAAAATGCATTAAATTGCATACCCCGGCTGTCTGATCTGGTTTAGTAGTTAGGTTTCAGCGTATTTTTTTTCCACGTAATTGGAAGGTCTGGAATTATTTTCATAGCTGCAGTAATTTCTTAAAACTATGGTATGCTAAACTGCAGACGAGGCTTAAAAAGAGCGTACCTCCGCAGGTACAGTGTAACTTGGTGGAGTGGTGCCCGTAGTATTTCTGATGTTCATCAGCATTCATGTATATAGAGGTTACAGATCTGATTTGAATTTTACAGGAATTACACGTGTCTACAAGCCATAGAACTATGTAAGTAGTGATCATTAGGTTGACAAACTGTTTCTTACTTACATAAATGTATAAAAAAAATCGATTGAGGTCAAGAACATCTCGAAAGTTATGGGTCACCCAGCACATAACCCAGAGAACTGCAAGTCGATGTACTTGGGAAGTTGTGGACGCCTTAAACAGCAATGCTATTTGCACCAAGTGGATTGTGTTTCGACAAACACGAGAAGAAAGGTCACAAATCACACAAGAGTAAGTTAGTTAAGCTGCAACTTAGTGAAACTTTTAAATGGTTAAAAATGTTCATCATGGTTTGACATGGCATATATATATATATATATGCCATAACATGGTACTTTTTCTAAAACCTGATTTTAAAAAAAAGTTTTTGAAAGTCATTATTTATTGTTATTTCATTCGAAAATTATTATTTTTAGTTCATGAAATACATGCATTCAATTACTATAGCATTAATGAGGTTTTAGGCATTTTACTTTTGCTAAAATTATTGACTTGAGAAAGCCGAAAGTTATATTTTACACTTTGAGATTTCCTCGCCCTTCAAAGTCAGAGCCAAGTAAATAGACTTAAAATAATTTCAAAAGTTCGGCACACCTTAACTTCATTAAAACGATTTAACGAAGTTGTCAAAACAGTGGTCTGTTGTTCTGCTCGATGCTATATGAAAAGTTATTTACAAGTATCTCGCGAACCAATTCAAATTTTACCTACATCAAAGTTATACTTCCGAAAAGTAATTGATAAATAAACGAAAATAATAAACCGTTGCTAATGAACATCAGAAATACTACGGGCACCACTCCACCAAGTCACACTGTACCTGCGGAGGTACGCTCTTTTTAAGCCTCGTCTGCAGTTTAGCATACCATAGTTTTAAGAAATTACTGCAGCTATGAAAATAATTCCAGACCTTCCAATTACGTGGAAAAAAAATACGCTGAAACCTAACTGCTAAACCAGATCAGACAGCCGGGGTATGCAATTTAATGCATTTTCCTCAGGGGAACAAAAAAAATGCTATTACGGACGAAATCTTCTATGGTGGCGAGAGGCGCAATGTTGAAATTTTGACGAAGATCCAATTACAAACAGTTCCCTGAGAGCATTTTTCGTTAAAAAACCTACAAATATCGCACAGATAACCCAAGGTTCTCTGCTGCTGCTAAATCCACATGTCACAAGACAACGTAATTCTATCGCAACAAGTCTAGGGATTAAGTAACCTATAAAAAGCTTCTTAATTGTATTGCATGTAACGAAAAATGCCGAACATTTTCAGCAATCCCTTGCGTAGTAGCCGATCAATCAACCACTGCGTGAAACGTGTCATTCTCAAGGCTTGCGAGGCCTCATCTAACCGGTTGGTCCGATAGGATATTGGTTATACCGCCACTTGCTCGATCTTCAAATCTCCGGTCGTTGTATAGCAGGGAGCACCACGGCTAACATGCTCCGTGGTTTAGTAACTTAGTTATCCCGCAGGATGATTTTATTGTTCTTATTTGGACTATACTCTAAACATGGTACTATAGTCTAAACATGGTAATCGATTATTTTTTACTTTAATATAATAACCTAACTATAATTATTCTATCACGGTTATTAAACCAATAAATCAGTGAGGTTTCCAATACAAATTCATAATGAACATTCATCACTTCTGATCTCAGATTCAACTGAGGCGTTACTTACTAGCCTAATGATGTTTGCCTTGTTAAGCAAGTTTCGACACTTCGAGAGTGACGGCCTAGGGAGTTTGCGTAAAATGAATTATTTGCTTCACGAATACACAATATTCAAAGTACATACCATAATTTTGATTTGAACGTATAACATAGTAGCAGTTGAATCGTAAGCAGCTATTAGGGGTTTATGCGTAGCATAATTATGTAATTTAGGCGAAGATATTTGAGAATACATGAATGTGAAATTGGTTAAATTTAGATTAGACTTTATTGTATATCTTATGTATGAGTTTAAAGTTAGAGAAAAAACACTATACTAATATTCTATGTGTATACTATATATATGTAAGGATGTAAGGTAATATTTTCTTAACAATAGTTTAGACCAGCCATACTCTAAGTGTGTTCCGCGAAACCCTAAGGTTTCGCGATACTGATGTAGAGGTTCCGCAAGAATTTAGAAAAAAAAATAAAAACCTCTCCCCGGTCGATCCTTCTGACTTCTGGAGCGGCGAGGCACGGTTTAGCGCGCGCGAAGCGAAGCGCAGTTAACTTTCGATTTTAACTTTAAAACGTAAAGTCGAGATTGTTTACACCGTATTTGTTATTATTTCTATTTTTATTTATCAAAGGCGCCGACTTGACTATTTTTCAGATCAGATCGAGGCTAGGACTAAAGCAATCTAAACAATCGCGCCTTCTCAGTTGAAGATTGGTGTTTGAAGCGATAAGTACATTCCTGCCATTACTAACAAAGCCCGAAAGTATGTCAAACGAGATATATGAATCTTTTTCAGAAATATCATCAGACACAAGTATGTAGTCACTGTTTAAAACGACGCTTCTTAACGATTTTTGGTGCAGAATCCGTGGTGAATATCCAATTCTTTCCAAAATCGCTATGAAAATTCTTCTCCCGTTCCCAACAACATAGTTGTGCGGCACAGGATTCTCAAGCTATGCAGCCACGAAAACAAAATACCGCAATTGAGATTGAGAACCGCTGGTTTAGATATTAGAACCCTCCTTTTGATTGTCTAAGCTACTATACATATTGTATTAAGCATAGCACATTATCATAAAAATGTAAATACTTTTTAGAAATGTATTTTAGATATATAGAAATATATAGAAATATGATTGAATACTTACGCGACAGAGCGTTCTAGTTGTAGCGGTAAACAAAGTTAGAAAATGAATCTTCATAGTTAATTAACCCAAATAAATACAGAAGAAGGGTCCCGATCAATCATCTTTATCTCTACCTGACCTACCAAGCGCAATAAATAAACAACAATAATGTGTTAAAATTACGTACAACAATGAATCTTTTCAATAAAGAAAAACTTTCATATTGCGAGTAACTCATTGCTCAACATGAAAATAGGTAAATTCATAAAAGGATAGTCCAAGTATACTATAATATTCTGAATAGATTAAACTTAAAAACTATTCTTTAAGAAAGTTTAATATTCGCCTGATGAAAAGAACAAAGCGATAGATGAGAGTTCTCACAAATCGACTGCTTTGAGCAATCACCTCAAATGACTTAGAAAGAATTCAACAAGCGCGCTCGCAGGGAAAAAGTGAGAATATTAATATGCTGACGGGGGAATTTAATATTAGGCGTAGAACAAGTAAGCTGAGGAAATTCTACACCTGAATTTCATATATGATATGAATTGAGTGCTGCGGAGGCTCTACGACAAGGATAAGTACCGAGCAATTCTTTATGAGTTTCCCCCGGGATCACAAGTTGACGACATAACATTACACATACACGGAAAATTTATGAACCCTTATAACCCAAATTAATATTTTGGTATACAGAAAAAGAAACTACATGGCCCCTGTATGTTCTAATACTATCACTGTTTCTTGTCTTATCGGTTCTAAAAGTAAACTTTGTCGTGAAATGTAAAAGAGTTTCATGGGGCTGTTTTGCTTAAGAAATATAATTACTTAAGAGTATGAGTTGGTACAGTGAACATCGCGTCAAGTTTTATATATGTATTACAAATCCGCTGTTATTACAAGCAACTTAACTGACCCATTGTCAATATGTAAAATCTGATGCAGTGCTATGTGCACACAGATATTGAACGTAGTACGAATGTTAAGTAGCAACGGTGAAAGGTGAACGCTCATAAAAGGAAATGCAAATGATAAAAGGACGCAAAAATAAATTGTTGTAAGCATTTAAATTGTACTGGAAACACTTCACTCAAGTATACCTACTATTTATAAAGGCTCTGATAATATAACTTCAAAAGAAACTATAATTTTACACAAAACAAAACATTAATAATAAAGATTGTCACATAGTCCAATCACTTTAGGGTTTCACCTCGGAATTTGAGATAATAAGTTTCCAGCTTAATATATCAAATTCCGAGGTTGACTCCTTTTTTTCCTAAAGTACTAGACTAACACAAAACATCGACTTAGACGGTGAGTAGCTTATGATATATTCAACTTTTTGTGGGTCGATGTTATTATACAATATCAGCGTATCCTCAGTCAACTTGGCAAATAAATTCTAATTTTATATAGGTTTGGTTTTTTTTAAATATTATGTTGACAATCAGATTGCCTACTTGATGGTGACTTTTTACTGCAGTCTATTATAGTATATATGGTTCCTGTGAGATTTACAGCAAATCAGCAACGTCGCAATAGTTAGAGTATCCAGTAATTTCTCTGCCTATTTTATCCTTCATACCGAAACACAGCAATGTAATCTACTATTTTGCGGTAGAAATACCTAAGCAGACGTCCCTCTCCCATATGCGAAATTTTGCACTTATATGACTAAGGCTTACCTAATAAAAAGAGCTATTTTTCGATCTGCCGGAAATAAATGCTAGTAGTTTTTTAAGTATTTGTATTGTAACTATATTAAAATGTAAGGTAATTTTATGCACTTAAAAATATGCCCAGCTAGCACACATTATTCGCAGGATTGACGGCGATTGGGTTAGAAAGATCCTCAAGTGGCTGGCATATATCGAACACCGTAGCGTTGAACTCCCACAAGTTGTAGCGACGATTTGCCGAAGATAGCTGGAAGAAGCTGTCCTCTGATAGCGGGCTGGCTGAGTTGAACTCAGCCATCTCATGTCAGGTTGTCATCGTTTAAGATGGTTGGATGTCAATGTTGGATTGGTTGACTTTATACACATTTGATTTTCATCGCAGGTGTATGCAGATTATCTCTCGATATAGTATTTCGCCTTCTTATGAATTTCGAAAAACACATTGATATATTGAAGAATTGATTCGGGGCCCCTTGAACTTTCTGATTCAAAGACCAATACCGGGACCACAACTCCTCGAAGCTCTTGCACTATTACTACGCCATAATCGCACCAACATTAATAGAATAGATACTTTAATCATAGTATACAAAACACAAAATACATATAATATGTAGCAGCATATGTTTTCTTATATTTCAAATTAAAATTTTCAGGTATTAAATATGAAATCATGTGAAAGCTTTTTCCCTTACAATTTCAGTGCCGTCAACACCAGACTTAAAGCTACGAAGCTATAGCTTTATTTTTCGTTAAAACTAAACGCTTGGTGACTCGCATACAGATAAACGTATTGCAGTCCTCAAGTCATTTGGTTTGTTATTTATGTTCCCGCAGTGGCCGCGCTTAATTAAAATGTCACTGAAATGTTCCTTTCAAGTTTCAACGCATAGTTTTGTGGATTTACAAGACTTAGGCCATGCCTGACGTAAGAGCCGAGCTGACACGACTTGTTAGTAAATATAAAAGCATTTTCGAAATATATTCAAGTTTCATGAAAGTTCATTGTCACATGAAATCACATGTGTTCTTTTATTTCTAAGTGATGTTTTTTTTAAACAACTATGTTACAAACAGGCTGTCCACACTAATATCAGATGATAAATGACTACAGTCACCTTATGATTTCCATGAGATTCACAACAAATCTGTCCTCCTGACAAAAACTGTGGTGTGAACTTGTGACAAAAAATATAAAAATCGTCCTTCAAACTTAGCAATGTATACAGCAATGCCAACACTACCACTTGGCTAAAAAATTACTACTCTGGAGCAAGTACAATATCTCTACGATCTATGTAATGTCTAGTGATTTGTGTTTATGTCAGTTTCAAGCATCTACTAATTATGGTCAGCAACACATCAAATTCTATTTGTCAACTTCGAAAACCACGTCTATTACGACAGTCTGAAGAGTTGTCCCGAGATTAACATGTACAGTTTGACGCGTTGCTGTAGTTAGATTATAAAGGCTGTACATCATAGTCAGATTAGATCGTTGATAATTGACGCATTCAATCTAGATAAAATTGAAACAATAATTATAAACCTGGATTTATGGTGATTACATAACAGTTGTTAGCAGTAAATAAAGTTTACTTTGATTTAACAAAATTAACGGTGAAAGATGTAGTTGACATAATCAATGGGAATGTCTAATCCTCAGTAGTCGAATGGTGAATTTTTCAAAACGGTTTGTTGCAGTCTCTGTTCTATTTATAATATGAGTTGTAAGATAATTGAGTGATCAAAAAACCATAACTCTTCTATCGGTGTCTTCTCCCATCTCCGGCGTCTAACCCATCCTATTCGTTTCTTTTTAGTCTTGGGTAAATGTAAAGAAGAGAGTATTTACATGGTACCTCCGTGAACCTCTGCTCATGGCTGGTTGGTTATATACCCTCTTAGATATAGTTGGGGTACATCCATTGGTATTTAAACTGTACAGAGATGATTGAAATAAGATTTCCGTAACTAACTAAATGGCACACTTCTATAACGAATGCTCTTTACCATTCGTATCAGTTATATGTACAATTTGATTGCTTTGGTTAGTCTTGATGCCATGACCGTGCATGATTATGTGTTTCTTCATTTGGAAATTGTTAACGCGGTTTTATCGTAACTCGACACCACGTCTACCCAGCTATTCGCTACTTTATATGGTTTAATAATTCAGAGCTTTCGCTGTTTCAGGCTAATCTTTTCGCAACCGCTGCATGTACTACCAGCGCTATAATATAATTTTTAAAATGGTTCAATTATAAATTAAAAGGTGTAAAACAGTATGAAAATTATGGTATACATTTAGTTAACTTATTATACAGACAATTAAAGTTCTTTAAAATTCGCTAATGTAATACAATATAACAATTAAATTGCTTAACATATTCTGTTAATGTACTTTTCTGTTACTTAGTAACTTGTTTATGTCATCTACTGATTCAGTGTATTTCTAAATTAAGTTTTCAAATTCTGTGTCCATAATATACAAAAAAACTATAAGTTAGAGCATCATAACATCAAAAGTTTCATATCTACAATCGACCGTTTTCAAAACAACGTGTGATAAATAGCTGGAAACATAATTATAAAATATCTCTACTGCAATGTATGAAATTACACGGTCGCGTTGGATCGTGCGAAGCAAATCTTAATTTTCTGTAAATAAAATTCAAGTAACCGCTTAAGTTAGCGCAAGTTGTTGCTGTACAGATTTCATATTGAAATGCTATTTCACTTTTTTAAATATGTATACATCTTTAAACTGCATGTACGAAATATCCAAGTGCTGTTTGGAAAGAATTGCCTAACCTTTTGGGACTAAGTTATGATACAAAAAGAGACGTAAGATCGGGTTAGAAAAGATAACCTAGCGTGGTTCATATTATCAGCATATGGTGGAATAGATTTAGTGATGATTTGTATCCTTAAATTTTATATCTATTTAATGTCAATAAGTGCCTGTAAAGGCCCATAAATAATAAAAGCCTTCTAACTGAGAGATTCGGGGTTCGATACTGCACGCACCTACTTATGTGTTTTGCTCATTTGAATCATACATATTTTTAGCTAACACTTCTAAGGTTTAAGGTTAAAACACCGTGAGGCAACTTACATACACTTGAGAAAAAATTCAAAGGTACAAACCAATCCGTACGAAGCTAGTGTGGTTGACTAAGGAGTAATTACCCTAACATTGGGTAGGCTCTTGCTCTTTGGTTTATGACTGTGATCATCGCAGTGAGATCAGAAGAAGTTATAGTCACTGACGGATGTACTTGCCCCGTACTAATGTACCGCTGGATTTTAGTGTTATAATTCTTATAACTAAGTTCATATAGCTAAGGAATTAAATATTGCCTCATCATTATCATCATTTCAGCCTAGGTCTTAAAGCTTCCCCGAGGTATCCATATAGGCTCGGTTTGGAAATCTTTGGATGGGGTTTGGGTTATCGCCCACACTAGTCCAGAGCGTGCTAATGGGGAGTTCTAAGCTTGCTTGACTTGGAGCCCAAGCAAGGCTTGAACCCCAATAGGTGTAATTTTTACACCTCACTCGAACATAATTGACAAATAATATTTGGATTTGGATTTTCTATGACACTTGTAAACTAAGCGGAGTCATTCTTAAGTGGTTATACGTCTAAGGAATGTAGGAATATATGTATATTTTAATATACACGGCAAAATGTATATATGTGTGCTCATATAGAACCGATTAAACGCACTATAACTGAACCGTATCACATAATAACCTGTGATGAACCTCCTACCTTCAAATGTGTGTGAATGGGTTTTAACATAATTTTCCTCTTACCCACGTTAATTTTAATATTAACTTGTTGAAAAACTCTACTGAGGTCTTCGAGTATCTATATACATAAATTCTCATGGATATTCTCTGGGCGTGATTATAGTTAAAATTATACCCCGTATAATTCTATTTATCTTTATCCTAACTACATAAACCACAAAATAAATACGGAAATATGGTAATTAAGCGATTAAAGTGTTACATTCACAAGTTTTCACTATAATACATATTATTTTGCCTGCAACTTTGTAAACACTAACAGGAGTCGTAAGAAATGGGTCCGAGTCTGTTCTTTATTTTCTTCTTTATATTCTTTAAACTTTTTATGGCCACATATAAAACAAACTCTTGCCATAAACTTGATTATCTGTGGGTATCACGCAATTATGTTCCCCTACAACGCCAGAGGATGGCCATCGCTGAGGTTTTTAGTGGGTAGGCCTCCCCCTTCTGGGGAGGAGAGCCCCACATAACCACCGGGTCTCCGCAGCCGGGGTATGCAATTCAATGCATTTTCCTCAGCGGAACAAAAAAAAAAAAAAGGTGTGCAGCAGTACAAGCAGTACGGGCAAGCAAGCAACCACATATAAGCAGTAATAGCAACAGCTAGCAGTGAAAATAGCAGGCAATTTTATTGACAGTTGTAGCCGCAAGTGTCAGCAGTAGCAGCAGCGACTGTAGTGGCAGCAATAGCAACAACATAGCAAATAGATAATAATTTAATATGATTGATAGACGTTTAATTTAAAAAAAAATATTACAAAAATATATTGAATAGTAGAGAGAAGCGTAAGCTACAAGCGTACAATCCAATGAAAATGCCAAAGTGGAAGTTATTTAATGAAAATAGTGTAATTTAGTGTTACAACAAGAACACGCAGTTTTTGTAAAATTTATATCTATAAGAAGCACTTGCACATATTTACAACGTTAATAAATGAATATAAAGAAATCTTGAGACATTCTTAGATACACACACAATTGATATTTCAAGATTTACATAGGTAGGTAACTACAAAGAAGTTAACCAAACTTAGTAAGTTTGTCAAGTAATATATAACTTTTCACCTATTCGTTTTCCTGTAGATAATGATATGCAGCGTACATGCGTAGTTATAACATATCAAACATTACTATTACAGAACTTCTTCAGTACACAATACCAACAGAATACAATATCATTTGCACGAACAATAATACTATGCGCGATTCCCAATGGAATTGACATAAAGTTAGCTTTGCCTTGGTATTAACAGAGTACCTTTGTTCAGAACGCTTAACACTAACGGTAGTTCTATGGGGAAGTAATCCTCAGCGAGTCCTACTTGTACATACAAGTTGGTCCTAATTCGTTCCAATTTTATAGATATTCAATATTCTCAAACTTAAACTCTAATCATGCATAACATTGATTTATTTAAAGAATGCAATTGAAATTGAATTACATACAAGTTAGCTGTAGAATATTGCATAATGTTGTAAAATTACAACAATTACGAGGTAACAGAATTTTTAAAAAATTGTAAAATAAGAATACAACAAATTGCGGCAGCTGAATGAAAAGGTAGCTGTAAACTCAGCAAAAAAATAAGAGCAAAATGATAGGTAGGTGTTGGTGTCACATCATCTATCATCGTGCTCTCATCGTGGAGAATAGTGAATTATTATGTCGCTTCCACTAATAGTTACCCAGGATAAACACGAACATATTAAATATACCTACACTTCAGTGCAAGAGGCGTATAACGCTTTATGTCGACAATGTACTGAAGCTTAGCCCCGAGGATCTGCAAAACCATTTGTTTGTATTTGCACTTCGTGTAGCACACACGCCAGTTTCCTGTAATATAAATTAGTGTATCGTAATGCGCTCCAAATCCATTTATCAACCGTTTAGGTATTAAGATTCTACTTCAAAATTTGCACATTTATATAACTTTTGAGTTATTTTATACGCAATCAATAGTAACTATAGGGTAATGCATAATTTGTTTTATTTATTTTTTTAAACTTTATTGCACAATATTAAAAAAGGTGTACAAATGGCGAATTTTACTATAATCTTCACTTCTTTTTTCAATAACTATATGATGAAATATTATTATATATATCTCACATATATATCAATAGCCAGTCTAGTACCTACGTTACTCTACTGAGATATTTTCGTAGATAAAACAGCAAATTATTTTCGCACAAATATTGTTGAAAAATAATTGTAAGTACCATTTATATCAAACTATATTCTTGAACACTTAACCTTCACATACACTAAAAAAATAGCACAAACATCAAACGGAAGTTTCAAAGATTTGAAACGAGTGCAAGAAGTTACAGCTAGCGAACAATGTACCCGCGAAGTATCGCGTTCTTCAGCGAAGGCACCGCGGGGAACAGACGTATATTTCCATCCCAGCTGAGTCAATCCAATTTGCGGTGACAACCTAGTGGCCGCCACACGGTTTATTTGCTCAACATGTTCCCCGAGCACTGGCGAAATAAAACAACACATCCTTGCTCTATTGAGTTATTACAAACATTGTTACACCCCTATTACACGTTTTGGGTAGTTCAGTGGTTTCGTCACTGGGTTTTTATTTGTGCTATTCAAGTTTCTAATCGGTCATATCTACGCTACATAGGCTATCTTGTTGATCCGCGTAAATTTGTAAATGCGTTATATTATTTATATCGTTAAAATCACCATAAATACGATACTAGATTATGCAGCTTAAGATACGATTACGAAGATACGATTGGGGTATCGCTCGGTTGGTATACAACCTGGTTCAGTAAAGATTCAAAGCGTAAACGTAAATGTAAACGGTGTGCGCCAGTTATAGGAAATTCATACGGACCTTTGCATTGACTTAGCCCCTTACGGCTGAACAAGAGATTAATTTAAACCCCTTAAATCAATGTAATAGAAACGGCAGTTTTGACCCTGTATGACCCGGGCTTAAACTGAACTTCATGTGAACGCAATTAAGTGTTAGAGGAATATTGTTGCAAAAGCCTGATCCTTTTCATTCTGTAGCCTATTATAGCCTCCAGATGACCCCCAAAGAAAAGAACTTTCACTTGAGCATGTTCAGACGTTCGCGGTTATTTATGAACTCAGAAAATTTTGGATTTACCTATTAAGGCACAAGATTAAAAATAGTTACTGATTGCAAACTAATTTGTTGAAAAATGCGATCTGACTCCCAGATATCACGTTGGTTGGTTGGTGATTGATGGTGGAGGAGTTCAAATGTTCCATAAAGTTTAGTCGAAGTCATGGATAGATTGTCTAGAATGAAATTCATGACGATGTCGATATTGTTTCTAGAAATCCGATGTATTAAACAAAATTGCAGATTCCGTAAAATATTTGTTTATTTTTATGATTCTATAAATGGGAGTTTCACAGATAGGTAGGATACGAAATATTATTGATAGTTGGTTAGATCAGTAAGAATTTGAGTATATAAAGAAAAAATATGTTGTTAAAAATTATAGACTATTTAGGTATATAGGAGATTACAAGGAATATATTATATAGGTGGTATTGAAAAGTGCAAAGTGGCAGTTGTGCAAGCGTAACCACGATGACATAAGTCACGTTGGCTTCGAGAAAACTTTAAAGCGTGCGTAAAAAAGGTGTGCGATTGAAGGATTACTTCACCCTATAGACAAAGTAGCGATTTCGTTTCAAAAATTGCACATCGACCACCTTGGATGAATTGTTAATCTTAAATTACTACCCTCAATATATATTGATGGTGGTACATTTATTTACCAAATTCGGATAGATAGGATATATTTGATATATCATGGATCATGTTTTAAGTTGCACATATACATTTTTTCCATAACCTGCCACGAAGGAAATTACCTAGGCAAATAGCATACAACTCCAAAAATGTCCAAAAATATTTAAAGTTAACACACACTTATGCTTGCACTAGAAGTAAAAATGTCTGGATTCAAGATTTTTTCCAGCCATTATTATAGTTCAGCTCAGATCACCATATTTATTTATCTCAAGTGGTCTGAAAAATATCAAACTGAAATATTGCTTTTCTACTGCTTTTTTCTTTTTATTTTCATTATATTAATATTTAATAATGTACTATATATTCAATTACATTTGAAATTTAGTATTAGGAATTTTAATAATATCTTATTTTCTCTATGTTAACCTGTGTATGTATTATTTATTCAATTTAAAAAAATAATTCATTCAACATAATTTTCATTTTTAAAGCATATAAATATAGTGGCGGTGCTCGTAATGTCGAATGTTTTGATTAGCTAAGCCGTGACTACAGCTTGAGATATAATTCGAATAGAGCTTTTTCTTGGACAAGAACGAACTTCTTGAATCAAAGTTGATGATCAATTTTATTAACAAGCGTCTTGCATATAACCCTATGTCTGTATAATAACGTAAAATATTTTTCTATTGATATGATATACAAAATGAAAATCTATTATTACATTCCTTTTTTAAATAAGAAAAATAAAACAAATATGTTCAAAAAATATACAGTAAGATATTTAGAGAAAAAGAAAAAATAAATTACTTTAACATGTCACGACAACACACAATTAACCTAAATAATACAGATATAAAAATATTTGAAATATACTATGAATGAATTGTATATTACCGTGTGATATCGAAATCAAGTTCAACCGGTTGTAAGCAGGTAGCAGAAGAAGCTGCATTATGTAAATGGCAGGGATGTTAACAGGCGCTCTCAATAAAATAACATAGCGACTAAATTTAATAAAAAAATCCCGAATAAACTGTGAGAATGTTTTTTACGTTACATAACTACTAAACTTGCAAGGTGGAACCAGGTTCGAAAACAGCTTTGAATACTTTCTGCTCTTTGAAAAGGTAACGTCAAACATAACATGTTATTAATTTCCGTATAATTCAGTCACATGAAGCTATAATAGGACCCCGAGGCCATTAACAAGATATATTATTAATAGAATATAACTGGTCTTAGTAGAACCGAACATTATTTTGTATTCTGAGTATCACTTATGCTAGCGCATACGTATAACGTAACGAGGGTTTTAGTGGTAGTTTCAATTATCACGTAGGGGAGCTTACAAGATAGCTCTCTTATCGTAATTTAGCCATGAAACATTTCAATCCAGATAGTAAGGGGGTATCATTCAAATTCAATTACAAAGGAAAGTCGTTAAGCGAGCGCTTGCTTTTCGAGATAAAGAATAAAGTTTCTTATCCGGCACTTAATTTCATTAGCCAAATAACTACTTAAGACCTAAAGCTGAAACAAAATTCAAAAGTATTTTAGATACATTTTTATACGCGTTGTGAATTGTTTTTGTTACAATTTATGTATCTATTTTTAAGGGTTATGATGAGACTTTATTTAAATATGGACTGTGTTTGTTGTTGACGTCCTCGATTTTTCAGAGTCGCAAGAAGTTTCCTAAATTGCACTTCGTCCTTAGATAATAAATTTTTCAGTGTTCTGATTTTGACAGAACTTCTCTTATTTATTCGCTAATTATCTGCCGATGTTCCTTTTGCTACTTCAAAGTTTATTTTACAATATAGACCCAAATATATATAAACTTCTATCAAAATTGATTAGAAAAAACGATATATAAATTTGGCATTTCATATACTCATAACATTTTATATAAATATGTATATGTATTCATACGGCCAACTGTGTAAAAAACTGCTTTTACCGGCTAAAAGTTCTATATAAAATGCGTCCGTTTTTAAGCGAAGACCTGCGTGTACAGCTGGTTGAAAGTCTGGTTCTATCTAAGCTGAATTATGCCGATACTGTTATGGGTCCTCGACTCTTGGCTCGTACTGTTAGATTAATTCAAAGAGTTCAAAATGCATGCGCGCGCTTTTGCTTTAATATACCACCGAGAAGCCACATTACGCCTTATCTAAATAGACATAAAATTTTAAAAATGAAATCGCGCCGAAAGTTGCACTTGGCTTGTCTTCTTTTCGGCATTATTAAAAATAAATGTCCGTCATATCTATACTCTAAGCTAGTCTGGGGAAGCAGTTATCGTAGACGACAGGCTGGGCGCTGCGTGCAGCAGCTTGTACCGCCGTTTCATCACACAGCAGCATTCCGAGGAAGTTTCCGATATGCGGCCTGCAAATGTTGGAATAATATCCCCCCGCCCATTAGAAATCTACAAAATATAATTACATTTAGGACTAGAATTAAGAAATTTATTATGGAATCACAAATCGAGCTTAATAATATTAATTTAGATAATTCTATTATTTAATTCTATACAATACATTTCAATTTATTATTTATTAGAAATCAATGTGTATATAATATAATTGTGCCTAATGTTAAACTACGTACGCCTACAAAATTTATCTTTCGCTTAAACATATTAGTTCACCTTGATTAGTGCATAGTTTCGGTGCCGCCAGTATCTATATTAATTGCGAATATTTATTTACTTGCACATATATCTATTTATATTTATATGTATATGAGTGTGTTTGTATATATGTATATATATGTATGTGTTTGTATATTTTATTCCTTACCCACGTCCGTGAGCCACTATGGGTGCCAGCTGAAAACCAGCGCAGGGTGTCTGACATCCTGCACACGCTGAGATGGCGACCCCTTCGGCTTGGGCACGCGTAACACAGTTGTTTAATATCAACATGTAGCCATATATTATGAATAAAAAGTTTTATTATTCTTATTACATATTTGTACACAATATCTTAATTTTCCTTTCAGCATATTTTAAACCCACACCCACTATTCCTTTCCTATTTAATCCTTAATTACTTTATCATATTTACAAATCGTTTTCTGTTTTTGGTTAAATTGTACCTACTCCTAATCGATTCGAACAAACTTGTATATGGTAAATAGCAACACCTACTTTCACGCCACAGACAAAGAAGAAGAAAAGACAAAGATTACATGCTGTACAAAACTGCAAAACATGCTGAAGTTTTTATTAAATTAAATTAATATATACAATTCTCTCTATTCAGTGATTACAGCATTTAAAAAAACGTCAATCACACAGATTCAGTAGTTGGTTTGTTTTACTTACAACTTTTGAGTTGCTTCGCATGTGTTGCAAATTAGATCACGATGTTTGTCTTCACTGTTCGAGTCTTGAATAATAACCGGCGCATAGCGCCAAGAGAGAGGATCTTTCTACTCTAGACTGTGGTCATAGTGGTACTCGTAATTTTCGGCAGAGGTTCTTATTCGACTTCAGAATAACCTTCTGGGTTATTACGGCTATGCAAGCACTACCTTACCACAGGTTATATAGGCACTATAGGTTGCTTTCGTATCATCTAGTGCAAATTCTTAGCGATCATGATTGCGATTTGCATTCATATTTATTATTTTATTATTAATATTTATTATACAATGTGTAAATACTTTAGGCATTAGTATTAGTATTTTCTGATAGACAGACAGATGGTGTTGAAATTAGTGTGGTAGTTGTACGCATGACACAACTACGAGTATACAATTGATTATGAATTTATAGACTTCCGAAATTTATTTTAGTATGAACTAAGTTTTGAAATTCATTTTCCAGAGAAAAGTTAATTAAGCAACGAGGGATCGTATATTACTTCGGAATGGTAAAGCGGACATTTTAGACGCAAACTGGACGATGACCGAAGAGACCCAACATGAGAAATACATAAATATTCAAAATAAGAACTCAACAGCTAGATGTGTTAGGACAATTAAGAATGGAATAGAAAGCATTCAATGTTCAAACATATTGCAATCGATGCTCGGAAATATGATCACATTTCCGCAATTTATAGAGAAACCGATTGTCGAAGCTGGTCAAGTTTGTTAAGTAGATTTCTACTCAGGTCGAGATAGCACACATCACCATAACCAATGACCAGAATAATTAAGAGCTGAACAAGCATATTTCCGTTGATAAATGGTGGTACCTAACTTGATGTTACCAATTAAACGTTGAATCCAAATAAAGTCCAAGGTCATTTGGTAACTTATTCAAATAATATAAGTTTATTGTTATATACAATCGAACATGTGTTCCGCTTCCTTCTGGCCGAGTTTGTTGGTATCATCAGCCAAAAGTTTACACCATACTGGTAAGGGCAGAAATGTAAGGCGAAGGGTGCAAGCGTAGTCCCTTATAGGAAACTACTTTCAGTGTTCAGTTCAGTGCATCTTAAAAACAACCACTTAGACCGATGGCCATAACCGCCCTGTTCTCGAAGATAATGGAATCCATTATCAATAGCAAAACTCCTTGATACCTTGAGGTTTACCAGCTGCTTAGTAATAATAATATGATTTCCGTAGATGTTATTCGGCTGGTAATCTCTTGGTATATCTAACATATAGTTGAGTACGGGTGATCTAGAGTAACGGAGATGTTAGTTTGGATATAGCGAAGGCCTTCGATCGGGTATGGCCTGAGAATTATATGAACGCGTCACTACTTATTAGGTAGACAAAAGCATAAAAGTCGTATTCGACCACATGGTAGTGTGCTATCTCCTTCACTATTCCTTCTACGTATCAATGATATGATATATTCAATTATATATATATTTGATGATATACTTCTTGAGAAAACGCGCCGAAAGTTAAAACAAATTTGTATCTCAAGATGGACATCTTTAAAGAAAATCTCAGATGGGAATAGATTTACTATAGCGTAATTTAACTTAAGCCCATAAAGACACAGATTTGTGTGTTCCCGCCAAAAGCAGTCATTTATTTATTTTGAGAACGCTCCCATAACTGTTTCAGCCAGTATTGGAATTCATGGTGTATGATATATCGAGATAATTATAATTCCGTGAACAATAATAGGGTAGGGCTATAAGCCTCAAAAAAGTTTTGGTGTACTCAATAGGTTGAGGCGATTTCATACCGGCCCACTTCCTGTAACTGTATAGGGCACAGATTCGGCTATATATGGAATAGTGTTCTCAACTGTCGGCAGGAGCTCCCCAGTACCAACTTCTTCCTCTGGATCAGATTCAACAGAGAGCGACTCGAATCGTCAATATCCGGGTATTTTATGTTGGCTTGACCCCTTTGCGTTGCATAGATATAGAGCCTCGTTATTCATTCTCCATCGCATATATTACAGGAAGTGTTCCGGGGAATTGTTCGACTAGATTTCTGCCGTTAATTCCTACCATCGTTCCACGTGACAAAACATTCAGCCAATCCACAAAATTTTTTCCAGAAACTTTCTGCCACGCAGTACCAAACTATAAAATGAATTGTCGTCCGTGGTATTTCCGTAATGATGCTATATCCAAACCTTCAAACAAAGATTCTTATTAAAAAGACCGGCAACACATCTGTGACTCTTCTGGACGTATGATGTCGCGTTTCGGTGTGCATTCATATTACGTTATGTGATGAATCAATATTTTAATTCGATTTCGGATCTATTTAAGTAAAGGTGATGATAAATTAAGCCGCAAAATTCGTGAATGTATCAATCAAAAATCAATTTTGCTTGTTTCTTTTTACAATTATCTATTCGTTAAAGACTAAGCACCATTTTTATGATAAAAATATTGAATTCCCATTTTCGTACAACATTCAAACTTTCCTGAGTTTGTTAATTATACATTTGAATTGACGAAATATACAGGAATTATTTTCAACAGAACTGCTATGTTTTTTCAAATAAATGTTTGTAAAAGGAAACACAAAGTGTATTCGTGTTTCTGTGTATCTGTCACAAACCTCGCTTCCTGACATGTAAAGGTACAAATATGTATGCAAAGCGTAGATAGGAATTCGGGTGCAAGCGAGTGTTGCATGCGGTGGCTCAAACCAATTGCGTCCTCGGAATATTCAATGGCTCGAACTTCAATATCGAATAACCAGTTTACTGGAGCTTGTACTCTCAGGGTGGATTTATGTCACAGCGGTCATACGAGTATCAAATATCATAGACTAATGTAAATAATAAAATCATACCTCGCTTGTTGGCTGTTTTGAAATACAATTACATTCAAGTAGAAAAAATGTATTTTTTATTCTGCTCTTACACTTGATTCTTGATGTCAATGAATTACAAAAATATTACGAGTTTCGAGTTCTGTGCAATGACAAACGTACACATTTATCACATTAATGTCTTCGCCAATATTAGTCTGATTTTACTGTAATTTGATGATAATAAATGTTATTATACTGGCTTATTTTTTATTTATACTACCTATGCCCTGCGGTGTTACCCGCTGTTCAAGTAGCCTATTTGTTAATTCAAGTAGCCTATTTGTTCATAAAATTGGTTCAGGCGTTTGAGCGTGAAAATGTAACTAATATACACACGCACTGACAAATTGACTTCCGCATTTAAAATATTAGTGTGATTGCTACAATACGCAGGTTTGAGGTCCTCTTTGAAGTATGTTGAGGTCCTCTGGTACGCAGCAAAAACAAATTGGGAACCAGACTTGGGCATTATACAGTATTTCAGAGCTTGCAAAATAATACAAAACTTTTTATAATATGAATACGAAAACAAACTTAGAAATTACGCTAAGCAAGCCAGATAAGCTCAAAATACCTGCCACCAAATGCTTACACATATAACTATGATAACTGATTAACACTGTTCCTCAACTTGCTTCAACTTGCTTCGATGAATTATGTTACAGTTTTATATGGTAATTTTCTAATATGTAATTATTCCTTTATGTAAAGTATTAAATACGTTTTTAAATATTTTTATGTGGTTATGTGGTTTCCATGCGATGACGGATTTAAAAAAAAGTATACATCAACATATCGTTGGCATAGAATGTGCCGAGTAAGGGATCCCTAAATAAAACCTTTGCGAGAGAGAATGGTCGGAAAATTCTCTTATGAAAATCTCATATTAATCCGCTTGGGTAGCGAGCGTATTATCGCTGCACAGAACAAAAGCATTTGTAAGTTGCGACTTGTCAAATTATTTTATGTTGTTCTTCGTTTAAAATATCTTTAAATGCTTGAGTAGTGCTGAAAAAATGTTAATCAGGATTTAAATTGTTACAATGTAATCAAAAATAAATTGTTTTTTATTTAAATTTTAATCACAGTTAATAGTACGCTAGCATTAATTGCTAGCGCATATACGAATTATTAAAATAAAATATTACAATGAACCAACATCTACCTATATTTTAGTAAATTCAAAATAAAATCATTATGATATAATGTAGTTTATGATATAGAGTTCAATATATGATAAAGGATTCAAGATTTGATAAAGAATGGTGCGATATAACCGCTATCTTAAAATTTATCCTTTGTATTTTAACAGTTCAAAATAATTTAATGGTGTGATGATATCAAGAAACGAGGACTGAGATTATGCAATTATAGGATTTAAACTTCTTTAGGTGCAAATCTACCGAACTTTTAGTTTTTGTGCAATACTCACACTACTTAACCTTAACATCATAACTTACTGCATTATTAAAATTAAACAATGTTATACATGTAAATAGTTCAAGTATGGCGATATTGAATACCAGTAGATGAGATAGTTTGCAAGGTTAAAATACTAGTAACTTGTAAGTTGGATACACTGTGACTACTCCCCCACTGTAATGCATTGCTGTTAAATGAAGTGATCTATAACACCCAAACCCAACATAACTGTACATGTATTGATTCCATTAGAAATCGCGTACAATGTTATGGTATGAACTTATGGCTTGAATAGGGTAGACGACTACATCTGATTATGGCCGTTTTTATACTATAATTATCTGATTTGAGCAATTTATGTCTCATGAAAGTATGTCAATACAGAAATTTCAGTTTAATTATTAATTTATATAGTTTTTAGATTTCTAAAAATGAGCAATTATTATTTACGTAATTTTAATGAAACGAACACATTCTAGCATTCTCACATTAAATGTAACATTTTTTTATATAGAAGTATACCTATAAACGTACAAATAACAAAGTTATTTTAAAATTTGTTTATACGCTCATACAAATTAGGCGAGTTAACTGAGTTATGACGTCACAATTGCAGTGTTTTTAGTATGGAGAGTTTTTGAGCGACCCGCGACAGCGCCGCGAACATGTCGATGTATCTTCAAAAGTAATAGGTGCAGGTGTACTGTTGGTTCTACATATTTCTCACTTAAAAGAGTACTCTTATTATATACAGAATTTAAAAAATTGTCATCTACCCAATTCTGTTGATAACGGTAGGTACTGTTGGAGTAGTGAATGTGTAATAATTCATAGGATTTAATAACGTACATGTTATATGTTACGTATAAAAGAGGAAAAAAATCAAACCCAATTATTTGTTCAATATTAAAAAAAAGTAAAAAAATATATTTAAATACATTAAAGTCAGAGCCTTAAAGGGCAATCAAAACAGGTCAGTTTCGTACAACGTAAACACTTATGAATTAGCTAAGATATACATTATTTTACTTTACGTTTGTACATAAAAGCATTGCTTATGTTCCATTTTCATTTTTTTAAAAACCATTAAAATTTTTAAAAATATTATTTCAAACCATAAAATGAATAAATTAATTCATACTTGGTTAAATGAATATGTTATATGTGGCAAAGTCATGGTTTTATCCGGTGTAACTATTAAATAATTGGAACTTCGGTAACTAAAAGTAATGAATTCACACAATTCTGATATTTTGATATTTATATTTACAATTATTTAGCTTTTTTATATAAAACGTAAAGTTCCATAAACTATATTCGTGCTTTATTCATTTGTAAATATTGAAGAAATCTGTAAAGATTTTAAAGTTACATGTTATGTAATTATTCACTTGAATGGGTAGGATAATGCTCTGCGCCCGAATTAGTGATATCACATGTTTAAGACGCTGGTTTGAGGTACGCCCGAATTGAAAATTTTGTATTTTCGACATATTTATGTATGATTATATACTTTATGTACATACATATAAGTCATTGAGCGGTAGGCGGTCGTATTGCTGAAGTTTCTTATAGATAACCTATGAGTTATGGAAAGTTCCTAAATCAGGAAGACTTGGGACCGAATAGGAAAGGAAAATTTTATACAAAATACAATAACAATATTTAAATGAACGATAATAAAATATCTATTTATTGACTGAAGGCAGTATCTCATTCTGAATTCACTAATAGCATGGCAAGTGAAAAAGATAAATAGATACAAGAGAATTAAACAATGAAAATTACGATAGTTTTTCTCCTATGATGTTGTAATGTCGGTGGCATGGCGTTTACGACTACTTAGCGGGCCTTGATATAATTTCTTATTAATGCCGAGAGGGAGCGCACGGGCTTTGAAAAAATGACCATTATTTTATGCCCTCATAAAAGTGGCCATTTCGTCGATAACGACCACGTAAGCTCCGTTGGGAGACACGTCGTTATTGCTTGCAAATGTGACCGTTTACCGCTTGATGAGTGTTGTCCGATGAAAGATGAAAATAAATCGTGATTCGTGATAGGATATGACTTTTGATGTTATTGACTTCTAGTGAGATTCATAATTGTTAAATACACTTTTCAGCAACTATTTCGAATTGTCATAAGACAGTACAAAACTAATTATTTTATTGTTGGGTAAGTAAAAGCAATGTCAATGAACATTCTCATTTCGGAAAGGAAGTTTTTTTTAACATAATATGGTAAGCGTATAGACGGATCACCTGATCATAAGTGATCAGCACCGTCCGAATGGGAACATAGGCTTTTTTGAAAATTTGGATATCAATTTGGTTCGGAAATAACACAGGTGACAATTAATTTCATGGTTTGATAGTGCGAGGCAGAAAATTCCCATTGAAACGCACTGTACTGGACTGTCAACCATCTAGGGGAGTGAAAGTATTGTCACATGGAGCGATGATGAAAACTAGCGGCAGGGATTAATCCCGGTCCTTTAGAGTACTAGCCTGGTAGAGAACGCATAACGAGATAGCATCTTTACGCAGCGCAAATGAATCAAGTAGATTGACAAAACCCAGCGGTCAACGATTCAAGTCGCATATGCGAATGCGATCCATAGGCTCCGCTAAACTAGTATTCCTTATGTGGGATACATGTGAAATACCGTCTCAATTTATTATAGATCAAGTTTGAAGCAAATTTTGCCTTAGCCTCTAAATAATCACAGAACTGTACTTCGCTCATTATTTTGGGTAAAGGGAGCGCGTGTAAATAAGGAGATGCGACAAAAGGCAGTTTTTTAACGGTTAAAGTGCTAACTTGTATCTATTCTTGTATCTTTCAAATATCAATGATTTGCAGTAGATAATTGAAATGCAGAAGAAATAATGAAGGCAATAACACGTGTCCTTGAGACACCTGTACATACTGATATTGAGTTGGTTACCGTGTGCCAAAAAAAACTTGTATCCCATTTTTACAATTTTTCAGAAGATCCATAGGAAAGTAGTTTCGAAAGAAGCGCTTTGTGCCATACCTGTTCGAAGCTCTTATCTGTGTTCAAATTAAATTAAATTAACGCAATATAAAGCTTCATTATTGCCTGTGACCAACGGTGTGTTACCGACCGCCCTTGCTACAATGCATTCTATTTATTGACAATGGATTTAATTATTTTGGGGAACAGAGAAAGTATAGCTGATTGTCTATGGTTAAACGGATTAGGTCGGTTGCCTATTTTGGGATACACTAATAAAGCCATTTTTTATGAAGTTGGGACAATGCCAGATAAATTGAAAAGTAGATACAGACGCGTTACAACCCGTACCGACTCTGGAGCACCCGTCTTGTGGATGGATGGAATGGATAGATGTTCAGGTAAATAATTGTTAATCGCAAAAACTACATATCACTGAGGTCACATACTACGGTATGGTCGGCGGCTCTCTTCCCCCTTAATTTTGATGTTACATTAAAGTTCATCAAGTAAGACGCAGTGTATGCCCAAAATATTAAGCATTCTCCATTGTGCCATGAGCAAAAATAAAAAAAATATTTTGCGGATGACCTATCTATATTAATTAAAAAAGAGTACAGCTAAAAACTATAACTTTATCTTAGAAACAATTAAAAAAATATATATTCTATGCTAATGGAGCAAATAAAAAGATATAATATAGAATGAAATTTTTCCTGCTTAAGTTATTAAGCACTATTCTAATGTATATACTTTATCACAAAATACTTTACACGAAGGAAGCAGACACAGTAATTCCATCTCGTAATTAAATTGAAATGATGGCACTTAAAACATATCAACATTTCGAAATTAGGCCGAGAGAAATCGCACTGTGCATGGCAAAGATAATAGACGAACACCCGTGTCTGTCTTTTGTACATGGAATACAAATTACCTCTCACATAGATACGACTAAGGGCTTTAGTTAAGTGTAATTAGAATATTTACTTACAATCATAGTCATAGGTCATAATTACGAAATAGCTTTTTCTAAGGAGATATTTGTTGTTGATATTTGTACACTTTTTGATTGATATATGTTTTCGGGTTAGGGTTGTACCAGAGTAATAACAAGATACAGATAAATAATTTTACTTTCCCTACAATACACACGAAAGGCTCAATTATGTACATATGAGCTTCTAAAATAATTGTATTTTGTTTATTTTGGATATTTATGCGCGATTGGAGCTACATGCAATCCAAATATTGTAAATATTTTTTGAAATATTTGAATGAGAATAATTAAATAAGAACAGAAATGCTTTTGTGGTGCTTATCCTTTCTATATCATTTTTTTGCCAACCATAACAGGACCTCAGTATGGACAAAAAATGGAAAAAAAAAATGCGTTCGATCTCACGCCGATTCTGCTCATTTACGGAGCGATACTTGAAGGATATAGTTGAGCTAAATTTCGATAAGGATGTACATGCGACACTCAACATCGCAAAACAGGCCGAAAAAAATGTTTAACGTAGATAAGAAAATCCAAGATCTCTGGCTTGCAACTTTTTTTGCTACTTGTTTCTTGCTACTATCTTGTTCTATAACAAAACTTTTAATAAGAGTTTTGAAAAACATTAATTTGAATACTGTCATATATGTTGGAGCATTGTGATTTCATTTTAAGGTTTAAAAAATTTAATTAATTCGTTATTTTATTGCCATAAGTTATAAAACATGTAAAAAATCTTTAAAAACATCACTGTCGTTGTAAGAATTATTCTCCTTAAAAGTAAAATAGGCAACTAACTTTATATTAAAAGAAAGCCCTTCATTTCTTGTTAATTAGGAAGTATAGTTTATTTCTTATTCTCATTGACATTTTATGTCAACACTAATACGACCCGAAGGTGAGAACCATTTTAAAGATTAAAAGTGCGATCGTGCTGTCGTAACTTTGTCTATTAGTGACTCTCGGCGAGTGAAATTAATTGAGAAAATGTTCACTAAATTTGTTTCGAGGGACATGATAAATTCGTGAAAGTTTGAAATAGGTACCTATTTTTCACAAATAATCGGCCTGTTTGGAGCTTAAATTCCTGACTTCAGGAACGAGTCAAACAAATAGAATGGGAGTTTTCTAGAACCATCCTACCATCCATCCATCCATCCATCCTAGATCCATAGCAACTTTGCTATGGCTAAAACATCTAATAATTACTTATTAGATGATTAAATATATAAATATCATTAACGTACTAGTGCATTCAACTAATTTAAAATTTATAATAATTAACTACTAATTTAATTTAGATAAATAAATTAACTTCAGAGGATAATAAAACGAACAACGATTTAAAAAAATATGAATTTTTAAACAAACCCAAAATAGTAGTACAATTAAATGACTTAAGATTTAACATCATTTCTGCATATTACAAGCCCACCACGTATATAATGCTAGAGTTTAAATTAAATTTGAGCAAGGTTGGAGAATTCAGGTAGGTATGATCTATGCAGGTGACGCCCATAACTAAATATGACGGCACTTAGCCTTACCGATCCCTGTCACCACTATCTGTCGCTCGACCACCCCTATTACTGAATTTACGACGGCTCACTGCCTGAGAGCCCCGGGCAAACATATTGCTCACGCCGAGACACTTTACGACCCCCAATCACGATACTGTGCTGTGTTTAAATTTATTACATTATTTTCTGTCAACTTCAAAGCTGAACTAGATTGAATAAAACAATACAACCAGGTTAACAAATTTCCACTGAATAATATTCTTAAAGCTAATTACTGCATGAAATAGTGTGTAAAAATCTAGAGAAAATCTAAATATTTATATAAAAGTGAAAGTAAAAATGTGTTGGCTTACAATTATTTTATAAATATTATAAAATAATTGTAATAGTATATAATTTTATAAAAAACAATCATGAATCGAATCGAGTAAATAATTGAAAAAATGTGATGTATGGAAAATAGCCATAAAAACCTTAAACTAATTTGTATTGCCAATATTCTAAGCACCAAATTTTAATTAGGTTCTCAGACGAAACGTCTGAACAGAATTATTTACGTTACTATACCAATATTAACGAGACAAGCAGTGAATCGCTAACATCAATATCAAGTTAGTCAGTTTACGGCAAAAGGTATTCTCAAAAGAAATTTCTCCAATCCAATTTTTTCACACAGCGTAAAAAGAAATTTCATTGTTCATAGCCAATAAAACTTCCATTATTAAAAAGAATTCTTAATATGTTCAAGAAGAATTTGCGGAAGTATTAGCATCATATAAACCAAATCCTTAAAATCGGATCGATTCAAAATTCTTAGATTAGTATATTATTATCCTGTATGTCTATATGTATAGCAATACATCACGTTTAACATTTGCGGCATAAGAGCTCAACATGTAAAAAGTAAAGTCTGACACACACTTCCATTCAAGCCGTAGGGCCCTTAACTGGCCAAGGCTAGGCTGAGTTCAGTCGGTAGGTCTGTTGGGTCGAGCCGCCTCGATTCACCAGGAGTCCCACATAATCACCGCATTTCTACTTGCCGTTGCGGTGTGGTATCCATGAGGATTCTCAGCCTCCTCTCCTGAGGAAAAATAAGTCTGACACATTGCCGTGCGTACAACATCATAATCATTTAAAACATAATACTATAAAAGTTAATTTTGTACTAGCGCCTTCCCAAAATAGACCAGTTGTTACAAAATTCTACTAGTTTCTGTAACAGTTTCTATTATTCTCATTAGTTATCCTTATGATGGAACAAGTATCACTTGTTCTACTCTATAAACGAGGATCAAAGTGAAATCTACGGCGGATCAGAAGTAGAAATAGTCTATTACTAAATAATATCTATTATTGCTTTTAAATTGTCGCTGTATTCATTCGAATATATTTTTTTTTTTGTAAAACCACTTAATTTAAACATTATTCATTCTTCATTTAACTTAAACCATAAGGTTTTATAAGTTTAGACAAACCTAAATGGGGTGTACTCGATATCACATAAATTTAAACTGTTTGCGATTTTAAGTTTAGTTCGAGCAAGTTCGGTTCCAGTGGGTAAGCCGTACTAGTTTCAGTGATGGTGTGAGCGGATATCGGCTTATAAATCAACTGGGCTGCATCCGGTTTGAGTTGTAAATGCAGTTCGCGGCAAGGTTGTTATGGGCGCCGCCGGGAATATGCGGCGGAATAGTGTCTTTTGCATATAGCCTTCAAATAGGCACTCGAAAGAAAATCCTACTTACATACGCGTCTTTAAGGGAAAATGCGTCTTAAACTTAATCTTTTTATTTGTTGTGGTTTCTTTTATAATCTATGATAAAAGATTGAAAATGATATTTACTTATATTATTTTCTTTACAAAGTAATCTTGAATCAAGTATGTACCACAAATTATATTTTAAATGTTATCAGAACGTATATTGCAAATAGCCCCTCATAAACAACGTCAAGTGGTATTTATAATTCACAGTGTATTGTAGATACTATGCGCTCACCTCTAAAGGTGTTTCACACCAGCCCAGCGGCTGCAACTTTAAAAGGTGCAAGTTCGGCTACATATGGAATACTGTATTCATTTTTGGGAAGGGGCTCACCAGTACTAATGTCTATCTTTAGGACGGAAAGTGACTAGAATTGTTGACTGTCAGTGTATTTCGGATCAACTTGATCCTTTGGTCCTGTGCAGTAATGGAGCCTCATTATGCATCCTCTATCGCTTATATTATGCTCCGAAAAATTGTTCGGATTAATTCTTGTCGCCAATTTCTGCCATAATTTCATGCGACAAAATATACACTCTCATTATTCGGTGGGCAGTCCACAACAATGCGCTTTTGTAGGAATTTTATAAAATTTCACTTAGGCGATCAGCATGACGTTTATTGACAATAATGAACACCATAGAAACGATGTAATAATTATTCTACAACAGCTAAAGTAAATAATAATAGATATTCCTTACATTCATACCAATTAGCCTAATCCAAAGTATGTACTATAAGGCTCATGTTATCGGTATCTTAGGTGATGTCTAAGTTAATTAAATACAGATAATTAATTTTTTGTAGAATCATATATTAACAGGCATTACACATAAATGCTCGTATCTGCCCCCACCAAGAACTTCAATGAATCTCAAACAATTTGGAACCTCAGAGACAGCGATACTTTGAAATTGACGTACCAATTATTTGGACACGGTCGTTAGTAAATTAGTAATTCAAGCACGTTTGGTTTTGTGAAGGTCAGTAGAAGGTGAGATTTAAAAAAAATATCAAGACATTCGCTTTACTATAACCAATTGAACCCTATTAGTGAAGCAACAACCAAAGTAATTTGTAGTCAAATTTGTAAATTGTTTCTATATCGCTAATGATGCGGTTTGCATCGGCACAATCGACATAAAGCATTATTTGAGATTGCTAAGATAAGATGTGAGCAATATTCTACCCAAGCCTGTATTTGCGTCTTATATGTCAAGCCCAGTTGATCGAGCGTGAAAATACGCCGCACCTTGAGCGGGATACCGAATTTCCATGAAGCTGTTTTTGTTACGCTTTCGCTATAGTCCTTTCTATATTTAAGTCAGTTAAGTCCAAAAGAAAATACTCCATAATTTGATGTAATCATTTACACACATAGTCCATTTCACGATTTTGTACCAACCACCTTCACGATTTTGTAGTGATGTCTTTTAACAAATTTGAGCCCTTAATATTATTTGTTTTTTATGCCTATGATTAATGTAAATCATTATGTACTTTTAACTATTTACCTACTGATCCTAATCCTCATTCCGATCCTTACATATTTCATTCGTTTCCCTACCTTTTACCCTTGTTTGTGGCTAATGCACAAGTCGTGCAAGCCAGATAAAAAAATGTACTTTTAACTCAATGGCTGATCGCTCCGTGACCGATTTATTTAATTCAAGCATAAATAGCATTAAAAAGTATGTCTGAGAAAACGTTCAGTGTACATTCACAACTACAATACCTAATTTAGTCTAGTAGCAGTTTCTTTTTTATTGAAATAAATTACTTTTTCTTCTTCATTTATACAATTTCAATGTTAATGATAGTTAATTAACTATGACTTAATAAAGTAAATTTACTTACAGTAAAGATGTTGACAGTATTAATGCTTATTCTATTAGCATAATATAATATATCAAATGCATGCACGATTTGTGTCGGTTTGATTAAATATGTTTTAAAGTAATCACACAAATACAATAATAATTTGTACGACTTTAATTACCCGAGTTTAACAAGTGCATTTGTTTTTAATGATATTCATACCAGGATTAAATTTACTATTATTTTATGTGAACTTATGTGATAGTCGTTTGATATTTCATTAATAAAATAAGTGCATAAAGTTGATACTATTATAGAAGGTTTCATTATTACATATGCCTTTGAAAGGTTTTTAATGTAAACAATGTCACACAGGCTTCATTTATTTAACAAAATGAACTTATCAGTTAGTAAATATTAGGCAATATAATGGCATAAAGTATGACACACATTTCAAGAAATGTTTGAGTATAATATTAGTTTCACGATATTAATAAAACTCAGGTCTGATTTTACAATTTAAATATAATTTTCTAAATTCAACTTAAACAGTTTCACTTTAATTTCCAACAGCGTTACCACTTATGTTAGGACTTATTTTAAGCAACTATTCGTCACGACGATTCAACAAGAAGTGACTGCCGTTGCTCCCTTCCTCTACAGCAAATGTAACGAATGGTGTTACCAGGTTGTGTTTTATAAAATTAACTAAGGCAATGGTATATTAAAGTAGTAAAATTCGCTAATTCAAAAAAAAATCATAACCGTCCGACAACTTGCAACTCCTGGTGCAATAAAAATAAAACTGAGGCCACGACGCGACGGTCAGTTTTTAAGTACATTGTAACGAAAATACATGAAATACAATAATTCTTATCCTATGCAATCATAACAGCCAGTAGTAAAATAACGATAATATAAAATTAGAAACTGTACAATAACTTCAAAATAATAAATCGCAAACAGTGTTATTGCTAAATTTAAATATTTACAGGAATATCTACAAAATCATAACACTCATTAGTACCATTCTAAGTATTTCGACACAACAATAATTGGAATATATTTTACATTTGGTAGGTTATAAGTATTTTATTAAATCTAAGAATTGACACTTATGTAATCTTGCAAAAAGTTGTACCCAATTATATTAGACATTTAAATATTTGGACTGACATAGGTCTACAGAGTAATCAGTGTTATCACCTATTCCGAATCTTCACTCGATTCGCTTTGATCACTACTAACAATATCCCGGGCTTTAACATGGATTCATGGTTTTAATCTATCAGCGGTGACCACACTTTCATAACATTTTCTTTTTTTTTTTAGCCTGGTACTTCGCCGATTTACAAATAAAATTCCATCTCTATATTTACAAAATTCATTTCCATCTTTTGATACACTTAGTAGATAGTTATTAGTTAGGTACTAAGTATTCTCATTTCTCCGTTAAATGTACGCTCGAAGGACTGTGAGTGGTGAGATATATAGATAGCGTGTGTTGAATATGACAACAAATTAAATTTTTATATATATCTCTTCTCTATTTAAATATATCTGTATTGTTTATATCTGATTGGTTAAGAAGTATCATTTAAAAAAACAATACAATAAAATTTATGACAAATCTCACTATCTTAATAATTTAAATTTACAATAATTTTCTTAATTTTACTTTACTTACTTTCTTTATTATCTAGAAAGAGTAACATAAATTTGTAATCTCCTCAACAAAGGACATGTAATTAAATTCAAATTTATATATTTCACAATAAAATATATATATTAAAATGTACCGTATCTAAAACGTTCACTTAACGATAACAACGTGAAAATATTCTATTTGCATTTCACATTTCCTGCACTTGTCGAGATTTACCACATGGCTGCAGTTGCGTCTGAGAATGTTGCGAGCAAGTGGCTCTTATGGAAACATTTATATTTTGCATTTAGCAGATTTGTCACAAAGCAGATTTACTAAAACAGCAAATTATTTTCGCAACTTCTATCCTTTTGTTAACTTTACTTTTCCTATTGTCAAAATATATGAAGATTTTTAACTTAGCTGAATACGTTGGGTTCATTTTGGTACCATCTCACTGTACACTAATATTCTTTTTGTCGCAATATCTCATAAAGCTGCACTCGACTCTGATACTTGTACATTTCTGTCCGACCTACTTCTGTAAGCAGTACAATGCCACGCAAGTGATAAGTGTGGAATAAGACAACAAAGGAAAGCGAGCACCATAAAATATGCAGACGTGCACAACACAAATTGCGCTAACTTGAGAACGAAATTCAAAACTTGAACGTCGCCCAGGCCAAACGCGAGTCAAGTGTGTGGACCGAGGAACGGGACGCCTTCTCTATAAATAGGGGCGGATGGAGTTGTGGCCAAGTGAGTCTAAGTTCCCTACAATATTATTGTGTGTAGTTAGCTAACTTGTTTGTCATTTTAGCGGGCATGACTAGTGTGGAACAGTCAGCCTTCGCCGCGACCTTTCTTGTTCTAAGCTCTACTGACAAAACATTGATACATAATTTTTGAGATGTGCCATTAAAACTATCGTCTAATACAGTTTTGTAATAACATAAATTGATTATTAATTATAATTTGTCTAGTATACATTCGATACTGAGAAAAGATAGCATGATTTGAAAAAGTGGTAAGTACACTATATGTTAGAACATCATAATCATCACAATTTTAGCCGAGTTACGGTCATTACTGGTCTCTAGGTCTCCCACAAGGATCACCACAAAGAGTCCTACGCAGCTAGCATACATCACATTTCAACGAACTTGTGATTACCAATGGATTATCAAACTTAATGTGTATTAATATATTAGATTTATGGTAGAAAGTATATTACATTCTTGTTAAACATTATAGTAAAATGAAAAAAATCGTAGATAGAATTGTTGACGGGAGGCTATGTTTCTCTTTTATTAATATGTACCAAAACAAAGACCTTGAGGTGTTTTAGTGTTGTTCAAATAGTAATAATAGTTCCTTACTTAATAAATGTCAGTAAATACATGCGTACTCATATATGTCATGTACTATATCTAGTATATTAAAGTTTTCCCATTTTAAGTTTGTTTTTTGAAAGGTAATAAGCTCATTGTTTATCTGTCAAAATACTTGTATCATAGTTATTATATATAATTAGATAAATTATGAAGATGATGTCTGTCAACACACAAGCCTTTAAAATGATGGCTTTAATGAAAAAGCTCAAATTCCATAATTTATTTTGTTATATATCTGATTATCTGAACAAGTAGTTAAGTAGATATTGAATAACGGAAGTATAAAAATTCACACAGACCTAATATTAATGACCAAAATAAGTTAACACTTTTGACACCACTTAAGCCTTGGTACCATTGTTATAAGAGTCACGAACTGTGAAAAATGTACACATATTTTTCTCTCACTGTATTTGGTAGGAAGTCGTAAAAATAGAATACCTTTAATATTTCTTTTGGTGTGAGCTCCATGATAAAAGACGACGGCGAGTATCATTAAACATTATTCCGAGTTTCTTTTTATTAGCATTACGGTTTCAAGTTATGGTAACAAAATATTTTGCGAATGTAAAAAATATTTCATAATAATTTTAATTAAGTAAGTAAGTAATTTTATTAATGGCAATGGTTTAATTTTAATTAGATACTATAATAATCATAAAATCATGATTATAGTGTCTGTCATTATTAAATGAAAGCTACATTCGCATTAAAAAAAGTATTTCGAATGAGGTTAGTTGATAACGATCGTATATACCTATCATAAGGCAATGAGTTCATTTATGATTTACAATGTGTAAGGTTGACGTTTAGATATAATCTTAATTTAGTTTAGATATTTAGTTAAATAAAAAATTATATATTTTTTTATTTAACTAGTAATAAAATAAAATTACATATATAAAGTAAACATTTATGAACGGATGCTGTAAAAATCACGTGCTTCGTTATAATCTCTTTTTTACGGGCGGGATACCGCAAAGTTAATATTTATGAATAGATAAAATATGTTTGTTAAAATATGGAGCCCTATATAAATATTTAATCAAGATGTTATATTGAATCCGTGTAGTTGAATGACAGCGCACTAAACTTTTCGAGCAAATCAAGACTTGTCTGACAAGTTCGTTAAACAGCGAGTTTGTCGTCAAGGTTGCTTTTGTATCTATGTACCAGTCTGTAACGTACTTCTGCGTTATTAGTCTGAATTTCATATATATTTCTAGACAATATGGATCAACAATGCAATCCAAATGTTTATCATTTGTGAAAATGTGTCTCAATTTATGTTGCAATTATTGCTCCAGTTATTTTCTTATTATTTGTTGTTATTGTTTTCATTTTATTTGTTAAACATATTTATTGCTTTCACTATGGCCTATTTTACTACTGTAAAATTTTGACGACTTCCCTAAAAGTTATGTACACATTACTTGCATAGCATTATTTTAATGCGACTATAACAGAATAAACAACACGCATAATAACAATAAGTGTAGCTCACAAAGAAATCAGTTTGTCTGCTGCCATTACTCGTACTAAAGTATGACTTACCTGTAAATCTTGCACAAAAATTATATAAAAAGAACATTACATATTTTATAAGATTTATTTCACATTTTAATGGAGTGTGCCCGCTATGAAAGAGATAGAGTAAAGTTAATGAAGGATATAAGAAGTAGTAGGCAAGCACTGTTTTTTGCTTTTCTTAAATGTTTGTTTTAGTTTTAAATGTAATAGTGTTAGAATTATAAGATTTCTCCTTTGTTCTTTCGTTTAAAATAATGTCAATGCATGTAAATTATTTTGTAACCGGCTTAACCATTATGGTAAGGCTTAATAAGATTAAAAAAAAAACATTACATATCGTTTGAAGAAATACTTTCTATCCACACGTATATTACAGTAATACAAATAGTTAAAAATGTGTATGTACATATGTATATGTGTGCTAGTTATAAATATCTTAAAATCTCTAACTATATGAATTCACATTGTTTCAAATTGTTATTGTTAATGAGCACTATCTGCTTGTTTGCTGTATTATTTTATTGAATTGTACACACCTGCTGTTATTTCTTAAGTCATATATGCGAATCTGCGTCACTCAGAATAACTAGAGTTAGTTTAAGGGTTCTTTGATATTTTGAGCCATTTATAGTTATAATGATAAATATATATTGTAAATCCCTACTAATATTTAAGTATGGATAAATTTTTGTTACTTTTTTACGTAAAAACTATTTTATGGATTTTAATGAAACTTTGTAATAATATAGCTTATATATCAGAATAACACATAGGCTACAATTTCTAAAGATACTGTGTGAATTGTACGAAATATGACAGTATGTGTCCTACGCAGAACAAGTCTCGGGCACCATCTAGTAAATTAATACTTTTAAAATTATGGGATCATGGATGGCACTTTGCCTTTAGCACTGATTTTCTTATTGCTCAGTCTGAGGTCACTCCTTCCATGTACCAAAGTAATGTAAGTAATAGGTATATATTAAGTCGACCAATTCGCACTGGGATAGCATCACACAACATGAAACATCACACACTTAATTACACGAACTTGTTATGATAGGCTCGTGTCCTTCGTAGGAAACAAATATAAACGGGGAGGTTGAAAATAACATACTCGAATGAAATGATGATTTAATTTAAATAAAGGTATGTATTTTTATTTAATTTCTTTACAGTAGATTGTAAAATTATTTTACTAAATAATAAGTAGATAATAATATAAAACAATAGAAATAATATGTAGATATTATTTTTAATCTCACTACTCAATGCAAATCATGAAATACTTTTCTGTGGTAATATAATAATCCCACTTATGTGGGACTTGGAGTTTATTCGCTTAAGATTTAAAGGCTATTAACGGTATATCCGCCATTTCGCTCCCGGCCGTCTGCGCAATGTTTTCCAAATATTGTTAAAATTAGCACTTTTCACATGTTACGAGTCTCCGTAGCACTCGCTACCTCTGGAAATTGCTTTGAAGTCGTTTCGTGATCTTGTTCATCTTTCGGAGAGTTCTTAGTTTGCGAACGCAAGCGAATGTAAAGATGTGATTATAACTTTAAATGCTTTTTATATATTTTTAAAGACATGCTTTGTTTGAAGTATCAGATAAGCTGGTTAACATAAATTGGAACATGACTTGGTATTTTCTTTTGATATCACATCTGAGTATTGGCATTTTGATACGACTAACGTATATTATTGTTGCAAGTACGGCAACAGATGTATGTGGTCCTTTTATTTCCACGGATATCTTGGACATCTTATGGATATCATTAAACCGATGACCGACTAAAGACTTACTAACTTTTACAACCCGCTGGCAAGTGTGAGTGAGAATATTTCCTTCTTATCCAAATTTCACTGTAAAATTGTATGTTTTTAATATCATATTCATATTTCGTATTATTACGACCCAATAGATTGATTTGACTATTGTATAGAAACATATAATGCGAAACTCGCCCCATCTTCACATCATCTTGTCCTCTTTAAACTTCAACAAACTCACGTAATCTCATTGTGGTATATGATAATTATATAATCTGTAAACTAAAAAATATATATATAGTCTGTGAAAAATTGTAAGAGATTCTGGTTTTCTCAATATAATATTCAAAACTAAATCATGTTTTATTGAAGACATCACATGACGCAGTCGAGAAATAAGAATGGCGACTGGTTATAATATACCTGGGAAATTGTCCTTGCTTGGAAGTTTGAGTGAAAACTGGAAACGTTTTCGTCAACAATTTGAAGTTTACCTTTTAGTATGTGGCCTGCAAGAAGCTTCGGAACCAAGAAAGATAGCAATATTATTGAATGTAATCGGTGAAGATGCTTTAGATCTATACAATACATTTGAATAGAAAAGAACACACTAATATCTGTTCTAAATGCCTTTGATGAACATTGCAATCCGAAGAAAAACCCTACTTTTCATAGCGTGGATAGTTTATTTATGCAAAAAATGTCCTAATACTATATTATTAGAGTATAATGCATGTATTTCAACTTAAGTACCCATAATAATAGCTATAAATGTTAATAAAAAAGCATATATCAATTAAAGTCTATTGGTGATTTTGACAATAAAACGTAATATATTGTATCGCTTTAAAAAAAACTAATTGGGACATTATAATTGTTAGCTACCTTTCCAAATTTTTTCTTGAAGATTCTAAACAACAATATCACATTACATTAATTCAACGTACGTAAGATTTTTATTCCTAATTTTAGTTTTACAGAATGTATAGATAAATTTCTTTTTTATTCGTAACATAGCACTAAAAATTAGTCTAATTTAGAAAAGGAAAAGAACCAGTAACAAATGAACGCATGAATCAGAACTACAAGCCATTAGGTGCCTAATGGCTCATCTGCTCTGCGATTAACTTTTGTGAGGTACAGTCAAGTTGGCACTTTCTTAAAATCGTTAAGTCGACATATTTTTTTCATTGCGACATTACTTTTTATTAAAGTCATATCTCTGCGCTTCAGCTATAATCTTATTTATGTCATGCACTGACATTTGAGTGTAACTCCTCAATATCGACTATCAGTTTCATTGTCGAGTATCATAGATATTATCTAATACGACAAACTACATTGTATTCACTAAATTAAAAATACGTGTATGCTGTGACATTGTGTGGTACATTAAGGTTTCAGAGTGTCATAGATTACTTTAAGTATCATAGAGTCTGATATTCAAAATTGATATACAGATACGATACAATACAGTGAAAATCCGATATTAGCTATGTTTAATAGTAATTATAATTGTATTTGACCGGTTGAGCAGAGGTTGAGGGTTGGTTCTAACAGAGTAATGCATTAAGAAATCGAAATATTTATTAATAGTTCAAACATACTCAGATTTTTTTAGATTACAATCAGCAATTGAAATAGCGGATACTGGAGACGCACAAACTGCCAAACTGCCATTTACGAACAGAGGCAAATCTTTGATTGTGATACGATCTCTAAAGGTGATATTCACAAGATCACTAATTGGCATGCTAATTCCAAAATTTGGTATGAAGGCGGAGATAATTTAAATGATTTTTATAATTTCAATAGAAAAAGCGGGCAATAATTATCTATTGAAAGAAATCTGTAGAATCATACAATATGATTTTGAATGACGATGAAGTATGTGGTATTGCTAACTTTCGGTTGGACATGATATTGTTATATTCTTTGTTGATTTGCAACATTATGCAGCGGTACCAGAGAACTTTATCCGTGCGTCATCTTCTTATTGTGATGTCACCCGTCTCCCTCAACACCCTCCCCGTGGCCAAGTCTCATTGTGCTCGTCCCACTTTTTAATCTGGAGACATCACACAAAAGCACAATACTCCTCGGATACATCGCTGATATTTTGTTTCACTTTTAATCAGCAAGTAGTCTGTCGATGAATGTTAGAATGTTTTAGGAGTGATAATAAATGGCTGCCCGTAAGAAGAAAAACTGTGCGCCTAATATTAGTGCCAGGTTATTAATCTGAGGACGGTCGACACATCTTCTGATGCGGGATTGTCTCCGACACCCGGATAAATCATAGCGATATTACTAAGTCGGTGTGTGGCAGAATGTAATATATCAACGAGCATAAAGGAGCAAGCTGTGCCGTCGCGGTCCGAGTTTCCACCTCGGCATTCAAACTCAGGAATGCGCTCCGTAGCATTCTTAATATTGAGATAAATGTTGAGGACATACTTTTCCGTCCCGGTTTTTCTGTATACTTTTCTTACTTTTAGTCAGCTGCGCAATTTTATATCAATGTCTCTTTGCCCAATGTAGAAAACAAAAATCTTAAATAAATTTTAATGAAAGTTGGGAACATTGACATGTTGCAGTATACAATATAGGTGGAATAAAATGGTATTTGTGCCGTTGCATTTTAGGTGAATTTAATACAGTATTGAATTAAAGTTGGTTTACAATAATTTCGTGTGGTAAACATAGTATTACTATGAGCTATAAAAAAATACTATCTAAATAAAATTACTATATAAAATTATACCATTATATACCTCTAATAATATTAAACAAACCTTTCTTGGTTTCTTTTTTTCAAGCTCATATTTGTATTTGCCACCTTCTGTTGGCCATTTGTTTACTATCTTTCTAGTACAATGAGGTAGGCTCTGAGTGCAAGCTTTGTGCCAGCATTCGCGTAACACAGGTAAGCAGAGAAAGTTTTTGCAGAACTATCTGTGTGAGCGCTTTGTGTGCACAGCGACAAAGCCCACGGGACTTCGCCAGGCTTTTAGGCGGGTAGTTATCGTGCTAGTCGCAAACGCGAATTTACACTTTGCATTTTGAAAAATTAAAAACGGCGTTTTCAATGCAATCGCGAACGTTCCTTCTACAGTCAGCCGGGTAATGGCCACTCCAATACGAAATTGTGCGGTCTTTGCGTCGACAGTGCTTTCATAAACACTTGTTTTCGCCCGTTAGCAATTCACTCTGCTTTGTTTAATTACTGGCAAATATGAATATCTTACTTTTATTTATTCGTGCACTTACTAAGGTCTTGGGTTGTAATAATAAAATATTGTTTGCTTTAAGATAATTCCATTTATTAACATTCAATAACATTCCGAAAAATGTGCTCCTTTATTAATAGAACTTACATTAGCATAGGTTTATTATTAAAAATTAATCTTTAATTATTAATAATGAGAGTTGTAATAATGTTGATATAAACATAAGTCTGTTATACGAAGGAATGAGAATGCAGATGTTCACTAAACGCCTAGTCTTAAGTTAAACTTTTACGAACAATTTTCACAAAATTGAGTCATTGAGTCTGTATTGGTATATATTGTAAGTGTATGGATTTTTATTGCTTATTTTTTGCGACACAACTTCAAAACTTTATACTGAAATATCTTTATTTCTAAGTCAAACTCAATCATGTGCTTAACATCAATTTGTGACAAATTCAAGCTGTATACTGTGGCAGATCTTTCGTTTATAGACGCATTAAAATATATCAATAAATAATTGTTTAGAATTTCGCCATTGTCATTTAACAGTGAATTAAGTTATTATATACTAAGTATTGACATTGCAACATTCCAATCCCATTTTGAATAAAACATATTTTTAGACTAAACGGATCTGGGAGCTTAATATTAAAAAAGCATTATAACGGTGGCAATCATTGTTCCACGAAAAAAATAAATTACCCCTCATCCAAGTTTCACTCCTATCATAAATAAAGTGAAATTAATTTCGAGCCAGTGTTTCAGTGGAGATTCAGTAACGAGCCCAATCAGCTTTAAATGCGCAATTTAAATAACCAGATGTTGTAGACACCACAGCGTGCTTTGCGGTAACACTTTATTTAATTTACTTATCTACCATTTACTCGGAAAACGGTGGATAAGTAAATTAAATAAAGTATCTCTACTTTTAAAATATTTTGCGAGAATGATCTAATATTCTTGTTTTCTATCGTTTCTTTTCTGCACTTGAATGTTGTAAGATTCGACTAAGAGAATTTACCGCGATAACATTACTGCTTTTTATCGGATCACGACAATAAACCACCTCTTGTTAGAGATCTGACATCTGAAAAATAAACGATCATTAATTACATCACTGCTTTCAAGTATATGTATCTTAATTGCAAAAGTATATACAAAAGTGGATAAGTCGACGACGTAATTAATCCGTTTTATGTTATTAACCTTTTTGGGAGCTCCTGGAGAATAGTACTCACCCAACCAAAATAATATTTATTTAAGGCCTTTAGAAGTGTTTGTTAACATAAGAAAATAAGACAATACACAGAACTATGAGTTATACCACAATATTCTGTGGCATTGGACACTATCATAAAACTTAATGATATTGTTAATGATACTTGAAAAAAAATCATAAATCTAAAACAATCTAATGTTTGTTCTGCGGCCATCTTTTAACTGACCCAGTTAGAAGATGACCGCAGAACAAACATTTGAACCAAACTTCCATTACAATAATACTTTTATGTTAATTATTCAGCAGATTGAGATTTTTTGTTAACGATTTATTAAACACTAACTCAATAAGACAAATTGCTTCAGCAGCAACAGCAGACACTATGGCTGCTGTCGCTGCTGAAACAATTTGCAGCTTGAATTTACTTAATATTGTTATTGAACGATAAAGAAAAAGATGACATAATATTCCGTTTACCACCTGCATACGATGCCAACCTTCACTTGCGGTGGTAATATTTTTTTTTTGTTTGTTTTGTAAAACTAAAAGTGACGGAATGATCAGTTAAGTAAAGGTATTGATTTGCTATTTTCCATTAGATCAGTATATACTTATATACTACAAAGTAGATCTCATTAATTGGCTAACACTATTTTTTCCGGACGAACATGAATAAAATATGGATATATTATATAATATATGCTTATACTCGTATAATATATAAGTAATAACAGAAGAGTTCGTAGCGTTGTCGTATCGATACGGGCTTCGATTAGAAAGTTCAATGTTTTTAATATTTCTTGATTTCCGAATGTATACATTAATGCGAATCTCCTATCTTCCTAGACATACTTCTATACAGAAAAATTGGAATTCCATCAATCCACATTAAGTCAACGTGGTTGAGTGTAGGCCAAAGTACTTATGTAGAAGCGGACTGTTGATTGTGATATCATATTAAAATATTAATAGGCTAGACGACAAAGTTTAAGACGACGAAATGTAAGTTTTATTATTAAACATATAAATTAATTTAATAAACTCGAAATATAGTTGTTTTAAATAATTTGAATAAAACGAACACATTTGAATCTTTCTCACATTCAATTTATTTTTTTTAATATAGAAGGTATGCCTCTAAATGTACAAATAACAAAGTTATTGAGAATTTTGTTTATTTCGTCTTCGTTTGTTTCTTTCGTTATCAAAGTCGTACAAGTTAAGCGACTTTACTCAATTATGACGTCATGATTGGCGGCGCCCGAAACATGTGGTTGTATCTTCAAAAATAAAAAGTGCAGAATCAAAAGTAGTGAGACAAATGTAATACTCAATATTAATTTAGTAATCTGATCAAAAAATATCATCAACTCAGTAGTTTTTGCAAATTCAATATTCTCTTTTTAGTATCAATATTAAATGTCTATTGATTCCACGAAACAATCTTATATATAAAAATGAATCGCAAAATGTGTTGGTAAGCGCATAACTCAGCAACGCCTGGACCAATTTGGCCATTCTTTTTTTTAAATATTTGTTGAAGTTCAAGGATGGTTTTTACGAGAAAAATTCGAATAATTATCGGAAAACCTCTGAAAACAGCCCTTTTCTTTCCTATACAAACGATTTTTAACTAAAACGTACAGTAAATTTGATCTTTAATATTATTGTATAAAGTTCATTTTGCAAGCGCTCACTGTTGTCTAAGCAATGTAGGTGTGTTCCTAACATCAGAGTCAATTTGCGCTTTATTTACGCTATATAAAGTTGAAATTCAATTATATCTATCAAAACAGTATGCGTGTGTGCGCTGAAGCACATCGGTGGAGGATTTAATGTCACGTTCCAAAATTTAGTCACAAAATGTAATAGTTCATTTGGATCTTTTTTGCAATTATTTATTCACAACGCCCAACCACCAGGATGACGGTTCAGTACAGGAGAATTTTTTGCCCCGACTATAAAATAAGCTGCCACTTTACAAATCTTTTTGACAGGACGAAATCTGTCGGGACCGCTTGTTTCTAATAATAATATTTCGCATAAAATAAAATAAATCGTTATAATAACATCACAAAAAAGTTTGCGTCCCTAGTAAAACTTTTCCGGTAAAGTTCAAACATTTTGAAACGCCAAGCGAACGAACAGCTTGTAACAAATTGCATTATACACCAAAATGGACCTTCGAATATTTGCCCCGCTTTGACTTTTTCATTTTGATCTTACGGTAATTGAGTTCGTTTTTCCGGTTTATTCAAAGCGAAGCTCTTGTGGCGATTATTTATTTTAAAGAGTAAGCAGATTCAGAAGAAAAATATTGATAAATGGTGTTTTTTTTTTCAATGTTATAGATATTTTATTTGAATTGAAGCATCAGTTTTATTGCAACAAATTAGTAGTAGAATATTTTAGTGACAAAGTTACAAGTTACAGACAACAAGTTAGTAGAATATTTTAGTGAAGTAGATATATACGAGTAGTTGGTGGACTTAAACAAGGAGATAAACGCATAAACGCAAAACAAGAACACAAATTAAAGCCTTTGTTGTCACATTTATCGTAATAAACCTATTTTCGAGTTACCAAACATATGTCGCTCCTGTCTGCCCTTAGTATCCTGTAAAACTTTAACGTGATCCCCGTTTAGTGAGTGTTGTATAATTTGTATCATCAAATGCAAAACATATTCATAATTTATGTAGGTAATTCGATATGGTTCTAGGCAAATAAACTAATAAAAAAATATTTGTTATTATTTATTTCATTAATTAATTTAATAATAAAACGAAGTTCTATGAGTATATGAAGTTTTCTTGATATAATACTATTTTTTTAAATTTGTTTATTTATAGATATTTTGAAATTAATACAGTTATCTGTTCTCTTATGTATATTTCTATAAATTGTAATTATTAAGTGACAACTGATTTAAGATCTTTTTTATTTTATAAGGTATAACAAAACTGAACCTATGATTTATTATCTATTTATAGTTGTGTCCGTTCACACAGTAGTAGTACATGCATAAGTTCTTTAATCGGTTAGTATTATCAATCACAAGGCAATATGCTCGTATTGTAATTTTTTTCCTACGCTAAGGTTAATATTGTGTATCTGAAAACATAAGACTTTTATATTTTCCGCAAGCCAAATTCTCTTTGAGAGCATCCCGTTAGTTTAGTCTTTGTCTAGCCTTTAGCCCGAGCATGCTACATCTTATTGTTTAAAAACCGCAGGCATTTTATATAACAAGGAAGCTGATATTTATGAAGAAAACAGGTCAATAATTTATTTATTTTGCTTTCGTAAAAGTTGGTATATAAAACATTTTAGATAGGTAAATAGTTACTTAGACCATACAGCGATAGTAGAGTATTGCATTTATTAAAATTAATGTTGCTAGGCAAATAGCGGTTTTTTTTGCTATGGTTTAACTATGGACCCTCTATAACATTTGATATTATTTGGTTTAAATTTAATAATTCGAGATAATGTTATACTCTTTATTATTAAATTAAATGTTATGAGCGTGTAGTAGCTGTGTACTCTCATGATCATGCTCAAGGAATTAGTCACTGTGTTTTTGTAATCTTCTTTCAGTGTCATTTAATTTGATACTCTATTTAATAGTATTATTTAAATCCCAAAACTAAGCGACTTATAATTTTAGTAATCAAATACCTATTTTGATTCAACTATCGAAATCTAACTATCCTTTCGGAAAAGGTTAGGTAATAAGCAATTTTATCAAAACAAGATACATGCGAATCCTCTCTTTGACAATCGAGTAATATGATCGGGAAATATGACACGTTCTTGACAATGGGCTAATAAACACGAAAGATTTGTGGAATGGCTCCTCTAGTTCAAAAATAAGATGTAAGATGAAAGGGCCTTGTTGGTAAGTTAATCCTGGCTATATCGAAATAAGTATTTTGAGTACCTATTGATGTCTTTAGAAATTCACGATTTGCGACATATTTTTACTTCACAGAAAAAATACTTTTTATGGGATATTAGACGTATTAAAAGTTTCAATTTGATATTTGATAATCAATAAGGTAAAAACGATCTATCAGATATCAACACAGTTTTCTATTTTGATTCATATCTATCAAATTTGTCAGTAGAGTGATTACCAATTCTATCATGATATATTTTTCTGTTTTCTAATACGGCAGGTACAATATTCATATTCATTCCTTGATTTGGTCTTCTGTATAAGTATCTATATTATTATAGCTTTTTTCGATCTCTTTTTTCATCTATCTTTTATTTAATAATGCTTTATACAACTTCTAGTTTACCTTTTATTTAAAATAAAAATAAGCCAAGTTTTTTACTATTGTTATTAATTTTTCTTCAAAAACTCTTACTAATACTACGAAATTATTTTTCTTTTATGCCTAATTAACCTTAGTATAGCCCTCTAATACCAAATTAGATATGTTATGAAATTTAATACTCTACTGCTTTATAAACCATGTTTTATTCAAAGTCAATGATGTGATTAGAAAAATATATAATTGATAGTGGTTTTCTGAAATTTAATACTTTTTGTTAGCGCTCGTAATTATAATGGTATTTTCAAAGTTGTGACTTAACTGTCAACAATATTTCTATGTAGTGTATCAGGAAATTGAACCTTCACATTTTTTTGTTTATAAAATCGTTTTGTTTTCGTTCATTTTCATAAGAAATAAAAATCATATTACATGTGTCATATTACACGTCGAGACTGTATAAAGCTATTATATGGCTCTAATATATACGTCAGCTGCCAAAAGAGCAGTAACCGTAGGGGATGCGTTGTCAGGATTACCATAAATTTAACACGGTCCAACACTCGACCTGTCAAGATTTTCATGCAGGATCACGTCCCTTATAAAGTTTTTCTACACAGTTGAGCGAGTAAACGATGAGCTTAATGATCTGCTGCGGCAACACCGTTACCATCATTGCAATTGTTTTGATTGGATCGACAAAATGTTTTTGAAAAGTGCGTGGACGTTCATATGTTATTATAGATTTAACAGTATCAACGAAACCGAAAATTTCTTGTGTGTCTTGTTAATTAATTAACAAAAAATTATCAAATAACAACAACACAAAGTAAGATTAATCTAACATTGGACGCACGGACTGCTGTGCGCAATTGCTGTAATTTTTTTAGACGCTTGCAGCAAAGGAGTATTTATATATATTAATAATTCATCCAACGTAGTACCTAAAATAGATGAACTATAAAATACAAAAATAGGATGAACAGGTTACTAATGAGCAAATAGGTATCATTTTGACTATATTCACATTCACACAATTTGACGGGGTTATTGAAAAATGCTTACTCATCCTTACTAATATTATAAATCGGAAAGTGAGTTTGTTTGTTCTGATTTCACGCCGTAACTACTGAACCGATTGCTTTGAAATTTTGCAGACGTAAAGATAAAAGTCCGGATTAAATAATAGGCTACTTTTTATCCCGGAAAGATTGATAGATCCCACGAGATGCGCAATAAAGGTTTCGCTCAAAAACTACTGCACAGATTTTCATGCGGCTTTTATTAATAGATGGTGTGATTATTGAGCAAGGTTTCGCGGTATTTTTTGTCTCGGAAAAACGGATAGTCCCACGGGAAGCGCGATAAAACCTTCGCGCCATAAAACGACTTCCGCGCATATGTAGCCGTGATTGACCCAATCCCGAAATCCACGCGGGTGAAGCCGCGGGCAGAAAGCTAGTATAATATAAAAAAGAAATATCTACTTTGTTTTCCAAAGAATATCTAAAATAATCATGAAGTTAAACTGCACATATACGTTTTAAAAAGCAATGGTGATTCACTCTTCAATTCGACTTCGTTTAATGACTTAATCAACCGTATTGGGAAGTCTAGTTAATCTACAAATCATATCGATTATAATTTTTGGATTAACCTAGACACCACTCTCGAAAATGAATTTTAGTTATACTAAGCACAACAAACTGACACGTGACACATAAAGAATGTATTCTCTCTGAGTCTGAACCTTAATTAATGTTTGACTATTGACATCTGTCAAATGGATTTCACAAATGGATTACCTTATAGTGGTCCAGTTATGACACCTTACATTTAATATACCTATAAGTAAATTATAAGTATAATAGCGTAACTGGCATCGAGCCAACCAGTGGCTGTTGAGTGAATATTCCCCAATTTCGCAGTGGCACTTGTTTTGCGATTTAAATTTTTCGATAGCGTAAAGGCTTTCATGATAATATGTGAAAACAACGACCCTTAAAACTTGGTTCCCTCTCGAAGTTCCGTCACAAAATAATATTAACTATGATCTAGTAGTTAGACAGGGAAACTTTTTATTTTATTAACAGCATTCTATTATCGAAAGAAAGATAATTCTTGTATTTGATTCAAATCACGTAATGAAATTAAACGCAAAAAAACGAAACAATTTTAATGTTCTTTTTTGGTCATAGTCATTACTTTGACTTTCGCATTAGTAATGATTTATTAAAATTATTCATAAGAAATATTAAAAAAAAACCAAGTAAGAACCAAGGAAGTCATGCCATGAAATTGGTTTAGGCTACAAAATAGCAGGCAACATTAAAGCTTTTACGACGAAATTAAATTCCACACTTGCCACCCGCATTTAACTGCAACTTTCTGAAAGACTTTTGGAGTGCTCGTTACACCATAAATCTCTCCTAATAAAAACATTCCATATCCTACATTGTTCGAGAGGGTACATATTATAACGGCCATAGAGCAGGCAAGTGAAGTAGGAAATTAGGCAATATTTTTTGTATGAAACGATTCAATATTTCAAATACCATTACAGAATATTTATGGGGCTATTTGCAGAAGAGATTTTCTTTAAATAGCAACTTTTTTGGTACTAAAGAACACAAAGAAAACTAAAAGAAATCTAGGTAGCATGATAAAATAATAATTAAAAACATAAATATCGTTTTTTGTAAAAAGGTTTTATTTTCAATTATTATATTATCTTTTATTTATTACTATATAAAATAACTACTTCACCGTTTCATTTTAATCTACATACTGTTAATGAGAGTATATTTTTTTCTCTAGCATTTTATTGTTCTAAATGATATTCAGTTAACCGATTTATTTGTAACTAAATATTAAAAAAATAAGGATAAAAAGTTATTTATTTGATTTCTTAAAGTTAGACGTTTATGTCTATAACTCATGTTTTTTAGATATTCATCAATATCTAAAAAACATAAAATCATGTTTTTTTGATATTTGAAATATACTAACATTGCTACAATTTTGCTACATAACATACATTTTGCATTGTTTTAAAAGAAATAAATAGGTTTATTAATTTACGAAATATTGTTTTAAAAAATATGCAGTCGGTAATCTTAATGTCATATGAGTGGGTCTAACAGAGATTTGTGCCACTAATTTACTATTTATATAGGTATATAAATTAAAGGGCATTCCCTTTAATTCATATAATATGTATTAATTCCAATTACTGCATTAAATAAACAATATAAATCAATGGATCATAATAAACATTTTCAAATGTTTTGCTTTAATGTTTATTTGATGTTCTGAATGTCCCGAATAGTAAAGAACAATCTGATAACAAATTTTTACGTGTGTGAATATTATGATTACTTGTTGTTATTGATTATGTATTATATATCTTTGCGTGATTATTAGTAAAAATATTAAGGTAGCCCTTATTTGTACATACAGTTTGGGTTATGGTCTTGATCTGAATGTTAATTGTCTGTACATGTTGATTATAATTTGTTGTATGTATTTAATTAAATAAATGAAATAAATTAAAAATGAATAACAGTGTTTATTGTAGCAGTCGAGTAATCAGCTACTAGGTGACGGGTCACGGGTTCTATTTCCACATGCGACAAATATTTTGTATGTTTTGCAGATATTTGTTCTGGTATGTGAGATTTTTCTATGAATATAACTGTACCCGTCACAGAATAACATCTTAATGTGGGACTACACAATAGGGTGAATATTATCTTTCACTATTGCCAAAAATGTAAAACAAACGGACATTGCACTGCGGATATTAGTATCTCTTCATAGATTTCATACTAACCAAAAAGCCGAGCTACCAACCAACTCTAATACTTACACATAAATAGACCACCGAATTCTATAAATCCACTGTGAAATAAGATTTCTTCTGTGACCAATAGCCGGCAACAGACCGGAAACGAGTCAATACGGCTTTGAAATCTCTTCGAAACGAAACTTAATTACCTCAAATCTATACTGCTACATTCTTTTGTTACTTACATACTAGTTATATACATTGTTTCGTTATGGTGTGTAAAAAACGTTCGCATGTAATAAAATATTAGATACTTAAATAACGGTTTACGAATAATATTTATTATATTATTAATGTCCCTTATTATACACGTATCTTATAATACATGGTCGTATATAAGGCGAGATGTAGTAAATCAACACAGAGTCCCCATTTAAGCTAATTTGATGTATTACGTACGCACCTGTGTACCACCTCTGCTTAATCTCTATCTGCACAATGAAAAAAATCACTATATCCAATTAGACGCACAGAAACTATTTTTGTTACAGGTTAAAACGTTTATAGACTATCATAGGATCATTCATTGTCATTGCAGAAAAATATTTATGGATTATTGAATGTCTATTTTGATAGTAATAAGACCGGATTATGGTAGGGGCACCTATTTTCTTGACGTCTCCTAATTCATTTAATTGTGGCATGATGTGATTCGTTGCCAACTATGTAGGCTCTCCAAAAAGAAGACCAATATTCTAACGAACGAAGCAACATTGCTGTGAACTGGTGAGGGTATAAAGTGGTAGGTCTGAGGCAGCGATCGAGACGCCATTGGCTTTATGAAATTATTATACTTCCACTCTAAGGCAGGAGAGGCGGGTGGCATACGCCCCCCCTGTGTCGCTACTCACCGATAGCTTATTACTATTTACATTTATTAATAAAAAGGTCTTAAGTTTAAGTTTTTTACAATATATATAAAAACGAAACAAACAAGTGTTATAAATAATAACTTAAGCCTACTATGCCGCCTATATCAGGCTTATTGCAAATAAAGTCTTATCTATGGTGATAGAGCGATCCCAATAGAGCTAAAAAAAGCATAGGCGTATCCGTAAACTAGCTGGAAACCTTCAAAGCCCAATTAACACAGAAATAATACTAACAAATTAGGTGGCTTATTAACTTCTAAATACGACAAAATCCAAAGTAGATGGTCGAAGCTCGTCCACTTCAGTAACACTGCAATGCTGCAGTAACATTGCAGTGTTACTGTGGTGGATGAACTTGCCGTTATAATGCTATGACGGCAAGTTTTTTCCCGTCTGGAGAGGCTGACCATCGACATGGATACCGCCACAACCAAGTACTACGGCGATAACCACGTATATCCAAATGGATCGAGGCGGGTCGAACAGAATGACCTACCAACTAAACTCAGCCTGAGCCTTGGCCACAAGGGCCCTACGGCTTGGAGAAAGGGAAGACGGCAAGAGCTTACGCGTGCTTCACGCAGACTGAGATCGCTCTAGGAATAAAGAATCTAAAATTCGGATAGCTTGTGATGTTGACGTTATTACTGTAGAGTAATTAAAATACTTACGGCCATCCTTAATTACTTAGCTACTAGATTTGTTTAATACTTGCCAAATTTTATAATTATGGACAAAATTTTAAATTACAGCCTCTACTTTTACGTTTCTGCTAACTTGTCTGTTTAACAAGTCATAAACAGATTTTCAACCAGGAATCTGTGAACTGGATCAGTTTTAAATCTTATTGAACATATACAGCAAGATTACAAGTCCAAAAAAGGATCTGATATTATTTGTCGATTTACCGTCAGTCTATGACAATGTTACTGTGAAGACACTCCCAGCCTAATTAACACTGATTATGATGTCTAACTGATTATTTTAACAAGGTAATGCTCATACCTTATTAAAATAATCAGTGAGACAACAAGAAAAAACACTGGCGCTTCCATACGAACGGCCTGAAACAATGTAGAGTGCTCACTCCGATATTGATTAACGTTTACATAAATGGCAACTCTGAAATTCAAATAATTTAAGATCATTGTTCGAATATCGAAAAAAGTTGGAGTGTGTAACAACCTTCTTTGCGAGTGACTACACGTGTCCAATGTGGCGCCTAGCCTTGCATGCAAGGGAGCATAATAGCCCTTAATGACACCTGCTTCTTAATTCAGTTGTACGGGTTGGCAGAAATAGCAATTACGTTCTTTCTATTTTAATAATGTATGTTCCCGCAAATTGTTCTTATATAATATATATATATATATATATATATATATATATATATATATATATATTATATATATATATATATTATATATATATATATATATATATATATATTGTGATATATCAGAATATTTAATATAAATATAGTTGAATAATCATTGTTTCACTGCTCCGAAGGTGTGTAGACCTCAATATTTAGTATTAATTTCAACTTGCATTCCTAAGAAAAATAGTTTTGACAAACTAACGGACCTAACTAGAATAATAAAGTGACCTTTGTAAACCTTTTAAATGTCTCTAAATGTTCGAATTCTCATTATACAACTCATAACGTCAAAAAATTCAACAAAAATCGAGTATCATTTATTTTTTAAAGAAAAATAATGTTGCAGAGATAATGTTCAAAAATACATTCCTATTCCAGTCCTTTCAAGAAAAGTAACTATTACTCATTCAACGCTTCCACGGAATTTGTCCATGATTACTTTAGTCAAAAAAATATTATGCCCATAAAATTTCATTAATATTCATCTCAAAACGCCGCAAATACATTTTTTTGACGTTGATTTATGGGCGGGCCCGCCACGCATGCATGCCTGTGCCTACATGATACGCTTAAGAGATATTATTATTCGAAACACTTTAATTTATATTGCTATGTTATTGTTTTACTGTGAGGCAGCAAAGCTTCCTATATGTACAAACCAATATGTATCTACTTGATACAATCTAAACTTGCTTCCTTAAGTTCGTTTAATGGTGTCATATTTGATGAGGCTATTCTTTACCTATATCTTTTTCAGGATGTCACCTATAGCTACAGTTATTTACGCTTTTTCATTCTTATTTTGCTATACTCAATATTTTCTCGTTCATGAAGCCGATCACAGCCCCATTCACTTTGTTTCTTACCAATACTCTATTTTTCAATGAGACTCGTTCTTACAATCGTATACTCCAATATACAAACTCATTTATTCCTCGAATTCCATACCAAACAATTTTTAAGATTGACGTCTTTAATGTTACTATTTATTTTCTGCATTAGGTTGACATATCAACAAATCATAATATTAATCAGCGAACTATAGCTTCGTGATATGGTTTGTAGGTATAATTAGCTATGATAAGTTTATTTAATATCTTTTGCATAAGTAATGAATTAATACCAAATACAAATATCTATAATTTTGACATACTATGACTAACTAATGACAAATATGTAACCACTAGACTAGGCCTGTACTGTAAACAATCTATTGTCAGAAGTAATTATGATATTTGTCTCTTCTGAGGACATAAATAAAAGCCATAAGTAGTAATTACAAGCTCAATTTCATTAATTTTAAGTTTATAACGTAAAAAAGGTGTAGTGCAAGCAAAGATAAATTCAAGTGTGTTCGAAATAACGACAATTGATAAATAAAATTTCCATTGCGCAATTCGATCTAGATTCGTCAACATGCTTCTATTTATAATTTAGGCGCAGAGTATCGGTGATAACATTGGATTTCAACCCTGAATAACACTTGATGTCGCTAAATAGCAAAAGTGAAAAAATTTACGTACCGCATCTCCCTTCCAGGTGCTTACATGGACAACTTGTGGTTATGCATCTGGTCAGGCGAATAAATTTGTATGCGGCAGTCTCCAGCGTACATAATTTTCCTGCAGAAGAACTAAATTTCCTAAATTTATCTTCATATTGGAAGTCTTCCCCTTGACGTTGTTGATTTTTGAAAACATGTTCAAGTTGCCAATGACGCCAAAAATATTTGCTCCAAGTAATGATAAGGTTCCTCCCAAATTCCCAAATTCGAAGATGGTAAAAAAATAAAAATAATTCCTCATTTTTCAGAGAATTTGAATTAGTTTTTAAAAATATACAACATTCCATCGACATGGCTACAATATTGCTTCCGTTATTATATTATATTTTTGCCTAAGTTAGATAATACACCCAAATTCTTTGTAATACCAGTATAACGCACTAGAAAAAGAAGTGAATTTTACAACTCATGTGTCAATTTTTGTATGTCCAGATGTTTTATTGATTGCCACTTGTTATCATATAAAACATCATATTGTTTGATAATTAGTACTAGATACCACTAAATTAGAAATAATTGTAGAGGCATCACCATACAGATATGAAATTAGATAATGAAATTTATAAATTAATAAAATGCGATCATTGTTATATGGGGGATGAGAAAGTGCTCGGACCTCGAGCCAGCGTAAACTCTATGAAATTTAGTAATTTGTTTTATGGTAGTTTGAAGGAAACTTCCAGATGATCTGGATTGTTTTGAGCAGATGAAAAACTACAAGAATTTTAATTATAATTGCCCATTCATATCATTAAAAAAAGTGTTAGACTTGAAGAAGAAGGATTTGATTGTTGATGTCATCCCATTCCCGAATTACTTTAGACAACATGATATCATTTAATATCTCTATTTTACCATGGAAGTCATCAAATTTATTTAAAGTGTTACATCTTTAGTATGTTTTTTTTAATTTAATTCAGTTAGATTCATAAATGCTAACCTTTCTTTTGTTCGGATACTAATTTTAAAAATGTCGTTTTACAATCAATTTTTCCTTCGCGCTACTGTCAATTTTTAAATCTTCTTTATATTTATACAATTCTATTTTTCTGAAAGCTTTATATATGTTCACTTGTTAGTTTGTGAATAAACCTGTAAACTTTTAGACATTTATTAATGTATTACAAATAAAAGTGTAATTAATTACAGATAAAGTACATACATTCAGGAACAGTATCAAGTAAACTCACTCAATTGAACTGGTAAATGACTGTAAATCGTCCATTCTTGGATCACCTAACTCGATTCAAAACTGCTATATACGAGTAAGTCTGAATCACTGGCACAGTTTCCATGGATACCGTTAGCAGTCCCTGGAACGTTTGGCGTATGAAGTTATAGTTATAGTTAGATACTTTGTAATTATAATTTATAATAGTAATAAGACAGCACTTATTTGTTAAGTACGGAAATGATGTAAGTTATTTACACATGAAAAATTATAGATTATGACAAGAAATTATTTATTATAGTTATTAAGCTTCTTTAGTTGCAAGGCGCAAAAATTAATTTCATGTTGGAATATTAAATATGTAAGCCTATAAATAATCGATAGTTGGAATTTTACGATTTATATTGTTATAATTGGTACTAGGTTGAATTATAGAAATAAGAAAATAATAAAAGTAGATCATCTTAGCTCCATTGGTCAGAGCATGAAAAATATTGTTTCTTATTTTAATGATTGCTCAGTGTTGGCTGGATCCCTTTTCAATATTCTTCGAAATTCCAGTAATCAAGACGTGGTTTTGTACCACGTAGAACTAGTTGCTTTCCCGTTGGGTTGGAGGAATGTAATGTATATGTTTTCTATTGTCTTCAAAAGTACCCTGTCGCGGTCATCATCAATGCCTCTCATCAACTGCCAGCGAGTTTACAACGTAAGAAATGTAAGTGGAGTGGAAATATGTGTGTTCAAAATGATGGTGACACACAAATAAAAATACACATTTCCATCTCGTCTATTGAGCAATGCAAACAAGATTCATCAACATAACGTCAACAACAAGAATCAAATTCAACTTTTCTCTTTACTTCTGACAAGTTTCTAATAAAGTTCAAGATTAATACTTTGTGTGTTGAAAAAGTGTTGTATGTCTCTGTTTATGATTTTTCATTGTGATACTCATGTTATCTATTGGAATATTTACATTTGCACAACTAGCACAAATGTACGACATAAATGTGTGTTAAAGTTGTCGTCATTAGGTGTTAATTGCCATATGTCATTATTTTGTTTTTTTTTTTTGAATTTGCATTATTGCTAATGACATGTGGAACCAAAACCTTGCGACTCACTATATTCGGAAGCGTTGTCATCTTTATAGTCGTCGTTATCGTAGTATAGAAAAAAATATAAATTCTACAAAATAACTGTCCCGGACGGGAATGGGACCCGTTGCGTAATAGGCGATCAGCTGACCGTTGCGCCGAACGAGTCATCACAGTTTTTTTGGATATCATCTTACGATAAAATATTATCAATAAAACTAGATTTACAATCTATAAACCCTTTTTTTATATCTACATATTAGAAATTTCTTTTATTTTTTTAAATTTAAAAGTCACCTAATTCGAAATTGGAACAAATTAAATTATTGATACGTTGAAATTTACATTTCTTTTCCCTATGTCTACAAAATAAACTTTTATTATCGTTTCACATTGGTTAAACGTTTGTTATAACCTGTCCATGACATGACAGTCATGACATGACATGTTAGGATGTGCTTAAAAATTTGCTGTCAGTATTCATGTGTGGTGCAATCGCATGCAATCGTTAATCGCCCTAAATGCCAACTAATCAAACACAAAATAGGTTTAAAATTTGTTATATAGTTAATAGGCAAAACTCGACACACGGGCATACACATAGACACTAACAATAAATCTGGACCACACCTTATCATTAATGTCATGGTCTCTACAATACTTTTAGCTACAATAAAAGCTTGTTAAATTCCTAAAATTTAACAAGGCTTTATTGTAGCTAAAAACAAACTTATAACTTATAAAACTTATAAAGGATTAACAACCTAGTTAAGTTTTAAGGGAAACATTGCATTGACATGTCCGGAGCGGGCGCTCATACCGCTACTCAATTTTTTAACTTTTGCGGCTATTATGTTATATTGTCAAATAAATATTCTTGTATTTTATAAACAAATTTCAAAAACTGAGAACTTCGCATTACCAAAATAATATCAAACAATACGAGAGGGTAATGTAACTACGAAAACCCTGCGGCTAAATCCGTTGGTGGTATCGTAGGATCCCATAGGTATCAAGCGATTTATCGCACCGTCCCGCGAGTGGCATTCCCCGTAATGTTGATTCGAAAAACAATTGGATCTGGATCGTGATCATTTTTTAGGACTCTGGCACCGCGCATCGCTGTCGTTAACTCTATGTGATCACTTTATCGATTTGTTCTTTTAATATTTGATTGGTTTATGGTTAAAAAAATACGTAGTATTTTATCTAGATATATTGGAAAGTAATATTAGTAGATAAATGAAACCGATGTTCTCTGGAGGACAAGTATATATTCTAAGGAAGCAAAATAAAATACGATTTTTACAATCACTTTACTGTACGTCAAAGATGCTACGCTATTGGTTCACAAGTCTACGGAGGGAGACCTTGTACTGGAAAGAACAAGATAGAACTGGCAAGGGCTATTTTTGTTCACCTGCATTTTTACCATATATTTATTAAGCATTAAATCGAGGTAGACGAGACCCAAATCGAATTTTACCAATGTACATAAGTATTACGAATATGTGAGTAACGTCACGTGTGTACAGTGCGATAAACTGATCGATATCGGTTGATCGATATATTATAGTGCATTGGAATACCAGGGAATGAAATTAAACTTACTTATAAAATAAAAAATAATTGAATAAAATTGTAGATTTTCTTAAAGGTAAAATATAATAACTCCTCCACTTATTCATATAATTAATGCGTGCCTGCTGCGTTTTAAAAAGTAATTATCCGATATTTAAATCGGGTAACAAGATGTTAGTAATAAATTACTGACCTATCTCTGTCTTATCAGCTTTATCTAAGGTTTGACATAGTTTCCCTTGGATCTAATTTACATATAGTGCGAACTGTTCTTTATTATAGTATACAAATACTTTCTATACTCGTAACGGATTCCTACAATAATAGTCCATATCACACTATGGAAATTACTAAGATAAACCATTGTCGTTTCATCAATAAGTTGTCTTACTTTTTTACCTTAACTAACAAACTTAGTTAAGTCTGTTAGTTAAGGTATCAATATGGGGATCCAATTGCTATTGAGAATCTAGTGTTATGTCCAAAAATTTGGTAGAGTTTATGAATTCGACAATTTCTTTACCTATCTTCACAACTGTATCTACAGTTAGGACTTAAAACATTTACAATTAAACATTAAAATTTTTGTTATTGCATATTAGGATATGCAATAACAAAAATTTTAAATGTTTATCTTTGTAAGAATTAAGCGACAAATTATTCATAATGAACCAGTGTTTACAGGTAATTACTTTGGAAAGTGAAATCAAAAAATTCACAACGTGAATGTTTTTATTTACTGTGTCAACCTTAAATATTAATAAAGTATCATCTGCAAAGAGTATCACATAAGTCGTCAGTGAAGGATGGGAGATCATTTATATAAAACCAGGAAACGCAATGATGCCAATATTGATCCTAGGGTATTTCTATAATTATAAGTGCACTGGTACATCAACATTTATTAAAAATCAATGCAAGTTTTGGGGCAAGTTCCTGTATTACTGATTAGATTATGTGAGTCGAAATGCCCAAAAGGTCTTCTTTTTATTGTTATTAAATAATTTAAAACAAAGTGATTAATGTTAAGATGCGACAAGGCAACTCTTCACTATCTCACTCTCTTCTAAGAGTGTCGTAGCCACATTGGGTCACAAATTTAGATTATTTCAAATAGGTATTGAAGCTTGTTTCAGCTTTTCACATATAATGCCATTTATTTTATACTAAACTATAACAATTTATATTTCTAAATAGTGTGAAGAAGTTATAAGAAACATCTTGTATCTAGCCTTTTCGATAAGTCTCTATTACAAGTTTTCGAAGCTAATCTAATCTAATTTAAAGCAAGTTAAAATGTAAATCAAACCAAACTTTCATGGTAAATTTACTGAAAGAAGGTAGGTATCTATTTAATACTCTCATGTTAAATATAATAATTATATATGTTTTATATTAGTAGTTTGTTTCCCAAATATTTGTATTTGCTAACATATAAAGGTAAAGCAAACAAAATGGAACTTTCGTTTACAGACTTAATTAAAATAAACTATTATCAATTATATTAATTTGCATTGGTAATGAGTTGTTATTTAATGCTGGACTGTACGATGGTAATAAGCGCGAGCTGTTCGCTGGCGTGTTTTCTTTTCTCTATAGCCCTTTTAAATATTCTATTTACTTTTGTAAATAGTTAATTTATCTGAAAACAGCCTGGTGATCAAATTTAACAAGTCAAGGGATCTACTCAACAAGGCGATTATTTAGGCTCGTACAGATTGAGACTCAAAACTTAAATCCCTTAGAATTGTATACAGTTAGAAAAGGATGGCACTAGGTGGGTTTAATAGCACCATCCCTTTATAATTTTACTCTAGTAGATATTGGGATTTGGGTTTGATTTCAGAATACAATTCTTAGAATGCTGTTAGAAACTGGGCAACAACAACAACATACATAACATGATACTGAAATAACAATCTATTTTTCCCTTCAAAAGTAACATGTATAATTAATTTTATGTGTATCTAGTATTAGATATAAACCAGATTCTTAATCTTAAGGATTATCCAAACAAAATTAATCAAATCAAATATATATACCTCGGTAGTGGTGTGGTCTGATCACTGATCATCAGATTGTGAGACTTTGGGAGCTGAGGTGTAGCCTGCAATATGATTTTCATTGCCCGAATTTTATTTAAATAAATGTAATAATTTAACGCATTTAAATAAATGTACACATGAAATGACGGTGAAGGAAAATATCGCAAGTCAACCGTAAACTTTCGAAGAAATTCAAAGATGTATGTGAAGTTGACCAATCAGGGGCCAGTGTAGTTAACAAAAATCCAAACCCCCTAAAATAGTTAGGGTGATAAAGTTGATTCCATAGGAAAATCGACCGTATTTATGAGTAAACCCACCAACAGAAAATTTAAAGCTTAGTCAAGGTAGAATGCTTAGTACATGGGAGGTGTTCATTTTAATAGTCTTCAGAGAGCAAATATACGATGTTTATATTAATTTGAAAGTTCGTACGGGACAATAGAATGTTATTTTTTATTATTAGAATATGTATTAATAACTGACGTATTTGAGGCGAGAAATTTCCACCAGAGTTCTTGGTTTTCAAAACAGTTAGTGTTCAAGTATTAACAAGCAATATTTTGTAACTATTATCTACATTATAAATAGAAAGGAATATTTGTGATTTAAATGCCAAACCAGTTTTGCTCCAAAGTAATTTGAAAGTCGAATTAGCGACGGAGTAAATTAAAGTCGTTGAGATTAACAGTAGTTTAACTTACGTTACAATCACATCGCAGGCTGCAAATTACACTATGGAGCAACTTGCCCCAAGTGCCCTCAATCAACTGCTTTGCGTAGGGAAGCGACATCCTCGCAAGCATTAAAACACAGTTAAAATGAACATCTGCATCACGAGTTTCGCCACTAATTTCTGAAGCTGGCGTCATTAGTTGGCTTATCTGCTAGATTAGTTTCTCAGTGTTAATAACGGTTATATTATACTTAAAGGAAATAGTAGGAAATAGAACAGGGAATCGTCTGTTTACGCCATATATTTTCTCGAAATATTGTACAGTTTTAACTTAGCATTACTGTGGTCAAATAATAAAAATCGAAAATTGATGCTTCTTCGCCATTATGTGTCCTGTTATAGATTTTTAATAGTTTTATGGGTAATTGGTTTGAAAAATGTTAGATCTACTTTAGTAAAGTTTGAAAACTAATTATTCGATTTAAAAAATACCGATATTTTTTAATTTTATACTGAACTAACACAACTATCAAAAATTATGATTTCACAGCACCATATGCTTTCAAAACATTTTAACCGCTCATGACTTAATAATATGGCCAGTTTGAAGTTTAATTATGAATCGTTTGAGGTACGGGTGTTGATGCTTTGAAACACAATACACACATCAAAAAATCTAAGCAACATGATCAATATTACATATTTTACAAATTATATTAGTCAGTTATTCTATTTTTTTTTACCATGGGAGTTAGGTATGTAACCATTTTAATTAGAAAAAAAAATCTCTTTCTCTTTTCTTTTATCAAAAAGGTTAGGTTAGGTTAGTAACTACCTACCAATTATAAAAAACAAATAGTAAAGAGAACCCTAATGACTAAGAAAAACATGCAGACTTTTAAATATATTTAAACACATGTCAATAGCCAATAATAACATTTATGAAAAAATAACCACTATAATGTTAGGAATGATTACTTAAATGGTAAATATGTTTAGTTTTTATTTTATTCGTATTAACTAATTAAATAGTGGTATGCAATGTTAACAGATGTTAGAGGTCTCCCCATATTTAAGTGTATAGTTTATATATATAGTTATATGTATATATATTTAAGTGTATAGTTTATACCTATATTGATAAACAATCTTTTTCTTTGGTTCACTAGAAGCAAAAGAAAACATAATTTGTGGGATATATAACATTAAGCATGTTGCTTAGACTTTTTTGATGTGTGTATGTCGTAGATTACTCGGTTAACAGTAGCTATTTTAAAGAAGGGTTTATATCAACGTACAATAAAATTATTTTCTGTTAATTATTATCATTTTCAGAGGCTCAAGTCTAATCTATCCAAATGTAGGGTCAGAATCACTCGCGTTTATAGGTTTTTCCCTCGAAATAGCGGTAGAATTGCGAAAGCGCACCCCGCCATGTGCGCCGCATGGGCCTAGAGAACTCAGGGGGGTTTTAGTAGGTACGCCGGTCCTGTCAGACCGAAGAGCCCCACACACGGTCAGCGCGGTGTCACGGTGCATAAAGTGCATTTCCCCTCTACAAAAAAAAAAAGGTTTTACCCTCGAGATTTACACGTTTTGGTAGGCCTCTCACATGGTGGACCGACGATTTAACGAAAATCTCATCAAGGCGCTGGACGTTAGCAAAGCAAGACCCTTTGTGTGGCGATACTTGGGAAATTAGCTGAACATAATTTCAGGCAAATGAATGAAAATGATGAATAATAATGCATGGATATAAAATACATTTATTTTAATATACTATACTTTTTAAATTTGTAACAATAAATAAATATAACCCAATACAAAAAATGAACTATTAATTATAATAATAATAAGTCTAATTATAACATGTGATACAAATATATGTCTGTAATTATCAAACTAAAACTAACTACCATTCAGTCACTTCTAGAGGGAAATCACCAAGGGTATTTACTGCATTGCCTATTTGTATAGCAGACACAGGTGTACCAGAAATTTTCAGGGTTGTTAAATCCCTGTCCCAATGTCCAATCGAATATCTATGTATATTTCTATAATATATATTATAAGTATTTCATTACAAAAATACATTTTATGGTAGACAAATCTACATTCAGAAAAGTTTTTTGACTTTCAAAAAATAATCAAACGCAAATGAAATAATATAAAATGAATAATCTACAAGTATAGATTCGACACTTTTGCGATTCGACACACGCGATTTGTGAATATAAATGTTAACTCCCATTTGAATTCTCTACGCCTCGTGGACAGTCGGGCTGGAGTCGCTTAATAAATTTGCACTGTAAAAGTAAATAAAATATCGTTCCGAGTCTGTTGGCATATTAAAAACCCAACCAACGGAAAATAAAATTTACGAATGCCCATAAAATTATACCATGACTGTTTAAATGAATATATACAAAATGATCTGTGATATTTACCACAGATCATTTTATTAACATTTATTTTTTTCACATGACTGCAAGGATGGAAAGACTTATGTAGGCTTAAAGACTTAAAGTCTAGTTTTAGGAACTCCAAAAATATTCTATGTATATATAAAATACATACAAAAGATTATACTTTTAATTATTTAAAGTTAGCATATCATTCAAACCTACTAACTCTAAAGGGGAAAATTTACAAATCTGTCATCCGACCTGTTACTTTGTATGATTCTAAATAATCTTCTTTATTATAACAAGTAAGAATAAATAAGTTTCAAAGTAACACCACAATGTCAAAGAAGATATGAACTACAGGCTAGCGTTTTATGGACAAGTAAATGGAATAAGGGTAGGACAAAAAGAAAAATATATATATTTCTTACACTTACTATCTATCTAAGGGATCTAGAGTAACGGATAGACATACATATATAAATATATTTGATAGAAATATATGTTAACAACCATGAGTAAGGTACAAATACGGTCGCATTCATCGCACAAACAACTGCTCCCACCGAGATTAGAGCCCGGGACCTCAGAGATGGCGACACGTTGAAACCGTTGTAAGCTCCGTAGCTGAGTGGTTATATCTCACCTATCGCCGCGAATTATGAAATTAGTTAAAAGCTATGTTTCTCAAGGAAAGTAACTTTGCTTTCGAATTTGATATCCATAAGACTAAAGTTATTTATACCATATTCTTTGAACGCATATCCACCTTCACGTAATCGATTCATACTTTCTTAGGTCTCCTCTTTAGATCTTCGGCTTCTCGGTCTTTGACGACCTCCGTAGCTGAGTGCCGGATATAATAACCACTCAGCTACGGAGGTGGTCAACATAGCTTTTAAGTAATTTCATAATTCGCGGCTATAGGTGAGATCTTGGTGTTGGTGGTTAATATTGACATTACTCCGTCTATTAGTTTTGTTTCAAATTTTCGTTGTTTTTATGTCCGCAAAACACTCATGACGATTCTCCATACTACTACTATATCTATAAATCAAGAAAAACACATAACATTTTTAAAACACACTTTATCAACACAACAAATTATACTTTTTATTAACGTAAGTGTATCGATAATACCAGATAGCATTAGTAGACAGGATTTTGGCATTACATTTTTAATAACACATATGTTTGAAATCTTTTTGTATATGAAAAAACTTACAATCTCGTAAACTAATGTATTACCTACATACTTACAAAGATTTTGTTCAATATTTTCACATCGTCGGGAATATACAAAGATTATGAAGGCGTCGGGGCGCTTAGCTTATCTCCGACAATTTTATCTTGTGTTCGAGTTATAAAATTGGGACGGAAAAAATCAAAGGAAACTGCAGGGCCGAAAAGAAATTATGAGGTCGGGCATAAAACGTGCCACAAAGGCGATGATAGGCCAGCCTCGGATCATTAAACAATCTTTTATGCCCCGCACAGTAGTTTGACTACAGAATTATTATTGTTTTAGTTTTTGTTTGACAACGTGAAAGAATACATACAAATAATATTTTTTTAATCATTTACTGTCAATCCGCATAGGCCTAAAGACATACTTTACAAACTAGAAATATTTGTTATAGTATATAGAAATTAAACTATGGTAGTAGACTTTAAGTGAAAATATTCTGGAACAGTCTTAATGGTATATGATATTCGTTCCTGACTTTTTTGTGTGCAAGTAAGTTTGTTTAAACAAACAATCACCACCATTTGTGTTGCTTTTACCGAAATCGTACTTCGACAATTGTCTCAAATGTTTATGTCGCCATAAAATTTCATGTCATTTCCTTAGTATTCAGATTTGGAGATCCAAGATAGCAGACGTATTTTTTTTTTCAATATAAAATCAGTTTGTATATCATTCTAATTGTTTTGGGGTGTTATAATTTCAAATATATCATCATATATATTTCGAGACACGGATTTTATTGTGATATCAATATTTCTAATTCAATATCAATTTTGAGATCCAAGGTTGTAACTATTCTTTGCCTCTACTGCATGGGAGTACTAGTTTTCGTACAATCTTAGTCTATTGCCTAGGTTTGTATATATTATTCATTTATTTTATGATTACTAAAGTAATGTAATCAATTAAAGACAATTGATAAATTATTGTAAATATACAAAGTAAGTTCATTACAATTATTAGAGGTGATTACAACACGGATTGTGTTATACATTACAGCAAGCAAATTAAAAGTTTAATAATAATTATTTAGATATTAAATATAAGAAATAATTAAATTCATTAAATGTAACCATCCCATTACATTAACATACATGGGCTGTGGCGGGCTCTTAATTAGTGTAGATAACTAGGACTTCAGTAATTGTTACTTTCATAACGATTGACAATTACATACTTTTATTTGTCTAACGTAGCAATAATAGCAAATATATTATCACACAAAAGCTTCTAAGCAGCAAAATTCGAATTATAGTAGCTGTCAAAGGGCAGGTATTATAACGTATGCACGATAAATACGAATTATTAAAAGTGTATAAAGAACTTAATCATAATTTCAACCAAATGACGCCCACTGTTGGGCATAGACATCCGCTAAATATCCCCACGCTGAGCGGCCCTGCGCTGCTCGCATCTAGCATACTTTCTGCGGTCTAAATTCACGGTCCTTGTGGGAAGCACTACTACCAGTTATTGCTGGTAATGCCTGCCAAAGTTTTAATAAGCATAACAATCACAAATTGACGTAACCAGTGAAACTGTTATTGTGTATAGAGATATAATGAGAATATTGTAATACGCTTCATTATACAACACAAAGCGTAACTGGGGTACTTTGATCTCATTTCTTTTACACAGTACAAAAGAAACAAGCTAGAAATTCGCGAAAATGATACGAGTATTTTCGTTTGAAATCACGATATCACACACACATATGTACTCTTGGAATGTTCTGCAAGGTGACTCTGTAATGTAATTATACGACTTTAGACTCAATAATGTTTGTATATAGACTGCCCAAGAATAATTAGATTTAAACAACAGAAATTATATTAATAGCATTGATGTTTTCGTGGTTTCAGCATCTGTTTTCAAGTTGGATGTTGGATATCGAAACATCAATTGATTGATAAAGCATAGATGGTTTGAACCTTTGAGGTACAAACAACCATTATGGCATTCAATAATATATTCATTTAGCCAATGCTCTTAGCTTGAAAAAATGTTGTAAGTGAACCTGTATAGGTACCTTGCGCAGAAACTCAAAATTATGTATTATGTGTAAACTATGCCGCACTGAACCATCAAGGCTGATTAAAATCTAAACATTATACATTATTTACATTATTGTTGGAAAGATTCTTCAATGTCCTTCAATCGGAACGTGTTAAAATTAAATTATTATATACTTAAGTTAACACAAGAAGAACTAAAGATTTAAGGATATGAACGTAGCTAATTATGCTGAGTCGGATCTATTGCGCTCTAGAACATAGGTTTGTACGAGCTTTTATTCAGTTTCGCCTATCTCGGTGATTGTAATGAAATCTTGCAAATTAAATATGACCCACTTCCTGGTTTCCTATTAAGACGTAATTTTGTATTCATATGTATATCATGTGACAATGCAATATTATGATGACATTGAGCTGTTCTGATGCCAGAGCTGAAAGGTGGCGATATGTACTTCGCAATAAATAACAAATCCTCATCGAGTTTAGTTCATCATTTTTTTTGAATGGGGGGGAATGCGACCTTGTGCACCATGACACCGCGCTGGCAAGACGCGGCCGTGTGTGAGGCTCTCCGGTTAAGAGGACCGGCCTACCCACTAAAACCCCCCCGAGTTCTCTGGGCCCATATGGGGCACATGGCGGGGTGCGCTCTCGCGATTCGACCGCCATGTGTCCCGGGGCCGGCTCGACCAAGAGTTGATCAAGCCACCGCCAAAGGAGGGACTGTCCGAGAACCCCTGGACAGTCCCCCAGACAGAGAGACCACGGCGTGCGCGCTTAGGCGGACGCGCACACAATTTTACGGTAGAGGGTCACTAGACAGGCAACACCGCGCTTGCGTGTGCCCGCCTTCGCCTACATCGAGTTTAATTCATCTAGATCTTTGCTTCTTTAAATCTAGAGAAATGAGTTTGTTCCATTTTTACGATTTGTTAATTTTTTTATCCAATAATCATAAAAGCTTACTTTAAAAAATGAAACTTACATCAAAACTCCCAACTATAGTTGAGCCAAATAAGCGAACGAATGTTTACTAACAAAGTGATGCCTAGCAACCACTGACAGGCATATATCAATAACCTTTTTCTATCATAATACAGTTTTATTGCTTTCGAATTAGTAAGTAGGTATCACGATACCTACTTACCTGTTTAATATTATAGCGTAGTAGTATGTTACAATTTATTTCCGACTGACTGTCGCAGTCAGATTGTTGAGTGATCCCTAACAAAATTATAAATGCGAAAGTCTGTTTTTCTGTCTGTTACCTTTTCACGCTGAACCGATTTGGATGAAATTTGATTCAGAGGTACGTATTGTGAGACCTGGGAAAAGACATTCTACTTTTTACCATAGGAAAATTGAATATATGACTGGCGCAGCCGCGGGCGAAAATCTAGTATATCTACACTAATATTATAACGAGGAAATATTTGTATTTTTGTAATTAATAAACTCAAAAACTACTAAGTCGATTTCAAAAATTCTTTCACCATTGGAAAGCTACATTCAAACTGGTAATATAGACTAGATTAAAAATTTTACCGCGGGAAAATATTTCTTTACTGAGAATTTAATATTAATATGTTCATATGCATTGCGGCTAGATACAATAATGTCATTTAAGAACATTCCAATATAATATGATTTTTACCACAGGAAAATATCTATGTCCACCGTTGCGAAGATAGTCCAAACCACTAGTCCCAACTAATATTATAAATGCGAAAGTGTGTTTGTTTGTTTATTTGTTTGTTTGTTTGTTACCTCTTCACGCTTAAACTACTGGACCGATTTCAAAAATTCTTTCACCTTTGGAAAGCTACATTCTCCCCGAGTAACATAGGCTACTTTTTATCCCGGAAAAATCGACAGATCCCACGGGATGCGCAATAAAGGCTTCGCTCAAAAACTACTGCACAGATTTTTATGCGGTTTTCATCAATAGATAGAGTGATTCTTGAGGAGTTTTGCGGCATTTTTTATCTCGGAAAAACGGATAGTCCCACGGGAAGCGCGATAAAATCTTCGCACCATAAACCGACTTCCGCGTATATGTAGCCGTGGGCAAAAGCTATGACCCTTAACCCTCTATACACCCAATCCCGAAATCCACGCGGGCGAAGCCGCGGGCAGAAAGCTAGTATACATATATTACGCCCGGAAGCCTGCCTGGGCCACCACAGGCTTTAGGAATAAGGTCAGGTCTCACCAGGCTAGAGGGTCTTGATGGTTCTTACCCCGTAGGGTGCATTTATAAGTTGAATATATTCGTCTTGGTAATATTTGTGTACAAGAAAAATTACTAAAACAGAATAAGATGCTAAATAAATAATAAGTAATAATAATAAAACAAAATTTGAGAGTATAAAAGTGCCGACTATAACCGAAAATGTTTAGTACATCTGAATGTCACCCATGTTATCATGATTATAGGGTTATCAAGTAAAATTAATTATGTTTTTATTTTATAAATTCATTTATGTGGAAGTTTCTTAACTGTTTGTAGTAGTATGGGGTAGAAAAAAATATTATAATGGATCAGTCATGAAAAACATTTTACAAATACAAGATAACGACAAGATAATTGACGATTTTTTGAATTGAGTTGTGATAACCCTAAAACTGGTTTGTTTACATTTATTCGTTTGCTTAAATAAACGAAGTATAGAATTGTGTTGTCTAAACTAGTGCTGGCAAACCTTACAGTATGAGTTATTCGCTTTGGAACATTTAATTGTATCCGAGATTAGGGTAAGCCAAGCCCTGATTGTTAGTCGTGTTAGCAGCAGAATTAAAAATATTAAGAACCGTAGTTAGGTGTCGCGATTTCGCAAGCGAATGCTGAACACTAACTATATCATATTTTTATTTCCAAACACATTGTGTTATATTATCTAATAAATTTGACAATTAAACGGCTTTAATACAAATACAAAGTTACAAAGTATTCGATGACATTTTATTGAACGAAATTATTTTTAAAATTGAATTTAACTCAATGAAATTGCTAGAGTATTGTAATAATGTCACTCTTGAAATAGGGCTTTTGATGATTTATTTAAATGATAGCTCAAGCTTCAAGTAATGTAAGCTGGGCAATGCGCAAAGCACATTATTTTGACAAGTTATAAAGTCATAGCGTGTAGAGCTGGTAGCATGGCTGTACACGAAATCTGATAAATTTTTGACAGTTTGAGTCACATTTTAATTCGCAGGTCTTATTTTAATAAGATTTGACGTGAAAATGCTTTTTCACCTTAGCAGCTCAAACGTACTGTGTTCCCTGCTTAAAAAGAGTGAGGGATATGCGTTTTCCCTCACTGAGTGAGGAAAATTGATTTGAATTTAGAATGCTGCGAATTATCATTATGTACGAAACACGTCATTCGAAATTCGATTTATTAAATGTCAAAAAATAAGTCGTTCGGAAACTAGAAAATTATTCGGTAACGTTGTAATTAAATATATAATTAAATTATAAAATGAAATGAATACACTAAAGTAAAGAAAAAAATAAAGAATATGTTTTACAAAATAATACACAAATAATTTTAAATTTTAATAGATACTTAGTTTTTGCAAATATATGTGGTTTCATTTTAATTCATATTGTTTCATTTATATCTCTAACTAGCTGACCCGTGCCCACTTCGTTGGGCATAATATTAATAATCCCCGAAGCGAGCACGAACGCGAACCGAATTAAACCCGAAGCCATCGCGCGCCGTCCGCTGCTTTGGCTTTCACACTTATGACGATGAGTTTACTTGTTTTCATAGATTCATAATTTTTCGTAATATATGACTAATAAATATGACCTAATGATTTGAATTATTTTATAAATATAAAAAATTAAATTGTCTATGCTAATGTTAAAAAATATACTTTTTGTAATTTAAATATAAAAGTTAGACATACGCTGTCGTTGACTTTTTTGTAGGCATTTTCAAGCTCTACATTTTTTCTCTAGAACTCAAAAATATATCTTTCATAGTTAAGGCAACGTTCGCAAGAAACGCTTTCATTCGACCGGTTTTTCCCTGATTCACTTTGCAAAACGGGCTACCACATAAAAGCCTTTTTATTTTTCGGTTTTTTATATAACCTATGACACTCAGCAATAATGTGGCTTTCGATTGGTGAAAGAATTTTTAAAATCGGTTCAGTAGATCCCGAGATTACCCCTTTACAATTTAACAAATATACAAATATACAAACACACAAACTTTACTTCTTTATAATATTACTCGTAGTATAGATAATGTTCTCACTGCTAAGGTGAAAAGTTGTATGTGTCATGCGAGAGAAAAGTTATTTCCATCTCGTGCCTTTGACTCCCTCGTGACGCTCAGGATTCTAAGTAGAATCATCGCTGACGCTCGTTATTCAATTATTAAAATCCTTCGCTTGCTCGGGATTCAAAATTAGCACTCGCTTGAAAAAACCAACTTTCCTCTCTAGTTGAACAAATAACTATTGGTGAGATATTTTATACTTTCATCAATTTGTCACATCATCACATCGATCGGTATTGATATTTTTTAAGTAATAACTTAAATTAATAGAAATAGTTGTAGCCAACCACGTACCATCAGTTGAATCGTTAAAAAGGACTTGGTAATTTGGGCCCCATCTGTTATTTAACAGAGCTATACCACTTGCAGATGAGATTGTTACGACTCTTTGTCGAGTTATACTTCTTATATCCCACCACCCTATCCATTTACTAGCATTATATCAAAGTCTTAAGTTGCACGGAGAAAGACTGGATTAAAGGCGGTTATTTTTGAATTATGGCACTGCTCAATCAACGTCAACGGAGTGGGCGGTAGATAGATCTCGCTAATTGTACTAATTGATATGTGAAAAGTGATTTCATTGACTAAATTAAGAAATTGATAAATGGTGAGGAAAGATTCGATTGGGACAACTAGAATTCGGAGACCGAATGGTTAAAGTGTCAACAAGGTTTGTTGAAAACGTGAGTTCGAGTCCCTTTCGAGTGAAATATTTTGTTTGCATTTTTTCTTATTTATTATTCACTTTCAAACTCAAATCAGTTACTCATTAAAGGTGTTTTAAAAGTGTGACGTTACAATTACTATTATACATTTTGAGAGTTTACATTTGATTGCAAACGATATTGACAGCTTAAATCTTTGTATGGAAACTTTGTACAGTGCCTCCAGTGGAAGGTAATTGTACTATTCTCTCATATTAAATTATCGTTACTTTTGTAGTTTACGTCAAATACCTATCGAGAACGATAGCAAACTCATAGTAGAGTACCACTGTACATGTCTGTAGGTTTCAAAACTGTACTAAAATAACTGAACTTTGCCATAATATTAAATTACTTTTACGTCTTGTGTAAGCTGCTTGAAATGTTACACAACCCAACCCACCCATATATGGCCAAACCCCAAAGTAATTGAATAGATAAGATTTGAATTCAGTGAGCTACCCATAACAGTTACAGCACATGCCCTAACTGATGTAACTTCCAGGGGTTCAATCTACGCAATCGCTGTGGATTACACATTTACTCTAATTGAGTTAGTATGCTACTATCTACGTTTTGTTAATGAAACAATAGAAACTCAAAGCTGGTATCAACAGTTCAAAGATGGTAGCAACCCTTTTTTTTATTATCTAATAGTGTAAGATAACGCAGAAGAGGTTCTATCACTTCTTGTCATGCGCGATGGAAAAGAAAATACTTTCTTTTCATATTAACACTACTGTTAAGTAATAAATGATATAGGGAACTCGCAGTACTCGCAGTACTCGCACTTGTACTTTGATTTGTAGTATTTAAGTTTTCTTTTAATATTTCACATTATTCAACTACGGCATTATTATCAGAATTTCAAATTTACTAATAGACGCACGCATGGTACATGTCGATGGCTAGTCAACAAGCATGTGTGGGACTCTCCTGGCAAGTGGCAGGGCATAACCACCAAATCACTTCTAAATCGATCATGTCAATCTTATCATCAGTTAGAGTAAGCTAGACGCTAAGGGATCCAATTTCCCGAAACACCGTCTTAACGCGCAGGACACACTTAGGGCGACCATGGAAAACAGGCTGCAAATGTCCATCTTCTACGGCCTAATGATATCTAATAACTAAATCAGTATGAGATTTAAGTGTTCCAATTTTACATATCCTTACAAGGTTTCTGTGAGTATTATTTTTATGAGTATTATATTATGTTTTTGCTTAAAATTATCGTTATGGAATTTCACATTTTCCATATTAACATTTTCTTTATTTTTTTAATAATCTGAGCCTGTAATAACAAACCACACCACAATGACAAAATAACACAAACAAAATTCGCCAACGATTGTATAGGGATGATTCCGTTCCTCAGATGCGACACTCGATCCTGAGGGCCCCCTACAACGCCTGAGGATGACCATCGCTGAGGTTTTTAGTGGGTAGGCCTCCCCCTTCTGGGCAGGAGAGCCCCACATAACCGCCGGCTCTCCGCAGCCGGGGTATGCAATTCAATGCATTTTTCTCAGCGGAAAAAAAAGGGATCCGTGAAAACAAACTTTTTTAAAATTTTTATTATATCCATGGACATAAAACTAACAAATTTAAAGGCGAAACGTAGTAGCTCAAATAAGTTTCAGCCAATAAAATACAAAATTTTTGGAAAAAATAAAAATTACTTTCGGAATAGATTTTCTTTTTCATTTTAAATAAACTAATTGTGAGATTCAACAGTAATCAAAATGTTAATATAAATGAAGTGCAAAATAAATAAATATATGTCTTAAATTATAAAAGTTTTAAAATCAGATATAAAACATATTACATCTATATACACCCCCTGTAATAAATCAATTCCCCAGTTTCTTGCTTTCCAGTCAAAGGAGTAAGAACATCAGAATGTAAAGCATCAAAAGTAAGAAATAACCTATTTACTTGAATACGAACGTCCAGAATAATGAATTGTTTTGGAAATTAAATTAGTCTCGTTAGTGAAGTTGTACGAAGCTTGCAAATAATCTGTTTCTAGCCTCAAGACAACTGTTGTGCAAACGCTTTACTTTCCATTCAGTTAAGTAAGTCGTAACTGTTTTGACCGAGGTGTTAAAGAATTGCTTGGTAAACATTAGTCTTTGTTATCGCCTATGAATGGAACAATGAGTTCCTTGTTTGCAGTGAACTGAAGAAGTTGAAACTAAGTGTTTTAGTTAAAAGTTTACGTGTCTTCAAAACTAACATAACTAGTGCTCGGAATAGGTAGTTTAATTTTATGTACTTGCAGAAAGAAAGTCAATGTAAGCGTAACATGGATAAACCTAAAATCAGCGTGATTTCCGGGACCTTAAATAATGCAATGCAATGGAACTTATGTCATTTTATATAATCATAAAAATTACACTTATTGTTTATTTCTAGGTTTATAGGAGTGAGTAGAAGGAAAAAAATCATGTTCAGATATTACAGATATTTATTGCAAGTTTACAATATAAGTAATTTTAAAAATAAACATATATTTATATTAACATTAAAGTACCTGGTGTTGTTCCGATGGTGTAATTATTCGTCTTCGAATCAAAGATCGACAAAATAATCATCATCGTCATGTTTATTATAAAATAATACTATGATTTTCTCGGCATTACTGGGTGTCAAGGAAATTCTTTTCATATTCATAATCCATTTATAAAGCGAAAAAGATCTTTCCACGTCAACAGAAGTCAAGGGAGTATATCTATAACAATTGTAGTAATCTAAAACTGTTTTAGTTGCAAAAGAAGGATAGCATATTTCAAATTAAATACAATTTTCTGTTTTTATTTGTATTCGTTTCTTTACGCTTTTATTGTAAAATTTTATGTTTACAACTTATTATTACAACAATAAGCTAAAAGATGACTGACTGACTAAGATACTATTTTGAAAGTTCAATATAATATTTTTACAATCTCTGAAAATAGTAAGTTCCCAGGCATATTCATACTATTGATGTCACAAAATCGAAATTACATAAAATTAAACTACCTATTCCGAGCACTAATCACAACAAACTATTTTTATATTAATATTAATATAGTATTAATAAAAATAATAAAGAAACTATTTTGAATGGCTTTAAGCTTCAAGTTACCTATAGATATGGACTTTTTTGTATTACAAAATTTTGTCCTTATTACCTTAGCAGCTCAAGTAAAATTAATTTACATTTACTGTCTAAGTAATTTTTTTATTGGATGCTTTTCTCCGACTACAGACCACAAAAGTGTATATTTCAGTCAACATTTCATAAAATGAAAAATATACCTGAAATTATTATTTATTTTAGTTTTCTAAGATTTCTAACTGTACTCAAGAAGACATTTTAAAATACAATTCCAAGTCTCAGGAAGGAAAATGCTCACAGATCTTCAAAGAGCACTACAACAGTGTGTACTTCTACGCGTATTGAAAGGTAACCATGACGCTACTCTATATTAGATAAGTTGAAGCAATAATATTATCAATTGCATTAAATGTTATTGTTTTTCTTGTCATACTTGGATTTTTTTTTATGGGATAGGGCAGCAAACGAGCAAACGGATCACCTAATGGTAAGCGATAACCGTTGCCTATGGACACCCGCAACACCAGAGGAGTCACAGATGCGTTGCCAGCTTTTAAAAGAGAATAAGGAGGGAAGGGGGGTTGGGCCTCCGGTACCCTCACTCACTCGGCGAAACACAGCGCAAGCGCTATTTTACGCCGGTTTTCTGTGAGGCCGTGGTATCACTCCGGTCGAACCGGCCCAATTCGTGCCGAAGCATGGCTCTCCTACGGTAATTTTACAGGCTAAGTGTAGAAACAGTGGTGCTTAATAGACTCTAAAAGAAGTCACATGATAAACGGGTGTATTCCTCGTATATAAACGATTTCTGATACTAAGGATCAATAAAATGTTTATTTAATAGCTACTTTGGAACTAATATTTTTTCTACGAAATCGTCACTTCTGATGGATATACGTTACATAATATTATTTGATGACGGTTGTAATACCAGGTATATGTTTTAATATTTATAAATAATTATTTTTGAAGTAAATACCCTCCAGGGATATACAATTCAATCGTTCCTTTGTGGCCAGAAGGGCTAATAGCTTAGCACTTATTCCAAAAATAACTGTTAATAAATATTAAATAGATATTATACAAAAAATCCTACCTATCAATAATTTTACTGATTATCCTTTAAGGCTCCTGTTTTGCAGTATTATATTTTTTACTTTTATGGTATTCTTCAGAACTCAGATTATATATTATTAATATTTTTTTTATTATATGTAATGTAATATGTATCTATGTGTAGTTGGATACACATAAAAACTATCAAAACAAAGTTGGTGAAAATCTAAAAAAATTATCCATTAGGTAGAGTTTTAAAATAAGTAAACATAATAAATAAACATGAATAATCGTTGGAAACCGTTTTTAAATATATTGTATGAATAAAAAAGTATGTGCAATAAATATGTTTTTATATAAAATATAGAAATATAAGAAATCAATGTTAATTCATTTATATATAGCGGCATTTCCCTTGTGGACCTGTCAGCAATTTAATGCAGCCCTCGGGAGATTAGGCTATGCAAATTAGATTGTTACTGAAGCTCCCAGCCGCTTGCTTTAAAGAGGTACTAAAGACAACGAGACCTGATACATTCCTTAATCTGCTAAATAGAAACCGCAGTAGGTACTGAAGCAGTAAGATTCAAAATTTAGTATAGATGAAAATTAAGTATTATATATATATACACATATATATATATATATATATATATATATATATATATATAATATATATATATATAATATATATATATATATATATAATATATATATATATATATATAATTTTTATTGTAATATATATATATATATATATATATATATATATATATTAAAATAAAAATTTGCAAGCTATTAAAATAAAAGTGAAACTTAATAAAACTAACGTAAATAACCTTTATAGAAATGATTTCAAGCTTTCACTTTACATCATTACATATTTACAATATAAACAACAGTTTAAAACAATCGTGATGTAAACGTCGAAGCGAACGCAACCACGCGCTGGCCTCGGTTAATACAAGTTCATTAAAAAGCATAGCGTCGGACAATAATTAGAAACCCCCTATATTAAATAACTAGACTTATTTTGCCTTGAAATTTGTTTTTTCAATATAATTATAGAGACAACGCTACATAGAAACCACATTGGATTCATTAGTGCCTGGTGAACAATGCTAACTAATACCTACTGTACGTTTGAATATTTGCTATGAAATTCATATAAATATGGTCATAGGCAGTCAAATGGGGGTAAGTTTTGAAACGTAAAATAAATCACCATTATATATTTAAGAAAATATAATAACGATCCTGCTACATAAGCGAAATATAATAAATCATAATCTTTATATAAATTCTAAGAAGAAACGTACCAATATTAACATTTCAATAGCAAAGCGAAATGTCTACGCATCTGCTCGTTATACGTGGTTCGTCTGTAATTTTCACTCCAAAATCACTGTGTAAGTAATTTTATTCCAAAGCGAGATTCCCGACCGACAGTTATAATATTTGGAGGGGAAGTTAAACAAAAGTTGGACAGAGCATTCTCGTACAAGGTACTCAGTAATGTACTACATAAAGTGGACCTGAGGAAGCAATACGATTTCCAACTAAGCTGGATTATTTAGAACGAATAAACATTAATAAACTCTATCTAGTTCTGATTTACTATAGATGGTAATATTCTATTGTCTCAAAAGCAGAGGGAAAACAAGTGATGAACGAAATGTAACTAGTCATGCCATAAATATATTTTTTAATCAAATAATTATTTTAATAATAAATCGTCATGACGTTGATTTTTCATTGCGTGTCATCTCTACACATTCTATATATTGTTGAAGGTTATTCCAAATTGCCAATTATTGTACAGAATAGTTTTTATTAAAATTTTGACAAATCACATTTAAATTTGCAGATTATAAAATTTTAAACCATATCTATCGAACTACTGTTCGAACATTGTGTTTGAACTTTTTATTATTAACGTCGACTGATAAAGTATAGTTAGTATCTATTACGAAATTATTTTTGTCTCTCGAGCTGATGCAAAATTACAGTGATCCTACAACTTGTACACCACAAATCAGTATTCAATGATCAGCCTCAATAAATAGAACGCAGCGAGTCTGAGGCTTGTCCGGCACGCGGTCCGAGAGAAAAATTAAATTCCTCGGCGGCTATCGCTTGTGGCCACCGCGTGAGGCTATGTTCTAATCCCAATATTTTATTTTTACTAACATTTCGCCACAAGCTTCATACGCATTATAAATCGTCGTTTTATATATGGTAATACTGTGTTACTTATTAACGAACACACATATTATCATAAATCATCTTATTGATAATGAAATCTGCATGTGCATGAAAACAAATGAGACGGCGAATTTAACTTTGTAATGTAAATCTATTTAAATTAATTATTTTCAGGATATTGAAAATAAAATTTTAGAGACTATATTATATTATATAGTTTCTAAAGTTTTATATGTATATATGTACATAAAATATTGACTGTGATCTGAAAAAAAAAGTGTGGTTAAGATACACTTAATATTGAAGTAACCAAAAACCTCTAAATCTCATTGATTGTGAAGCTTGTATCCAAAAGATTATAATATAATCGATACTTATGTTTCAGATACTAGAGACTACTTATCTTGTACTGTAGTATCAAATTGTAAGCAATTTACAAAAAGGAAAACAGCGGAAGTTGTATGTTGGTTACAAAATGTCAACCCTTGATAAATTAATCATTAATAAATCATTACATCTTTTTATAAATCGTTTTTCTTTATTATTTATGTCCATGTACTGTTGATGTCTTTCCAAACAGCCAACTGTCTCAGATAAATTTGATCAGACCTCTCAGATTACAAACTTTCATATATATTTTTTTACATTTACTTGATATGTGATATAAATTTGCTGTGGATATAAATTTTCGTAAAACGGTAAGAATAAATTAAACATTTTAATTGTTTTATTTTCAAAGATAGAAGCAGATTTTTAGAGTATAGAATAATTTAAGGGACTTTTTGAGATAAGTTTTTTTTTCTGTTGATAATAACTCTTAACAATATTTAAGAATTAGATACTTTAAAATTTAACACGTACAACAATACTAGATGGCGGTGCCAGTTGAAAACGAAAATAAGATTTGTTTGTTGCGCCACTATTAACAAATGAACTTAAAACTATAACAAATTCATATTTCATTGTTTTAAAAATAAAAATTACAAATCTAATGAAATTTCTAGTATACTATAATTAGAGTATGCTCTATACTACGTAATATTTTTTGTACCAGAACTTTTTAACAGAAATTTTGTATAAATAAAGACAAAAAGACTACACAACAAATAACAAAAGGAGTATGGAGATAAGATTAGTATAAAAAGATAAACTATACCCATATATAGGTATGAAATGTATTAAGTAAAACGTAATTGAAAACTGAAGTTTACATTTTGAAAATTATAAGTCAACTGTACAGCATGTAACTTTAGGACGAGAAAGCCTAAATTATTCAAGCCGACCCTGCTTATTCATATGAAGTTCCATTTTGACGATTTTTGACGATTCTTAATGAAGACTGGCGAAGTTCTATACATTTTCAGACCTGGACTTAATGGTACCGTACATGAATGAAATTGAGTTATACTTTTAAAACTGATCAAAACTATCAAAAAGCTAATTGTGTCTGCCTTCTTAAAGCTGGGGTAAAAAAGATATTTGCAGTCAAAAAAATTGAGGTTAGGAATTTGACCATAGATTTTTTTCACATTTTTTATTAGCACGTAGGTTATTAAACATGAAACAAGTTACTATTAAGATGAAACCACTTTTTATAAAAAACAAAATAGCACTTCTTAAAAATATTTTAATAAAAAAAAGTTGTAGGTACATTTGAATAGGACAATCATCTCACGTTGGATCGGAACACAGCAGTCCGAACACTGCTGTTTGGCGGCCGAAATAAGTACCTACATTTTACAATTAATCACCTAACTGAATTTTTACCACTGCAATGCGGGCAATAAATGTATAATTATACAAACAGCATTTACTTACTTATGTTTATATTTAATTATCAGGTAAACAAATAAATTATCTGTAATGTAGCATAACTAACAAATAGATGATTCATCATACTTTTTGTATTTGTAATATTGATTTATTGTGATTTAGCATGTAAGCGTTTTTCTCACCTGAATCACAGGTCCAACCTAGTTCAGGTAACACTATCTTAGGTAAATAATTTATATAAGAATAATTTTAATGTCAATGCCCTATGTATTTAAATAAACATATTCTTCTTCCTCAGCAACTCTATAAACTGGCTATCTTACTTTTAAATATCAAAACTCATCACTCCTATAAAAGGATGGGGCTCGGAACCTAAACAATCACAGGACTACCTTTAGACTTTGGCGGTCGAAGATGTTCTTTCGAGATCCAAACTAACCACGCCCATGCACTGCCCATATCCCTGCCAACCAATAGCCAGGCTCTGGTGCTCCCCATCAACTTGCACTGGATTGTCTAGAGAGTAGTGGGATACAACCCAAAATCTCTCCACAATTTTTTAGCAAAATCGATCAATGTGGAGACTGAAGGATGCCTATGTCCAGCAGCGGGTGTCTTATGGCTTAGGTGGATCACTAGACTTTACAGGATGGGTATTCCTACCGTTTGTATTTATGAAATAAAAGTACTTAGTTTGATTGAGAACATAATGTATTTAAGGTAACAGTAAATTGTCAAGGAATGCAGCAGGAGGGTTTAACTGTCCTTGATGTCGGGCAAATCCCATGTACCATAATATTGACATAGTGTGAGAACAGCAACCAACTGTGCGGTTTCCGGCTGGACAGTAACAATAATAATCTAAAATGGCTTCACGCCCTTGTACTCCTCTATCTACTACAATGTAGGTAAAGTATGACCTACTAGTTGCAAATCTAGATTTTATTTTTGCCCTTAAAATATATGGATCAACAGCTTCATATACAGACAACATTCGAGAATTGCCTTCATCTCTCGCTACTTCAATTGTATATATTCCTTCAGCTCTCATGTGTTCCCCTACATATGACCTTGCTTGGCGAATCTGGTACGTCCCTAATGCTATTAATTTTAAATCTTCTTCACTCAACACTGGGAAAACAATATTTGTTGTTGAAATATCATGAAACATAGAGTGTCTCATGTTAAAATTCCCTCTTTGGACAATTTCTCCCAAGCGGTTGTCTAAAAACATCCTGTTTTGAATAATGTGTAAAATTGTTACCACATTGCTCCGTTCAGAGTATTGAACAGCAAAATGATTAATGAAAGCGGCTGCTATTGAAAATTCTGTCATTATATTTTTGCATCGAATGTTTAAAAAGTCTGCTCTGAAAAGTTTGAATTCACGGCTGAAGCGTCCATTAACGCCTTCAACCACCCATCTGTTCATGGTTACACATCTGGATATATTTGCTTGAAGTGTAGTTAATTGTCTCTGTCCTGGTTCAATTGTTTCTGGCATGTGCACTTGAAATCCTAAAATCAATCAAATAATTAATATATTATGGGAATTCATATAGAAATATAAAAGATGAAAAGCTATGATAAATTAATAAAAACCTTTCTGATATAAGTCATCTCTACAGTCTCTAAATCCTCGATCTAATATAAAAATATCATCTTCTTTGAAAAGACTATTAAAAGATTCTGTTTCTATCACTTCCTTCATAATAGAAGCATCATTTTTAGTTGCTGCATATGGTCCCAAAGCATTTATTATATATCCATCACAGCATACTATTAAGAATGGTTTTACCAAATTGTGGTACTTATGTAGTGAATATGTTTGTTTTTGAACAGAGTAATTACTGCTTTTTTGCGTATTAAGATATGTTCCATCAGCTATGACAATCAGTTGTCTATTTTCTATCGCTTCTTCTGGATTCCCAAACAAGTGATCTGCTAAATACGTGTTTCTTGAAATAATATCCTCCCTAGTTAGATGGCCAAAACCCAAATATTGTGGAACATAATCTTGAACCAGAATTTGCCTGGCTTGATCAATATAGTTCTCTATAGTTCTTCTTGACATTTGAAATAGTGCAGAAATTCTTTCATCGCTATCACCAGTTCGCATTTTACACAATAAGGCATTAAATCCTAATTTAATTTTATGGTTGTTTAATCTTGGCACTTGTGAAATAATTTCGAAATACTCTCTTTTTGTACGACCGAACCAATATTTAAATAAATGGTCATCCATATTTTCTGGGTGACTAAAATCAAATTGCTTTACTTCACGGAGGAGGAAGACCATATCCTCAATATATTCAGCTGTGAATGTGTTCAATGAATTTTGCGCTGAATACAGTTCATGAAATAAGTTACTGCCAAGATGAAATAGACAAATTCTGGCATTAATAGGAATATAGAAGTTGAAATCTATGAGTATTCTTCTTCTTATTGACTCTGGGACATTTAGTTTTTCATGGTCATCACACTCCTTAAAAATGCACCGACTAGCAGTGGCAGCTGCTCTTCGAATAGAAGGAAGTGTAATTAAACTACCACTTGACCGAGTTTGAACTGGGTTATCTTCTTGGACATTTTCTTCAGGTGATGCTTCTGACGAGATCTGCCTCACAGTTTCATTGTTTGATGGTCCTGCCTGGACCATGTCAATATCTTGTTCCTGCTGATTAATTGTTTCTGACGAATCCTGTCTCACAGTTTCACTGTTTGATGGTTCTGCCTGGACCATGTCAATATCTTGTTCCTGGTGATTAATTGCTACGCGCTGAGCTCGCAACCAGCAGGGTAAACACACCTCATCTTGGGCCTGAATCTAAAATAAATATTTTTATGACCACTTTAGTAAAACAATTTATACATTGTTTATATAGAATGGATACTGATTTAGGTGATTGTATTTTATTTTATATGTACAGTCAGTACTGGCTTTACATAGCTCTATGAAAGCGGCCGCTTTTATGAGCGGCATAAGAGCTGTTTGAAGGTCAATATGTAAAGCCGGACGTGTTGCTGTGTGTACATTTGAGCAGATACTTGTAGTATAAACATGAGCAAATATGTCTAAGTCATTGTTTTTAATTTATAGTTTATCTATATGTAGATATGGCTGTCTGTTTGTTACGTTAGATCCCATATCACAAGCCTTTCAGTGCTTACTTTAGGCTAGGCTAATTGGTGTGAGTGTATTTATTCATTTGAGTAATGACATAAGAATGTACATTTAACTATAACATTTACCTGAAGAGGTTGAATCCACTCTGCGATTATACGTAGAATAAAATGGTCTCGCTCTGACATCTCTGGCCTGAGAAGAGAACGACTTCGTACTCTCAAAATCGATCTACCACATGCAACACAAACATTTCTATGGCCTCGAACTTCAGGTAATTGCTCAACGTTTTGAGTAATTAGCTCCCAGCATGCATGGCAAATGAAGTCAGTACCAAACACCTGGAAAAGATTAGATTTGGTGCTTATCAATGTAATTAACATAATATAGTATCAATAATTTTATACCTAATCTATATTAGACACTCCTATTTGTGGTAGTAATTAATTGTTTATTTGACTTTAACTAGGTTTATTTTTTTTTTAAATAATGTATGAACATTAGTGCCAAGAGACTCATAGCTGTCTCGACAAGTTTCCTCGCGAAAACGCCTTATTTTATTTTGTATACTTACATCACGTGGATACACCCATCGTTTTATTCTGTCCACTATTTCTTCACTTTCTTCGGATAACCGATGTCGAGTTATTCGGTCAAGACGCAGGGAACAGTGTACACAGCGAATACTCATTTTAGCGTAGTCAAACAACTTGGTCAATCAATCAATATCCGTAAGGCAAGAATCAGTAGTCCATAAAACACGCAAAAACAGTGATAGGTAATCAATATCCGTAAGGAAGAATCAGTAGTCCATATAACACTTGAAAACTGTGGTAATCCAATATCCGTAAGGCAAGAATCAGTTCAAAAAAGCAAATTGTCTTTATCCTTTAAAAGTTGGGGTTTAAAAGATATTTGCAGAAAAAATATTGAGGTTAGGAATCGGACTACAGAATTATTTACTAACACTTAGTTATTAAACACTAAAATGACAAAAACAAAAAACTATTACAAATATCACAAAAAGATCTTTAAAATATCCTGATTTTAAAAAAATACTAGTTAGAAATATCGCCAGTTTGAATGTTAATTACGGAAGACAAGAACTGATTAGAATTGTCACCGGTACCAATAAAAACCAACGACTACAAAACAGAAACAGTTTTCCGAAAAGTGAAGGAATATGTCAAAATAACTGTAATTAAGCAAAGGATACGTATACTATACAGCAAAGTCTCTAATAATTTTGTTTTTTAGATTTACTTTATACATACGCGTATGGTATTTCAACGAATGGGTTGCATTACATTAGATTATTTAATTAAATTAGTGTAATAAAAATGATATAATATTGATTTCTCACTTCTTTGACGGAATCTAATGTTTATCTATAGATAATCCGACTAAAACGTTTTGTTTCATCATCGTAAATATTTCTGTTCAATAACCAGATAGAAAATGATGAATAACTTTTTTTCCCAGCTTTAAATGATATAAGATTGTTGAATTTAATTGTATGGTTAAAAGTTTATGTATTTATCATATTTACGACTATGTACGTTTTAGAAAAATATTAAGTCCGTTTTCGCCAGTCTTTCTTAAGTGGTTCTTAAAATGATATCAAATCGATATGGGTCTTGACTTTTCTATGATTGGCTGATAGCCAAATTAGGATGAATTTATATTTTGTTTATAATTTCTTTTTTAAGAAAGCTATTATGTAGATCTTTTGTGCAACAATAGATTAAAGTACATTTCTGAGATTTAATTATCTTTCTGAGATTTCTCATGTTAATTATTACCTAGGTAACAACACGAATACAACATTAAACTTACATATTTTCAACGGAATATTTCGACACTAACATTCACTGACATTGCTTAAAAAATAATGAAAAAATGTGTCCTCTCATACAAGAATTACCAAAGTTGTAAATTTCACGGCCAGAGAAGGCGCTTCATGTGTTGTCTGGATTAAGCTGCCAGTCATTTTTCAAACAAGGACTCTCAGTGGAGGCCATTAATTTCGTTCAGCGCCTTGCAACTCTCAGCAGCGCTAAGCCGCTACTCAGCTGCATTCCAAAAAGAATATTAACAAGATTGCAAGTCACGAGAAAACCACTACTGATATACAGATAGTAAGTGCAATACGACTTTATCGAAGAACTTATTCGCTGCATTCGAGACAATTTTCCGTAACTACCATATTTTCCTAGATACGGATAGACTGATTGGCAACGGTAGTAGCAACATTTCATAGTGAAATATATATGTACATATATATACCTATATATACCTATATATACATATATATGGTGTGAAGAATAATATGTTACATAGATCAAAATCCAAAGTCTGATATTCTGTATTGTATACCAAATCTATTTAGACTTATCCGTTGTTATCATAATTAAAATATGTACAACCACGTTAGTATTTTTAAGAAAAATAATACGATACTGCTTAACAATTCTAGTATTATAAGCTTTAAATATCGATAAAGAGGTCGATTATTCTTACTTTTCTAGTTCCTCATTTTTTTGAAATAAGTTTTTATATTATATTTATTTTTTTTGTTAAATAATATTATTTTACCTTGAAAAAAGCCCTTGAATGCCAGCCGTATGATGGAAACCGCAGCATCAGTAAGCCAACCACATGGCAGAGTGGTGGAGATATTTGGTGTAGATCGCAAGTAGGCGCTAGACTAGTAGTTAGCACCGCAGGACCAATCGATGTAGAGTTTTGAGAAATTCGTCCAGCAGCTGGCGACTCCAGGCTGAAATAATCTTGATGGTCAAATATTAAATGTTTACTTAATTATTTTGTTTGTTAGTTATTAGATAATAATATGTAGAGTTTGACCTTGAACAGATATCGTTTATACTCGGGGTGATTTACGAAATGCAGACGTAAATGTAACAATTTTGTAGTAAGTTACATCTAAACTAAAGAAACTTATTTACCACTTATTTTTTAACTTATTTTCTTTTTTGTGAAAATTTGAAACATATCATACCACTTTTAACTCTATATGGAAAATAATATCATGTAGAGTAACAAGTCCATTATTGTCTGACGATGATGTTCTGAAACCGGTCACAATAAATATAAAATATTATATAGCAGTGGAACTAATGAAAAGTAGTGTTTTATTAAGATCATAATATGGAGTTCCATCAAGAAGTTACAGCACAAAGCATAAACTATTTAAAAACAGCAAGCACAGCTAAATTAATAGTGTTGTTCAGGGCGTTAAAATTAAAATTTAGAAAGAAGACCCAACATATTTGGTTTAATACGCAGTGTAAGAAAAATAATATTATCCCGAATTATATAATAATACAGTTCAAATCCTCAAGATATAGTGTAAACAAATTGATTGAAAGTTGTAAACAAAAATGGTTGATGTCAGAAATACATTACTTATACAAACAACGTTACAATCTTGGAGTCCATCTAAAGGTAATACATATCGAACTATTTGATAGATTACACCCAATAGAGTTAGATTGCTTATATAATGACATCAATGATGAAGCTAATCGTACTATACATATAATGTACTTGTCACAGTGCAGAAAGTAGGTTAAGATTGAACCAACAGTCCATTGACGATATAGATAAGAGATACTTTTATAAAAAAGAGGAAGAAATATTACATAAAGGATTTAAATATTGTCCCACATTAAAATTAAATGAGAAACAAATAGATATTTTAGCGGCAGACTTGGAAGTAGCTACTGGGGATAACAAACAAGCAAAACAAAGCTGTTCGTTAGTTCTGCAAAAGTTAATATCAAAACAGAAATCTTCATGGACAATTTTGAAAATAAAATCTTAAAATCAAAGTTTAAAAAGGATCTTTTATATTAGTATCGGTATGTGGACGATGTTCTGTGCCTGTGGGTAGGTAATGATCAAACTCTAAAGGAACTATATGATTACATGAATTCCATAAATAAATGTATTCAACTAACAATGGAAGTGGGTGGGAAATCCATCAACTTTCTTGACCTCACGATCACATTACATGAAGAACACCATGAATACAAAATCTACAGAAAGGCAACTTACAGTGACAATATAATTCATGCGACTTCACGACACGCAGATACCCATAAACATGCAGCGTTCCACTCTTTCATAAACAGATTGATCAATGTCCCGATGAACAAAAAATACTATATGGAATAATTAAATACTATAAAACAAATAGCAAGAAATAATGGATACACAGACACACTAGTAATTAATATTTTAAAAAGAAAGCGAAAAATTAGAAAAGAGAACTTGTTGCTCCCGACGACCGCTACAAGACCGGATGTTGATCCGAAAAGGTGGGTTACAATCCCATACTTAGGTGCGATTTCACAGAAAGTACAAAGACTCTTGGATGGCCCAAAAGTGAAAACTGCGTTCTACAACACTAGCTCCCTTATGAACCTCATCTGCAACAATAAAGAAAAAGATTGAACATAAAAATGGCATATACAGCCTAACATGCAACACATGTGGAAACGTATATGTTGGACAGACGGGTAGGAAGTTTAAAATTAGGTTGAATGAACACATTGCGAGTTGGAAGAAGAAGACCCAGTCGTCAACTTTAGCGGAACACCTCAATGAAAATCAACACGATTTTAACCCATCCAAAGGTGTTAAATATCTCCATATAGCGGACAAAGGTAGAAGGCTCAACGCCTTAGAAGCAATAGAAATTAATAGACATAAGATTAATGCCCGAATTTTAAATGATCAGACATGTTTGTCAACGTCACCCTTATTAAATTATTTTCATTTGGGACAGGAATATTAATGTGATAATTGTTTGTAACCTATTATTTAATAATGTTTAATGAGCATTTTAAACAACATACTAATCTTAATATTGATATTTAATTACTTATGACATTGAACCAACCTGACATTGATAATTTTATTTTTAATAACTTGACATGCCCACATAAAAACGTAATATTGAATCAATTGTGACATTGCACTATTTAAATTATTATTCATTTGGACACACGGAATTTGACTGCACTGTGACATAGTTGGTATTTTTGTTCAATTGAGAGGTATATGTATAATAATTTTTGACATCTTTGTAGGTATCTTGACAGAACATTCATGTAAATGTACCCGTCCTTTTAGAAATAAATTTGAGTTTATTGTCTGACGATGATGTTCCGAAACCGGTCACAATAAATATAAAATATTATATAGTAGTGAAACTAATAATAAATATAAAATATTATATAGTAGTGGAACTAGTGAAAAGTAGTATTTTATTAAGATCATAAGTCCATTATAACTCAAGAGCGGCCGTTCTATTATTGGAATCTACTCCGTTAAAAATAGCAAAATAGCTATTTAAATATTAGAAAAAGTAAATGGTGGAGTTAATATTTCGCATTCACGACAATCTATACTTTAGTTTTTCGACATTATACATCGAATTATTCACCACGCAGTCTTTATACTACTAGGTTAATTAAAATCAATATTGCTTTTTTGAATTGTTTACATATTCCGAATTTTAAATCGTACGAGTATTATTAAGTAACTTTCTAACAGCGTTATATCGAATGTTCCCATAAAAAAGAGATGTTGTCATGAGAAAAATATCCTGGCTCTCAAACAACACCTTACGAAATTATTATTTTTTAAGTTTTTTAGAAACAAATATACAAAACTGTTACTTTTTCCTATAATATTAGGAGTAGTAATTGTAAAAACATCTTGCATAGCTAATTGAAAAGAAACATACTACCCAAACTTTAATCTTCATGGAAAATTAAGTAAGGATGAAGATAAACCCAAGAGGGATGACTAACTTTCCAAGAAAGATCGATTGAAACATTAAATTACCTTGCTTCAAAAACCTTTGTTGTTCGTATAATAAAGCGACCCTCTTAGATTAATCTAAAACAATGAACTCATTATAACTCTTACAATGTATTAATTAATTATATTTAGTATAAGCTTTCTCTACTGTATTACAAACGGATTGAAATTATCTGAGTTACGAAAGGTATGGTTGACATTTTATAATTACAAAAATAGCTAGCAAAATAATCTTCTCAGTCCTTTGATACTCCGATGCTAAAAATAAATGAAATATATCTATATTTTAACCTGATTAAAAAGTTACGCAAAAAATATTTAAGATATAGAAATTTTAAGTGATAGAAAAATTTGGACTTGAAATCAACAGCGACTTTATAAATGTACAAATAAGTAGACTAAATCACGAGCAAGTAAAATAAGAACACTACTATGAATGAACGGAGTATTTGATTTTAACCCTAACGCAGAGAGCACTTTGTATGTATTGATGAAAGATGTGCGTGAAGTTGACTAATCCACATTAAACCAATGACCAACCCTGACCACTGTAACTTAGTAACAGTTAGGCTAATGCCTCATAAAAAAATAAATGCATACCTAGGATTCTACGTATATTAATTAGATCCTGAGCGTGGTGATGACTTCTATCCATTTGTAACCCAATGCCGGGTACCACTTTAACTGATTACTTGTCTACTTTTGACCCACAGTTGAGTCTTACCAACCACATTAACTCAAAATCCAGTACTATAAATATCCTATATAAATATTTTGAAGAAACAATATTTCAAAAATGAACAAACTGGTTTAATTAAACGCACATTATTAGCACTTATCGATCAACAAATTAGTAGTTTAGGTTTGACACTTCACTGTTTGTCATACAGTTCAACCAAGTGTATTAAATTTATTAACCATGTTATTTTTCTTGTTCAAAAAACTGCTGCTGAAAATAATAAATTAAAATGTATAATTAAACAAACTTACAACAAGTATGTTGTCACAGTTTTAAATGCAATGACTGAACGTTTACCATGTTGTTGCTCTCAGATCGATCTAAAATGGCGTGAAGGTATCCCATAACTAACTGATAAATATCTAACGACCTTAAAAGACACATGTATCCCGAGCTCAAACTTACAGCAGTATATAAAAAATTGTTATATTTTAAACTATTTCCAATAAAAGCTCAATATTAATAAAAGAAAATATGATGAACTGATGCACTGAAATGTTGATAAAAAGACACTTGAAATAAACAACAAATCACGAAAACACATTCTACTTATTATATAATAATATATATATATATATATATACATATAATAATAACCACAGATCTTTTATCATTACTTAACAATGTGAATTGGTATATTTTAGTACTTTAATAGGATAGATTACGACAAAATTATTTTGAACGGCCAAAATTGGTATGTATTTAAATTCTCTATAAATTGTAAGGCTGAAGGATGGAAGGATGTGAGTAAAATGCGAATATGAAAATCTACAGGTGGAGTAAAACTGTTCCTCCTGGGCAGAAAATATCATTTGCAGTTTAGATCAGAAACAAACCATGCGTTCTTACTTGTGTAGCTGCTTACGACATTTGCCTAAAGGTATACGACTGAGACTTGAAAAAAATGTTCTCCTTAAAATATTAAAATAACATAGTTTTAATTTTTACTTTATAGGAAAACTTTTATTCGATTTTCATCTTTTGGTTCACCGGGGCTATATTTAATGCTCCTCTATAGCTCGAATATCTTGAAGAAACCTTAATCCTGACTCAGATCACCAAAAATTTTAGAGAAACAGTTAAAGATCTGACTAATGCGTAGAACTCTTCCTAATTAAAGAACCATGTTTCAGAAGAAAAATTTGGATTAAAATAATATGTCATATTTTCCTCACTTAAAGAAGAGATATGTTCTTCTTTATAATCTTATAAGTCATAATCCTTTTCGTCATCGTTGGAGCACAGGGTTGATTTTTGGAGGCTGAACAAATTAGAGTATATCTATTTCAGTCCGTCTCTTATGATAATCCTGCTTATATCAATTATTTAAAAAATAACAATTATTCTGATACTTTCAAGATTTCCGCTATGAACGTTTGATATTTGATACGTGTTTTACTTAGTATATGGGACAGCCAGTATCTATCACAGGTGTCCAAAGCAAAACCAAAGTAATCAAAATACACGTTTTACGAATTCGAACAATTTTTTAATTTTTATTTATCACTGAACCTACAGAAATGTGGAGATCGTTTTTACTTTAAATTCGAACGCACTTAACGATCGATGTAAATTTTATTATTGTTACAAAATACTTAAAAACAACCGTAACTCGAGTTTATGAAAGTATCTCCGATAGCTATATCTCAAAAACTAGAACTGTTCATATATTTGAAATCAGCGACCTTCGTCCGGCGTCAATAGGGATCAAACTTCCTAATCAACATCCGGTGCTTTATATAGACTACGAACGAACTAACTATTAGATGACGAAGGAAGTCAAACATAAAATATTAGGCACGCACAATCAATTATCTACGTATGGCCACCAATCACTAGAAGTTAAAAGCGAGCTAATGGACGAACAAAAAGCTGGGCATTCTGAATAAAGGTTTGTAAAATAAAAATTCAATGATGGGCTACATTCAAAATACTTAAATATGCCACTGCGTGCATATTGAAAGCATATTCATATTAATTCGGAGCACAACCGATGGGATAGAATGTATATATGCCGATAGGTTATAACTACAAAAGCAAGACGGTACCTTACTTCTAGTCAACTGTAAACGTATTTTGGGGCTAATGTTCGGCCACATGTGAAATACCGCTTCTGAATTATGAATCACTCACAACCGATTTTGATGAAATTTGGTACAGACAATCTCTAGACCCTGAAACAGAACATAAGCTACTTTTTATTTCGAAAAAAAGGGTTGAAATAGAGGTTGAAAGTTTGTATGGGATTTCTTAATTTTAAAAGATAAAACCACGAAACTTTATATTTAAGCACTTAATAAGAAATCATTAAACATAGAACAAATTCTAGCATTTTTTAATCATTGGTCTATACAATTGGTATTTCATTGTCGCCATAAACAGCAATTTTTTATATTTTTTTTTTCTATTGTATTATTTATGTAAATATTTATCGAGAGCACTAGGGGACAACACACACTAACATTATTAAAAGGACCAAACAATATATATTTTGTCGCTTTTGCTATACTGGCCATCTTTAAAATGCCAGTATTGTCCAGCTTACAAAGCATAATACTTCTCAAATGACTTTAACATTGCGAATGTCGCGGGGTTGTCGTATTTTCTCGTTAGAATAGTAATAACAGTTAATATATTAACTGTTATTACTATTCTAGTTACGCACATTCACAAAATGACATAGATATACCAATTGCTGTAGGTACACTTTATCTGTTGTGCCTTAAATGACCAGTGAACACTGTTATATCTTGATATAATTATGTCACTTATTATGTCAAAATATATGAATAAGAATACGAAAATGTAAAAATTTCTTTTAAAAATATAATAATTAAAAATTAATAATATAATCTAGTTAACATTAGGTAAATATCATTAATATCTAGGTACTATATAATATACTTTATGGAAATCAGTAAATAACTGTCTTGTAGGAGAAAATGCAAAATAACATTGACATAGGTTTTGCAATGGCCAAAATAGACTTTAGATTTCAGAATTATATTGCTTACCATAGTTTCACATAAAATTACAAAAGAAAACTTTTTAATATAACCATATATTATAAGAGGTTTACTTAATATCTCAAAAAACACAATCATACTTATTATCATCGATGTAAACTAAATGTTCAAGGTTCTAACTAACGTTTATTATTGTAATAAGGACCAGGTCACGTCTAGGTTTGCGTCTACTTTGATGAAGTTTACGACATCGTTCTTGAAAAGACCCGTAGTAAGCAGAACTGGCGGGTATTACGTGTTGTGTGGATAATTATTTTATACTGCATCACGTACATTGTAAAAGCTTCCATTTCAAAACACAAAATTACGCTTATACTCGCCAAAAGATTCGGCAGATATTCAATGAAACACTAACACTTTGACCTTGAAATTTATGACCTTGAATTATTATTGCTACTGCAATATTCACCAAATCGTCAGTTAGGCAGACCCACCGACGCTACGATTTCGATAGGCCAACATACTCGTATGCCTGTCACTCGATGACCTTTCCGCCCAAACAGGCGCCAGTTCCACGAACAATGTGCCATACCAACTGCCAAATGATATCGTTGACTTCCATTGTTTAGCGGATATCTGATTCGACCACACAGAGAAATTCCAAGCTTAACCCTCTCTATTGGTCTTTACTCTGTTTACCGTAGTGCTTGAAGAAGAAAGACTTTTGTTTCACGATTTCATCAGTAATGACATGGTACTAAAACCTGGTCACTTAAAATAGACCTTATAAAGTAGCTCAAAGTCACCTAAAGGTTACAAAGTGAATAATATTTATTTATGAACTTATCATATAAATAATGAAATACCTACTTAAAACTTATCAAATCATGTCACCGGTCAAACATAATCATTTAAGTAATACAAATCCATACAATAAAATATGAATAATTGTATTCTTCGCAGCAGAATCCAAAAATATAAATAATCATTTAAATCGGTTTGGCCATTCTTGAGTTGTAAGCACATTTATTTATTGCTTAATAATATTAAGGAAAACTTCATAATATATGATATACAAAGAGGCCATAAATTTGCCTAGCACCACTTTGTTGTCGATAAAACATCGAATATATATTCACGATATACTAATTCCTTTTTAGCATTTTCCGAAATATCCGCGAATTATTAGACTATGAATCGTTGATGTATTACTTGTCAAATTAAGTGCGTACGACGAATATTTCAACCGTGTTTGAATTGTCCATTGGGCAAAATTCATTAAATTGATTCGGTCCCCGGGCACTAATTGTCCTTTGTATCAATTCTATTGCAAAATTGAATTTGAATAATATACCTGATAATGATTTGGTGAATGTAGATGTATTACTTAGAGGGGACGGAGATATTAGATCTAAGTAAGGATTGAGAAATAAGTTGGATATTAAGCGCTGGCCGAAATAAGGAAAAGATGATTAGTTGTCCCTAATATGCCTCGTTAATATTATAACATGGTTGATCTTTTTTCTATTATTTTGTTAGGGAAACTGACTTAAGGCTACTGATTAAGATAAGTAACTCAAAGCTATATGTAGTTATTCTACGTTTTTACACAAACTGGCTTCAAAGTTATCGTCTAAAATCAAACCGACTTCAAAAAAAAAAACACAAACGACAAAAACAGACAATAGCAGTACTTACATAACTAAAAAGCGATAAATAACCTAATTTATTCACTTAATGCATATTATATATCTACAATTATTTAAATATTTACAACTTAATACCTAATACTTTAACAAAGTCTTCTTTAACTATTTAAATATTTACAGTTATCACTTATTTTTGGAGTCGGTGCCAGCCTGCAGCCTAGGTAACGTAGTCCGTTAGTATATCTGTGGTGCTGTTTGACTGAGGCGCGCGGCCCCGGGCCGGTAAGCAAACGCAAAACCACACACACCAAGGAGAAGGTGCGCCTGGGGCGCGGGGCGCGGGGTCAGCCGGTTGAGTGTGCCACCCGAACGCGGGCAGACGCGTGAGGGCAGACGTCGTTGACGGTCGCTTCCATTAATAAATTATTTCAGCGCGCTTATGCAATTTCCTATTCTTAGTTTTGCTTTGAATTTTAATGTCGGTCAGTTTTCTTAATTACATTTATTTGTTTGGCTGGCACCGACTTCAAATAGTTAAAGAAGACTTTGTTAAAGTATTAGGTATTAAGTTGTAAATATTTAAATAATTGTAGATATATAATATGCATTAAGTGAATAAATTAGGTTATTTATCGCTTTTTAGTTATGTAAGTACTGCTATTGTCTGTTTTTGTCGTTTGTGTTTTTTTTTTTTGAAGTCGGTTTGATTTTTTTTTTAAAAAGTCCATTTATTTCTCGATTTTTAGTTGTGTTAATGCGTTTTGAACTAAAAATCCGAAACACTGACTCGGGCCAAAATACCGCCACCGATCCGAGAATAGGCGACCACGAGAACAAGACGGGCGAGCAATGAATCTCATTCAAGGTGCTCGCGTGTTCTCGGCGTGAATCTGGATGCGCCTTTACAAGTATCCGTTAGCCCTACATACATTCGATCAACCAATTGCAGTACTGCTCCCAACTCCTAACCGTTGAGGAGTACTGTAGCTTCATCATCAGCACAGCAGCATCAGATGTTGATTCAAGCATACCTCACAAGCAACATGTTAGCCCTACATACTACTAAATAGTTTCCATCGACCAATTGCAGTACTGCCTTCAAACTCCTAACCGTTGAGGAGTACTGTAGCTTCATCATCAGCACAGCACCATCAGATGTTGACACCCTGAAGCATATACCTGAGTAAGATGTGATTACGTAACAAAAACACCATACGAGCATACAATTTTCGGTGATTGCCCTCGATTTCTCCTGGATCCCATCATCAGATCCTGGACTGGTGAAAATGGGACCACCTCAGAAGTAAACTCTATCCATCAAAAAAAATTTTTTTGAAATCCGTCTATAATTGACGAAAATATCGGTGAACATACATAAAAAAAAAAAAAAAAAAATATTATACATACAGACGAATTGAGAACCTCCTCCTTTTTTGAAGTCGGTTAAAAATTAGATAATAACGTTGTAATGCATCGTTTAGTGGGAAATCATAACCGAATTGTTTCAAAATAATTATTCGTTAATGCAACTAACAAATACGCTAATATCGCCTGGCACAAAATGCTGAAATTATATATTTTTTTAAGTTTCACGCAAGCCGAGTTCTCAAATCAATGCCAGAATTATTGTCGATTTAGGTAGTTATACTTAGATGAAACGATCCCTCTGATCTAAGCGGTTCTTTCTTTGGACGGACTTATGCTGAAGCCTCAGGTTGCTATATTCTGCTTTGCAATGAGTGTGTTCGTGGAAGGCGCATGAACAGAAGGTCGTCTTGCCTGCTAACGACACCAGCGACCGTTCTGGAGTCGTTGTGGTCGAAACAAAGGAGTCGACCGTCGCTAGAAGGAGTCGCGGCACGCTCAAGTTTTGTCTCGCATCACGCTCAAGATCGCCGTGTATTGGAGGGTGAGTATCTACCCGGTACGTGACGATACCGGGTATATATTTGACGAGGGGTGTGTGGCCCGGGTCGTCGCGCAGTGTGTGAGTGAGAGACGTGGGTATGTGGAGTGAGGAACGACGCGGTTGGTGGCCGGCGGGAGGGATTCGTTAGCGCGTGCGATGGGGTCGGGCGGGTCGGATAAGGTGTTTTTAGGGCGACGGAATCTAGCCGAAACGCTATCTATGTAAAATCTACCGTTGTATAATCTACCATTTTATGAATTAAGGTGGGTAAGAGCGTTAGCGAAGTAGCGGGAGGCTAAATCTTTAATGTGGTATTCGATCGACGGAAGGTATAGATTGTAATGCAAGTCTATGCTACGTGAGTACCACGGGGCACCCAGGGCACGGCATATGAATTTGTTTTGCACTACCTGAAATTTGTGCAACCGGCATTTTGGGATGTATGCGAACACTACGGACGCGTAGGTTAAGATGAGACGAATACAAGCTTTATACAATGTTATCTTATTTCAAAGGGACATTTTACTTCGCTTTCTAATAAGATGTAATAGTTGGCCGAGGATGAAGGCTACGCGATTTCGAACTATGCCGATATGAGGTCTAAATATTTGACCTGGTTTTGCCAGGGAATAGGCCTATCAATAAAGTTTTATTGACTGAAGGTCGGGAGAAGGAAGGAAGGGAGGGAGGAGAAGGGCTACTCGAGCCCTACCTCGATAAAAGTACATTGCTACACTCTTATCGGGGTTGACCTCGATTCGCCATTTGGGGAACCAGGCGCCGAGTGAGTCGGCGACTAGTTAGAGTGTTTTTAATAATTTGGGGATGTTAAGACCAGACGTAAATAGCGCGGTGTCGTCCGCGAATAAGGATAGTTGCATGTCGAAAGGGGAGCAAGCACGGATCCTTGAGGGACGCCGGCTTGTATTGGGCGGGGAGATGAGAGGGTGCCTTCTATGCAGTAGCGGAGGGAGCGGTTCGTTAGGTAAGCTCGTACGATGTCTACGAGTTTATTTGAGTTGTGTGTGTATGTAGTTTGTATACCAAACCATTGTGTCAGACCTTATCACACAGAACCTTACCAGAATTTTATATTCCGTCTATTAAAACTAAGATTGTGCTCTAAATAGTTTCGAAAATTGCAGTTACGTAGTAGTTATTACAACATTTATAAATACTTATATTTTAAAAGCCTCTTAAAAAATCTTTTAAAGTTGAATCCCAACTAATCCCAACTAATATTATAAATGCGAAAGTGTGTTTGTTTGTTTGTTTGTTTATTTGTTTGTTTGTTTGTTTGTTTGTTACCTCTTCACGCTTAAACTACTGGACCGATTTCAAAAATTCTTTCACCTTTGGAAAGCTACATTCTCCCCGAGTAACATAGGCTACTTTTTATCCCGGAAAAATCGACAGATCCCACGGGATGCGCAATAAAGGCTTCGCTCAAAAACTACTGCACAGATTTTTATGCGGTTTTCATCAATAGATAGAGTGATTCTTGAGGAGTTTTGCGGCATTTTTTATCTCGGAAAAACGGATAGTCCCACGGGAAGCGCGATAAAATCTTCGCACCATAAACCGACTTCCGCGTATATGTAGCCGTGGGCAAAAGCTATGACCCTTAACCCTCTATACACCCAATCCCGAAATCCACGCGGGCGAAGCCGCGGGCAGAAAGCTAGTACAATATAATAATAATATATTCTTTATTTCTCCTCACATTGGTAATCTTAATACTAGGTAGGTTTACACAGAATAGTTTTATTATGTGAGGAGCTGGTGTCCGTGATAGGCATGAATGCCTGTATTACAAATCACCAGGTCCTCACCCCACAGATTTATAGTACAATTTGACCAGTGTAAAATAATTTCAATTACAATTAATTAATATAATATAGGTAGGTACTTAATACAGAGTTTGTTACTAACAATAGAGAAAATAAAGTGGTAACCATATTTTTCTGTAGAATTTTTACATTATGTTTAATTACATATATATATTAGCACCTAGTGTTTTTGTGTATGTGTGTGTGTGTGTATGTGTGTGTATGTGAATATATAGTATAATATTAATATGAGTTGTGTCAAAAAGAGTGAAGTAAATTTTCAGTAAAAATATAATTTTGCTTACGTAGCCACTCCATGACTAAACTTTTGCATTTAATTTTAGTTAAAGGATATAAATTTAGCTCCCAATTTAATATTATTATATAAATTTGGACCCTGGTAACATAAAAACCTATGTGAAAATTGAGTTTTAAAAAATAATACAGAGCAGACTTTATCGGATTTTATCGGGTTCAAATTTTGTTAGACAATTTAATATAAAACAATTACATACTTGAAACTTGTATTTATTCATATTTGCTTTGATTCGTGTTGCTAGAATAAGCTTTAAGCAAATTAACGCTTACGAACCGAAGAGCAAGTTCGTCGTCTAAGTTGTTAACTGAAGCCTTGAATTTCAAAGCAAACTTGACTGCGGCTTAAATACAGCAGAGCGACGCTCATATCAGGTGGTGCAAATACAGCTAAAATCTTCATCAAACGAATATGCTTCAATATCTGTAATCAGCTCATAAAAAATGAGATATTTTAGAGATAAGACATGAAACAAGTAACCAAATAGGTAGCAATAAGGAAAATTTATTTCTAGGTAGTCAGCTACCGGTACCGCGAGACTGCGTGCGCGTCTGGCTACCGCGCATGCCGGGGTGATGTCTCTCCGTCTGGGGCACTAATCTGGGGTTCTCGGACAGTTTGTTCCCTCCCTTGGCGTTGGCTCGACCAGACCTAGGTCGAGCCGGCCCCGGAGCACATGGCGGTAGAATCGCGAAAGCGCACCCCGCCATGTGCCCTGCATGGGCCTAGAAAACTCAGAGGGGTTTTAGTGGGTAGGCCGGTCCTATCAGACTGGAGAGCCCCACACACGGCCGCGCCTAGCCAGCGCGATGTCACGGTGCAAAAGGTGCATTTCCCCTCTTAAAAAAAAAAGGTAGCTACCGATTTCTTTAACCTGTATAAAACTTCCTCTGTTCTCATTGTCTCAATAAATAAATCTGTAGTCTTCTGTGCAATGCTAAACAGCATCACACAGAAGACTTATTGTATCATGTAAATTTATTATACATTAATTTCTTGCAAAATTTTTATTTTTTATTTGATATATTACTTATTGAATTTGAACTATAAGATAATTTAAATACTAAAAATTAAAAAATCATCGTCAGCTAATTGTTTATGGGTGTAAAGATTGTTTATTTATTTTCTAAAAAGCCTATACAACGCTCTAATGCTTTGAGCGCGCAAAATGTTTATCAGGCTGACTGGCGGTATACCCCCGTCAAAAACGGATGACGATTTTCTTTATTATTTCAAAAGTATAAAAATTTGTCAAATTTTCAATGAGGTTCATGCAAGTGACCGACTGACGTATCACCCCCCTCCCCATCTCGTTACAATAATATATTTTTACTGATTTTTTTTATTACAAATGTAATAAAAGTTACTATTTTTACACATATTACAATAATATATTATATATTTTTGCTCTGTATAAAAATCATCGGAGCAGTTTTATTCCAATGACTTTTTCATGCTGTCTTCTTTAGCTCCACAGTACGACAACTGACGCTCAATTTATCAATTTATGACCATTGAACAACTGTTTGAAATAAAATTTATCTGGTATGAAATTCCTAGAAAATCTGCAACGCTACCTCCCGGACCATAAACGTGAACCGTCAACTGCTGGCGATGAAGTAATTACTTATAAATAATTTTAAAATTGTTGGTTTATTTTAGTTGAATTCCAAAACGATATATTATACTAACATTTTTATTTACTTTGCCTAATATTTGAACATTTATACCGTTATTAGTATTATTTTCAACGATTTTAAAAAATAGATGATTATTTAAATCGTTTCGTTGGTCTCGAGCATGATTAAGATGGCTAATTGATTTATATATAATTAAAACATTGGGTAAAATAAATATCTAATTATACCCTAAATGTATACAACATATTGTTGTACATTTTGTACATTGAAATATATATATTTTATAATATTGTTATTGGAAATCAAATAAGTACGTTTAATATGTTTCATACTGAACGAGGAGGAAATTATTATAAGTATCACATTCTATGTAGTGTTAATATAAAAACATATTATTACTAAAGGTTTTAATAACGACATATGATAGCTTCTAGAAACCGAAGAATAAAAAAAGAACTATACAGTTGTAAATCCTCCTCTTCTTTTGAAGTGAGACAAAAATAGTAATCTCAGGATTGATTTTTTTATTAATTACTTAATTAATTACTTAGGTTTCATTATCTAGTTTTGCTCGACAAATATTATTGTATACAAATTTCTGATCGTGACTTTGTATGCTTATATTGAATTTCTCCATAGGAATGAGACATTTTTCCACAATAGAAATTATTATATGTACTTTCTGACTCAATTTGTAATAATAGTTATATCTAAGTTAATCTCTCAGGAAATTATCAATATAAAACAAATTTTGACAAATATATATAAATATAAAATACTAAACGTAATTTCTTTTTTAAATAAAATAAAAGAGATCTTAAAACTGTTGCAATGTTTAATAATAAATCTGAGAGATGTTTTGCAATTGAAAATATGAAATTAAAGAACGTTGTATGCGGTCGGTAGCCTTAAACATTATTCAAAATTACCGTTAAAACTTCTAACCACCCCTGCGAAGGTTAACAGAGTTTGCCATTCCAGTCGTTCGCCTCCTTACCTCTTTGAATATTTTAACAACGGAACATTAAAAATACATTAACAACATGTACCCCTAACGTCTCCAGTCTACATTCCCCTTCATATAACTGACTTTTCCATTTGAATACTTATTGTTCGAAACCTCCGCAAAATAAGACAACATTATTTTATTCATTTTTTCTACCAGAATTAATTTTATCTTTTGTTAACCAGTCAAACATCTTGAAATTGTCTAAGGGTATTACGGCAGTAAGAAATATTATTTCTGCGCTTCTATTCACTTACAATGTTTGTCTATATAAATTTGCTTAATTTTTTTATTTCTCAGTTTCAAACAGTGGGTCGGATACTAGCTAATTTAAAAAATGTCTATACAGTGGCAATACCCTCGCCCTCTTCTTCGCTTCCTCTTCCCTTGATCCTATTGCATTGGGAAAAAATGGTGAAGTGTAGATTATTACTAACTCTTTTGCATAAACTGTTCTCTACATACGATATTTTATCATGCTAACACGACATTGATTTATGTCGTTACAATGTTATGTTTATAGTTCGCTCGTATAATCGTTGATTATGGTTTCTCGTCGAACCATGGAGGCGCATTTTTGAAATTGAATTCGAATTTCAATTCGAAATAATGACTGATATAAATATACATTTCTAAATTCACTACAACATTACTAATTTGTTTTTGATTTCTACTAAAAATCTACGCCAGAACGCCATTCATCATCATCATCATCATCACATTATATGCGTCCCGTTATATACCGAATTGCGAGCCTACCCTATGTTAAGGCGATTAGGCCTTGGTTAACCACGCTGGCCCAGTGCGGATTGGTTGACTACATACACCGTCGAATCACTCCGCACAATACTTTCCTTCCCCGCAGGAGTGTTAGATAAATTTAAATATAAATATCGAAAAACACACTGGTACATGACGGATTCGACCTCGGACCCAGCGGATCATTCGATTCGTAAACCAGTGCTAAGACCAGGGGACCTATTTTTGAATTACGAATGCGATTTCGAAATGACTTTGTGAGATCACAGATTCCTAAACATCCAATTTTTGAAAGTCGATCGCATAGCTGCCAACATAGATAAAGTACACACATAAATGTAAGAGTTCCACGCAGAATGTAGTCGCTGCCGGTTATTGCCGACATAACCATTGCGGTTTAAATACATATATGCTACATCATATATTATATATATATATATATATATATGTATATATGATATATGTATATATATATATCATATATACATATGAGGCTAGACTGAGACTGGAAATCAACACATCAACTTCAGACTTGTCAATATGTTCTCCAAACAAAACACAGAATAACATTTCCATAAGTATGACTTGATTACGAGTGGGTGACGGCACTCGTAATGAAATCACACCTGTGACTAAGGTAGTCACATCAGTGATATTCAAAAATAAGAATTATTGAAAATCGGTGATTATTAGTCACATTGGTGATTTCGAAGTCGCATTCGTAATTCAAAAATAGGTCTCCAGTGCCACCGACGCTCCTCAACGACCAAAGCGACATTGATAAAGCCATTTGACCGTGAAGTAAATTGTTGATTGACATAGAGAAGATATTGATTTTTTTCTTCTGCATTAAATGAAATCTATTTTTTTCAAAATTTTATTTTAATTATAATTCGGAAAGTATCCATTAATTTATGAGCAGTATAAAGTTTATAAATTTCTGATCGGATCTGCATACACTTAAATTTCGAGTATTGTTCCAGCAATGTGTATCATATTTACGTGTCGAGATAAAATTGAAAGAATGTTTATGTATATGCAATGAGTATACTTGCTTAGACGAGCCTATTTTGACATGGCTTAATAGCCATAGGTACTTTTAAACATCCTACCAACTTATTTAACAAACAAATAAATAGATTAATTGTGAAATAAAAATGTAATTATTTTTTGAAAATAAAATGATAATAATGTGGATAATGTATTAAAAGCTAAAGCTAGTGTTCTAAGTACCAGTCAACATACATATCAATAATAAAATAGTTTCATAATATGTTTACCAAAAGTTTCTGGAGTCAATGACAAAATACTATTAAGGATCAAAAATGAACTTAATCTTTCTTAAAATATTGCGTTATTGTAATTTTCATCAAGTCAAGCACTTCTCCGTGATGACGTCAGATTTATGTTTTGCCTACTCTTGGGCAGCATAATTGATTCTTAATTTTTGGGAACAAAATAATCAGACAACACCACGTCAGGACTGTATGCAAGATAACTCATAAGTTTTACATTTATCGCTTTCAATAAATCATTTGAAGTGTCTTAGTTGTATCTGGCGACCATAGTATGACACCACAGATGCGGTTTGTTTTTAATCATCAGTCAAATTGTTATGGATCCATCGAAAACACAACTTTCTCACACTCAAATATTGGAGATTGCACATTCTGCGTGTTAATTCTGCAAACCAGCTACTAATAGCTGTCTTGCGTGGTGTTTTTTCGCCAAAAACTTACGTACTTTACGCCTAAATAGTAAATATTTTTATTTAACCGAATATAACTTTTTGTAAACATGTATTATATAAGTGGCAAATTCAAAAAAACTTACTCTCTTAATGGTCCTGGGCTAACAATTTTCGGAACAAACTTCGTGTTTAGAAGCACATATTCTAAACGAAAATATATAGATATAATATGTGACATTAAAATAAAAGACGGGAAGTAAATATAGCATTACTTGCTTTCAGCAGTATGTACACAATTTTTGTTTTACATAGCGAGATTGTCGCATCAGGTGGGCCTAAGCAAAATGTAAATAGGCTTGATTATTCGACGTCGACATTTTGTATTTACTTATTAAAGTCAGCGAAACAAAAAGTAATCTCCATTTTCTTCAATATTTCCATTCCTTTAAATACTGCATCGATACAGTTGGAGAATTAATAACAACAAATATATTTAAGTTGTATATCAAAATACTTCTCCTTCAAATGTATAATAATATTGACCGTACCAAATATATATAATACAAATATAAAATACATAATAATACAGAAAGAGCATGACGGGAACACTTCTATTATTATTTCATTGGTGCTACTAAATAATTTCATTAAGAGTACTTATTTGTAGAATGTCTTACAAAATAAGTTACTATCTTAACGATTTATTTCTATTCAATGGTAGTCAAAAAATATAAATATATTTTTTTTTCTTTAACTAATATTAAATATCAAATTATTTTACATAATTACAACATAATTTATATAACGAAACTATTCTAGATATAAAATGTAAGTTTAAGCGATAAGAGTAGATTTTTTCCATGTAGTAAGTAATATGTTTCTTATGATGAAAGATCACTTATATTATGACGTTTATGAGAAAACTAAAATGGAATACATACTGTATATTCTATAAAGCCCAAAACAAATTAAATACTCTGGATCTTTAGTTATTTGCTTGTAATCAGACAGCCGGGAGATAAAGTATCGTCCGCCCCGGACACGGCTGTAATTGGCAGGATACACGCCCAAAACGTCCAGTCTTTGAACTACAGGAAAACAGGGCATTTATAAATTTCATCCAAATTCAAACAATTCATTAATTACTTTTTTTTACTATGATATTCTTAGTTTTCATTTCACCTAATAAGTAAATATAGTAAATAACTATGTGACCAAGTTCATATGCGAGCTTCATCTGGACTCTCTCCACAACTTGAGTAACTGACCATCTTACGCTTTTTATGTAATACGAGTAAGTGGCTGTAGTTGCCCATTGTATCCGTGGTTATTTTAAAATTCGCAGCAATCACAACTAGTAGTAGTGTAAGTTGCAAACTTGAAACATATTTTGCAACCCTATTCTCAGTATATTTTTGCCATAATTAACCTTCAAACGCTAGATATATTAGACGAGGTACCTAAGCAGACTTGTTTATACCTTTAATTCTCGAAACAATAGAATGTTATTGTTATTATGATTATAAATTTAAGTAAGACAGTGAAGGCCTGCCAGGTGGGCTCAGAAGCCACCGTCAAACTTACTGAGCCGAAAAATGTTATCTCCGTGAAAATTCGAACCTAATACATTCTAAGATTCCCGAGACCCACGCAACACTTACGAAATCTTACACCGATGATCTCAATGTTCCCTAGATCATGGAAGCAATTAAATTATTATTAAGGATTTATAAACCTTTGTACACACTAAAAGCTCCGTAAAATGCGTTTAACCTTTATGCAAAGTTTGGAGCTCGATTCGGCAACGACCGACTTTACAGACCAATCAGCCTCGGCACTTTAATTCATGGTACATAAATTATTCCCGTTTCGATTGAAGTGTCTGGAATGGTTATTTCATTAATTACTACATCAATTACGACATTTAAAATTTGGATTTTTAATAAAATGCTTTCGTTGTAACTAAAAGGCAGGTATATTTTTATTATCATGTTACTTATTATCGCGCCTCTTTATAAACAGCCCTTTATTAGACGTGCGGGATATAGATCCAACTCGTCAATTTAAGCGAATTTAATGAGAGGGTATGTATGGGTATGGTATGGTATGGTATGAGGCTTATATTAACTGGGTCTAATCTCTATATCTATACAATGAGAAATGCAACTTAAAACTTACATCCAATTAGTCTTACAGGAACATTAATTATCATTGCAGATCAAAATATTTATGGATTATTGAACTTCAATTTTGATAAGGAAAACTGGGCTATGGAAAAGACTCCGATTTATGTTAATTTATGCGTTGTTATTTATGTGCCATGTGTCATTACTTACTAGTATTTTTTACTTATTAACTACACTATTAAATGGTGTAATAATATAGGCATCGCTTTTTTTGGATAAATTGTTTTAAGATATTAATAATAAGAAATATCAGGTTAGCAATGGTCATTATGAGATTCCAATTTATTTCAATGCTTATCAAAATAAATTAACACAATAATTTGCAATTTCATATGGTTTGTATATATTCAACACGATTAAGTTATTATATTAACAATCAATGATTATGTATTCCAATCATCAAAGTATCAAATTTTATTCTACTTTAAAATTTATAAGTTAATTTAAAAGTAATAAAAATATAAGTTAATTTAATATTATAACTGACATACAGTTTTAAATATATAGGTAAATAAATAAAAATATAATATTTTTTAAAGAAAGATTATAAAATAACTAACTTTAACCGAAGTAATAGAAACGAATAAACATTTGTATTATAATTAAGATGTAGTGGTTTTGACTCAGGTACTCACCGGGCACGACTGCTTCGGTGAGTATCTGTGTCGAATAGGACGAGAGGGATCGACACGATGTCACCACTGCGCATCCAACCTCGACTCAGCCCAGCACACGCTGGCGGAGTGCCCCGCGTGGGCCTCCGAGAGCAGAGTCTTGGTCGCAGAGATCGGGCGAGATCTGTCGCCGCCGACATTGACTGCGGCAATGCTGGTGGACGAGGGAGGTTGGAGGGCTACGGCCTCCTTCTGTGAAGCAGTGATGCTCCAAAAGTAGGCCGCCTAGCGGGGTCGGGAGATGGCTGATCCCGGCACCGGGCTCGGTAGCACAGCTGCGGCGTCGGCGTCGCCGCGGGTCTACGGGATACGGCGACCCGGGAAGGACCACGCCTCTCCCGTGGCCGGGAGGAGGCGTCTGTGGAGGAGATCGAGGGAGGTATTGTAGCCTCCCCCGAGGAGGGCTCCCCTGTATCATTCCCGCATTCATTGCATACAAAGGCTTAGCATTCCCGGGGCTCCCTACATGCCAGAGGAAGGCCATCCCTGTGATTTTTAGTGGGTAGGTCTCCCCCTTCTGGGGAGGAAAGCCCCACATAACCGCCGGCTCGCCACAGCCGGGGTATGCAATTTATTGCATTTTCCTCAGAAAAAAAAAAAATATGTAGTGGTTTTAATACCTGTCTCTGAAAGTAACATCACTATGTAGAAATTTTACTTACTTTCATTTCATGTAGTTTATTTTAATGTCATTAAGCCAGATGCAGATACGATGTAATGCATAATCTAGTCTACCATAAACAAATTATGGTAGACTAGATTACTAACTTCATACAAGGGTTTTAAGTTCGTGTAAATCTTATTATATCTATATGATGTTACACACGGCTGCGCCTTACCAGCGCCGCGTCATGGTGCATAAGAAGCGTTTCCCCTAGCAAAAAAAAAGAAAATAGTCCTATTCTACGCTTCTAAAAAAATGTATTTAGGTGATGTCTTTATTACACAATATTCTTAGAGACATTTATTACAATACAGGTGTGATTTTTATTTTGATTTGTCTTTATTTTGTTTGTTTCTATTCTAAAAAGTACATACTAACTAAAACAGGAGCTTTTAGTTTCTACAGAATATTATATGACGTTTGCTTATCGTTATGTGTTTGTTATTTATATTACAGGTAAATTTATTAAATAATGCATTATATTAATATAATTCAACTTATTTAAAGAATTTTAGGCAAATATTATATTTCAAACTATTTTTAAAGATACAAGTTATACTTGTATCGTCATATACGTCATGAAAATACAAATAAATCATACAAGATGGAATGCCATCTTGTATGATTTATTTGTATTTTTTTTAAACTATAGAAATTCATACAGGGAGTTGCTAATCTATACTTTTAATTCATGTATAAGTATGTACAATTAATGTCTTTTTTATTTGTAATTTGCTTGAGAATTATCGTCAATCAATCACAAATCAAACTGACCTCTAGCGTCAAAATTGTGAAAGTCTGATACAAACTTCTATCCTCTAGTTCAAGAGTATAAAAGTTACAACTTTTATATTTTTTAAGTAGTTAATGTAATATAGCTTACATGCGTAATTTCCGCTTTTTTAAGAAAAAAATTAATGATCATCGTGAGTCAGTGACTAAATTATTTTTTTCAGATATAAATAAGTATAAAAGCTATAAACTGTATGGTGAAATTTGATAACTGGAAAGCACCAATAAAAATAATTTGTTGTTCCTTCATTCTATATGAAAATAGCAATTTCATTTTAATAATTTAGCAATTTGTATGGTTCTTATTTATATAGCCAACTTAATTTGATGAAGCTTAAAGTTTACAATATTACATACATTCACTAGATAAATTATATATTCTTCACAAATTTGCAGAAACTACCGTTTTGAAATCAATACAGCTATTCATATGTCTTTCTCCGAAGCTTATGTAAACACTGCCGGGATGCTCGGGAAGTCTTTGATAAATCGGAACATTCTTCAAAACGACATGGCGACGTCTCCGACGAATATCTTTGGTTGCGGTTCTTCAGTAAATTTGTACAACTTTACGAACGAGAGCGTTTCTTAGTAGTATTATTATATACTTAATATCGTAACGGAATCGACATAAATTTGATGTACAGTCTCTTCATTTCAAATTGAATGATAATTTATATATAATTTCAGCAATAGCACATGCAAGATGGGATCCAGGGCGTAACAATGTGCTTTGCCTCTCGAAACAAAAAAAAATACAAAGGTAAAGGTTTCGAAAATAAGATATTCGATTCTAGCGGTACACGCGTCTTCGACTTGATGTGTTGAAACCTAACCGTTTCGAACATCCGATCGAAAATTTTAACTGTATCTATCTACACTAATATGCAATGTATAGCTTGTCTCATAGGTATAAGTATTATTTTATTCTTGAACAAATTGATTAAGCATTTTACACATAATTATATATGTCTAAGAAATTTGGGTACTACGTAATAACATAAAGTGTGGATAATATATAAATAGTAAAATAGCAGTAAGACATTACTATTATTAAGAATTCATCCTGTACGACTATGACCAGCAGCAACTTTATAAGAAAATCCATTTGCATCGTCGCATTCAATGCTTTTAAGAGTTGCAACATCGCTACTACAGGCTTTCACATCTTATAAAAGACCTGTAGATTTTAAATGTCCGCGCAGCTTGTCTTTCAAAAGTTTACTCCTTTCATATCTCCGCTTCAATTCCGCAGCGCAATTTATATGCACTTTGTAGCGGTTGCTGTTTAAAAGCACCTCGCTGGAGCGTTTATTCGCGAAGAGTGCTTGTTGAGCATCGTTTTTTCTGCTGAAGAAGAGTCTTGATGATGCCGTTCATAGTTAATGAGCAGCCGGTATCCGGGTGTTACTGTGCAAATTGCCCGCTCTCAACAGGGTCGCGTTTGCCAACTTGGCTGTAGTCGTTGTAGCGTGAAAGACACTTCCGAGCATGGGTTATTGTTTGACGTCGAAATGACTTCCTTTCAGCCTGCGTAACGAATACTAGCTGCAAACCAATATTTTTATGCTTTTCACTATATGATAGCCATCTATGAGGGATGTCATCATAATAACGTCTTTTTGTATGATTTCTATAGTAATCAACTTGAATGTATTGTGTATATATTGATTCTACTGATAAGTTGAATATAATGATTGAATTCCACTGTGAAGCTGTGTTAAAAAACCATTCCTCCTATTTCATTTCTATTCTTTTGTACTTATCGTTTTTTTTAATACCTACTTGATCTATTACTATCTACTTAATTGCTTAATGTTATCAATACATAATATTGACCTTGAAGAAAACTAAACAGAAACTACCTAAATCTGGATTAAGGTAGTTTCTGGTATGGTGCTGGCACCATAGTAAGAATTCTTATTGGATATCTTGTCAATAAAATAAAAGTGATAATACGTTCAAAAATACAACTACATAAAAAGTGCAAAATAAGGCGTTTAATAAACTAAAAAATACGTCGATAATCCTAGTCGTAAGTAATTATTATTCATTGCTTTGGCAGGAATGTCTGTAAAAAGTATCGATCGAAAGTGCTACTGATAAAACGTTATAAAAAATTTTGATATGTTACTCAAAGCTTATAGTATTCTTAGTAAAATATATTTTTTTGTTATGATCCATCTACTATTAAAGGAATACTATAATAATAATAGACCTATATTTACCGATATTTGTTATTGACATCAACATAATTAATAACACACGAAATTGCTTTTGTGGCATTAATTAAAACGCTGATAAAGTTACATTAATTAATTAGAAAGTCATTACTGTTCCTATCTGTGTTCATGGGGCATTATGCTGAGAGGTTGCGTAAACAAATTTGCAAAATTGTTACCGTTTGCCTCGTGGATTAAGCGAAGACTGGGTCGTCGTGAGGTGCAGCTAGACACAACTAATTTCTTCTTATAAAACACATCCTATTATACATCATAGGTAAAGTATTTTTTCCTTAACTGTCTATTTACATAAACAATATCTAAAAAGTTATTACTTCATTAAAAATGTTTACCCTTTAGCCGTATAATAAGATTTACTTCATCTGTTAGTCAATTGATTTCACATTGTTGTATCATTTTAAAATGATCATAAGTGATTAAAATTTAGTGCGGAACAAAGTATTAAGTGACAAAACATGAATTTATAGTTACGATTCCAAAACAAAGCAGCAATGGTGTGCATGAGTCTTTAGAGATGAGCCGAGACTAACCTAAGTGTCGTCCATGAAAAGTGCCTCAAATCGGATAATTACATTTTTTTTACTAAAACTTTGGAAAATCTAATCTAAAGCTTCGGAAAATCTTCGTGCAGTGAATAATGACTGATAAAAGACCATATGTTCACCAGAAATTATTAAAAACTTTATAAAAATAATGCTAAATTCCGTAACATCTGTCACCACGACAATGCAAGTTCCCACAAGGCCGAACAGCTCTTGTCTTTTTTTTTGTAGGCAACAAACGTATAGCTTATGACTGAGTTGGAATCGTGTGACTTTTTTCTGTTAACAAAAATCATTAAAGTGCTTTGACGTAGATGATGAATATTTTATGAAACAATAAATTTATTTTTGATCACTCATAATATTATTATTATATTGATTCCGGAAACTTATACTGCGGAACTTATAAGCCATAATAACATCTGCACTATTAATATTTATACTTGAAGAAAAGATATCTTATCACGGTTGATAGGTCTGTTAAAAATCAAGTCGCTGAATAAATATAAAATATGAAAATTCGGCAATAAAATTATTATTGTTAAACTTAATATTTTAATACCATATTTAAGAATGAATACAGTTGTTCAAAAACTGCGAACGGGAATGCAAATTCACGCAAAATAATATAGCAAGAAATGTCTAGAATATTAATATTCTAGGAACGTTCCGTGCACTATGATTTATACTTTGCTCGCGTTAACGGAACGCTGTAGCTTTGCTCATCGTAGTCGGAATTATAAAAGGAAGTTTTAAATAATACAACTTACTCAGTGGTCACTTCTTATAAAATCTAAATAACAGATACAAAATGCTCATCGTATTCAACCTAATTGAATTCGACAAAGATGTCAAGAAAATTGAAAAATAAACTTGAAGAAAAATTAATTAAATTCAGATGAAAAGCTCGATTTTTTTTTTAAATTAACAAAATAATTTGTAAGTTTGTTTTGTTTATTTGGTAAGATCTCATGATACAATATTAGGAGTATATTATGACAGGTGGTTTTTGAAAGTATTTTGAAGCCCGTGCCTGGGTGCTTTATTGTTATATAATCCACGAACACTATATCATTTTGAATTCATATATTATTTATTATCTAAATCGGATCTTTCTAGTGCACGAAAATAAAATATTGAATTTCTGCCAAGCCACATTAACAAACTTCGAACAGTTCTAAATTTTCTAAACTGGGGCAGACGGCGGGCAAAAATATACAAGTAAAAATATTACAAGAGAGTATTTTTTTAAATTATTAATAAAACCAACTACTACTACACGTGTTTTATTATATATTATAAAAATATTGATGCAAAACTAAAATTGTAATAGAAGTTATAAATAGTCTATTGTTATAGACCTTATATATTAACTAATAAATTTTGGCTTAGTAAGGATTTGTAGAGTTAAATTACAAAATACTACACAAGTAGAGCACTGGTATTTGTAACAATTTCAAGTATTCATCTGAACAATAAAAAACCTTTAAATTCTGCTTTTAAAATAAATTATAAATATGAAATTTTATATGTTTTACTCAATTATTAAAAAATATTTTAATGCTTTGTATTATTGTATTTTAATTCTGAAATTTAACACAGATGTAGATATAGTTGAAATTCATTAAGTGATAAAAGCAAGGATAACATTAAAAAAAATTGGTGAGATATTTTAACGTAAGTTTCAATTAAAGCCGAGTTGATTGAGTTTAATTTAAACTTGCATTAAAAATAATTGAATACTACCGAATTTCTTGCAGATACTTTCTTTTTGATAAACTACCAACAATTTGCTACTACTTACTTATTACCTTTCCACTTAGTATTATTAGATAGTTTGATCACAATTGAAAAATCATAAATGTTATCAACTCCATCTAGTAAACTGAAAATTCCAATGTTAATTTTATTACCCAATCAAGTAATGGAGTTTAATGCTAAATTAATCATATATGTATGTATGTATACATGCAGTGTGTATCCAGTGAAACTACTTTTAACTGAACTGAGTTTATATTTGCTTGAACGTATGAGGGTGTCTGTCACGATGCGTGTTGAACAACTCAGTCCGATTATTTTCAAATATCGATTGTAACCAACCACATAATGCCTATATTGGCATTTTCAATGAGTGATGATGATATATACTTCCATTATGGCAATTGAACGTTGTGCGCATGCGACTAAATTTATTAATAGACGGACGGTAACCAAGAACACACGAGCACAGCTTAAAGTTCTGTGAAATATTGAAATGTGCTAACGGTGGTAATGTTGACAGTGAAAAATTGAGAAAAGTTGACATAATTCGTTACTGTAAAACATACTACATTCAGTGTCAAAGTAAAAAATGTCTTTTGTTAACAATGATGGTAAGTATATATATTTACTTGATAATTGCATCTTTTCTAAAGTAAAAAGAATTGTACCGCTATATTAGAAGTGGACTTCGCGCGCGTACATTAATCTTCATCAATTAGAGTGCATTGCATTTGCCAAGCTCTCAAATCGAGTGCACGTTTCAATTTTAAAGTGCCTAAATTAAAATGTAGAACTAAGTGGTATACTTTGATATAGACTCCTAAGTATTTGTTATGGGACTAGCTGATATATATTCACACAATGTATATTTTAAGCTAGCTCACCCCGCAGAAGACGGTCGACAGTAACTTTTATTTCAATATCATGTACTTTACCGTTTGTAATTGATAAATTTATATTAACACAAAAACGAAAATGCAAATGCAATATTTTTTACATAGTTTAATACGTTTTCACCGTCACAATTCATCTCCTGCTACATCAGGAAACTTAATGATAATAGTTTACAATAAAAAAATACTGTAGTTTGTATTACACAGTCCACTTTAATAGATTACCAATTTACGCTCAAGAACGTGCAAATACCCGTTTTTATTTAAGACTAGCTGACTCGGCGCCAGCGACGAACGTCGTACCGCTACAGTCAATGAATAGACGTCAGTTTTTGACTGCAGAAGATGGCGGAATTCCAAATTCATCTATACTAATATTATACAGTGGTAAAGTTTGCGAGTTTGAATGTTCCGGGCAACCTCCGGTGCTAATGATACAATTAGACTAATAATTGATAAAATTGGGTACAGAGATAGTTTGAGGTCCAGAGAAAGGTACGAAAATTATACACCAGGGAAAGAAAATATTTTATCTTATATTAAATAAATAGTTTTCTTTATATTCTTTCCCTATTAATACAGTTATATCAAATGATTATTCTACTATTTTTGCTGGAAATGAATCCAGCAAATGGGTGGTTTTTCCAAACGATTCAGCTGTCATTGAGTATGAGTTTCGTCATGTAACTACGAGTATTTTGTTTTATGTATACAAGATGCAATCAATAAGTGTGCACTGGCGGTTATTTCGTAACTACATCAAAAATACTGAACCAAATATCAAAAGTAGATTTGCTTATAAGAATATTGTGGATAACTTTTTTTAAAATTTTGCCTAGATTTACCTTCGACGAACTGTAGACGCAAGCTTAAAAAACTTTTGAATTGACCTTCATTTTTCCATACTCTTATTTTGGATAATTCCAGTTGATTCGTTATTTCAGTGATCGATTAATTTGTGAACGATGTAGAGAGCGACGATGGCGAAAGCCATTCCCGCTAATACGGATCGTCGATATTGCGACCGTAAAACTTTTGTGTTTATTCATTAATCATTGCGTTGGTTTCAATTTAAATCCCTGTAATTTATATCATTAGATATAAATTTAAAATAGTTTGTTAACATATATATACTATAGTCAAGTTTTAATAAAATTGTGTAGGATATAAATGAAAAACTGAGCAAAGGTCTCTATTCGGCGTTACACTAAAAACGGCGCCTCTATACGCCACTATACGCGTATAGGGGTAGAAGGACGCGCACAACTATATAAATAAAACAATATTAATAGATACTGTTATCAATAGTAAAGAGCAATATTTTGTTTTATAAACCCTTTAAACCCAGTTTAGTTACTTTCAAACCTAATCGACCTAGCAGTTCGTATTGACTCTTAGTTGGATTATACAACTTAGAATTGATGTAATTAGAGCAAAATTAACGAACAACACTTCTACCTACCGTAAAACCGGTATACTCATATCATATACAATTATAACATAAAAATAGTACTAGAGCCCACACGGAACAACAACCTATCAATCTCTTAATAAATATTTGACAAATTTGAGATTATACATGTATAATCTCAAATTTGTCAAATAGTTTACAATTTATTTTTAAAAAGTTTTTGATGCGTTATTTATTTATTATCCAACCTTCTTTCGATAACAGTGTAAAGTCTAAATTCTAGCAAATATATTGAAATATAGAATAGAATTGACATAAAAAAAATTCATATACCTATAAGAAATACCATTTGGTAGTATTTGGATTACTATAATATCGTTATTAGGTTTCTAAAGATCAATTTTTTAATAATTGCATAACTTTTATCAGAAACATAAAACTCAGATATTTTAACAGCTTAAATAGGAAATATGTTAATTCGCAATACTATATAGAATAATTATTTCACAATTAAATATAGAATAAAAATTCTAGAGTTAAAAGAACACTGCCTGAAAGTGATGAAAGTGATTGAGAGTAAATTTATAAATTTTGTGAATAATCTATTAACTTAATTGTTTACAAAAACCATTAATTTTTTTCATGATAAGGGAAAATACTTGAGTAACAGAGTAATGTCACTAGAGACTGTATATTTCAATAAAACTGTTTAAGTTATAAATGACTTCAACAGGTAGGTCGATAAGGTAGGAGTTCGCGATATGATTCACAAAATTTCACAACACTTTATGACAGTAATACTTGGTTGAAAGCTTTACTACGAAAATTGATTTAAACCTAGCGACTAGCAAGCAAGCCAGATTGTTTCGGTACATATTATTTTATTTGAAAATATAAGTTTAAATATATTGTTAGGCGATATTGACCTTAAACCTCCGCTAAAACAATGTTAATGGCTCATCTTCAAAAGTGATTTCCCATCTTTTTCATCGGACTTAAGAAGATAGAGAATGTTAAGGCTTGTACTTTAGAAGAAGTTTTCGCTGAGAATTTGGATTACATATTGATGCACATAGAAGCACTGTATTGAGACAGTGAACATTTTTAAACAGCAAATATATGGATACCCATTTAGTACCCAGAAAGTGAAACTTTACGGCTGAACGCTGTCCAAGGAAATACAACCATTGCAAAACGATGAGCACCCAAATCATGTTGTTGTTGTTGTTCATGTCCCACTAATAGCATTATAAAATCAAATTTAACTAGAATATTCACATAAACGGATTGCAACTTACTATAATGTCGTCGCAAAACTAATTCGAAAATAGTGGCTCTATACGCCCGTAATGACAGAACACGGTGCTGTGAACTATCTACATCATAAAAGCTCGCGCGAAAAAGCTTGTTGACTAGATCGAAGACAGAAAACTATGACATTGAAGTCAAAAGCAAACTTTATTTATCTACTAGAAATAAAACGTAAGATAATTATTACGGAATAGATTGTAACTTTTTAAAATTTTGACATAATCGAAATAACAGTAAAATAGTCAATTAAACAAAATAGTAAAAGACAATTTAAGTAAAATTAACATTAAAATTTGCGATTACTGAATTATGTCACGTTGATTGCGCTCGCCTTATCTTCACGGTTAATGAACAAAGACAGATGATATTAACCTTCATTTGAATGAATTCATTACAGTTTTAACGACCATCTCATCGTTTCAGATTAATAAATCAGTCAATAAAGACTTATCTACTTACTCTAACAATGACATCACTAATTTGAGCTGTAGCCGATCATGCTACGTCTAATTAATATGCTATAGTCAAAATTGTCAGTATCCATTCAAGCCCTTATGGCCAAGACTAGGCTGAGTTTAGTTGGTAGGTCACGCGATCGGATCGCTCTGGTCGCGTGGAGTCCAACATAACCTCCGTGACACTTACCGTTGCGGGGGTATCCTGGGTACGTTTCGTGCTCCTCGTGAGGATTCTCAGCCTCTCTCTCCTGAGGGGAAAAAAGTAATAAATGTCAGTGCAATGACGGATCTAGAATAAGTATGCCCTTGCTCCGTCTATCCGTAGAATTCCTAAGAGCTAAGGGAGTTAAACATCGTACCTGTTACAAGCACTTGTGAAAGTGCCTAAACTGAATAAATGATTTTGAATTTGAATTTGCACCCGGACATTGACAATAGTAGCCTCTTAAAAAATTGGACGTTTATTATAATTTGGGATGGAATGAAGGTACAAAATCAGTTTGTTGTACGAGAAACATTTCAAAACCAAATTAGGTGAAACGGCTCAACCGTTCTTAAGTTTTAGCGAAACTAACGTACATCAATTTATTTTTATATATACATATTGTTGATATATACAGAGTGTTTTGAGGCATGAAAGTCGAAATATATATTTTGTATTGTTACTAACCTTCACTCTACGTGACTTACCTAATACATTTAAATTTGACGATAATCCGTTTCCAAAAAGAGATATCACATAAAAGTGAAAACAAAACAAAAGTACCATAAATAAAAGGATTTTTCTAGAGAATATAGGGTTTTTATTTAAAGTATGTATGTATTTGGTAGGTTAAGCAATTTGTATTCATTATCGTTATTATTATTTTGTATATGGCGATCAATTAATGACAATGAAGAGAGCATATACAATGAGCATGAGCAAACGATATGGCCCTCATCACGCCAGGTGATAAGTAATAACAAGGCGAAAGATGTATACGAATTCACCAGAACTCCTCAACAAATTTAGATCGTCCATCTTACCGCTAGTTCTAATCGCTATTTCGGAACACAATATTTTATAAGCTTTATTATTTTCTTGAAAGTTAATAAAGTTATTTTTTTATATATTATGATATGATATGGATATATTATGGTTATCATTAGTTAATTTCAATTAAGTAGATATTCGATATTAATGAAATCAGTTGAAGAAATTACTGCAAAAAAGAAATATAAATCGATAACCAATACACCACACCAACCACCTAAAACAAGGACAACAAAATTAATGTATAGGCGTAATTAGAGGGTCGGGCTGAATCTTTTGTTACTACGGAAGCATTATAAAGAAGCATCGGATAACAAAACAAACTGTGGCAAAAAATGAACTTTTCATTTTCATAAATATTTTTAACAAGTCTTATTCAAATTTCTAATTGAAAGCTGACTTAATCCTGGCACTGGGTCTCTTAAAAAGTCCCTGTCGATTTGCTTCATCTCCTCTTAAAATAATGTTTGTTATTTTTTGCTTAACTTGGATATACTTGTTTTTCATATCTTATTATAATGTATTTACAATTATTATCGTTATTTACACAAAATGTTAAAATATGTTTTTCGAATTCAAAATCTCGAATTCTTTCTTTTGTTGAAAATATTTTTTCTTTAACCAGGAAAGTTTCAGAAAAGACTTTTAGATTCTCTTTCGGAGATTCTCTACGTGATTAATTAGAAATAATGAAATCTGCAGAATAAAAAGTCACAAACATAGCCAGAAAAAATAATCTTAAATGGCAGTGGGCATGCCACATTGCTTACAAGACTTGCCCTTGAGGCAGAAAAGTCCCAGAGTGATATAATTCACTTAATTCCTAGAATCTGAACCAATTATTGATGAAGATGATTTGAGGAAGGTGCTGGATACTAGCAATGTAGCACCGATCGGTATAGAAATCATTGAGGGAGGCCTATGTCCAACAGTGGACATCTATTGACTGAAACTATGAATATAAAATAACTGTGCCTGTATATCGTAATGAATAATAAAATTAAATGCCTGTTTTCATTTTATCCTTTATGTAACTTTCAATCTAGAGCAAATACTATTTTTTATTTTATTTCAGCGCGAAAAAGTAAACATACATTTCAATGCAAAGGAATAGTTTTAGAAATAGAGCCCTCGAAAACGTGAGTAAGTAATTTTTTCATTATTTAAGTTTCTACAACATGCAGTGTTGTATGCTTGCTTACACTGTGTTTAGATCACAAACGTAGTCCAAAAAAGGAGGAATTTTGTTATTTAAAAGGTCGTCGTCTTAAGTAGTTGTTTGTGCGCTAATGCAAAACTCCGTATACCGCAATTGTAACTATATCTGTGTTAAGTAATAGGATCGCCCCTCTGTTACACACATGTAGTAAAAATTATCAAAGCTTGGTTAATCTGCCAAATCTTCCGTGGGAGACATAATCTATGTTTATATGTGTGTGCATATATATCAACCCGGCCAGCGTAAAATTGGGTTTGGTAGACTTATTCTATGATAACTCTACCAAAATTTTAATAGCTAATCATTATTAATAGCAATACACGTGAAGGTAATAGAGAGCCCTTTGTCGTCATTCAGACGAACATTATATTATCACACACGTAATAGTACATTGATCGCAATAATACATTACTGCAAAGACTACGAAATAGGTAATTACAGGTTGAGTTTGAAAGACGCAAGCAAAAACAATTCTATGAAATAGCTAATTTAATTAGGCCGAGACATATACTAATATAATGGATTTATAAAAAAAAATATTTGGGAAGAAATATATTAAAGAAGTAATATAAATATTTATTACACAAATAATATTTTTATAGCAGTTTATTCAAAATAAACAATCACATTAATTATTATTAACATACTAAAATTATAACTTTAAGTCAAGATGAAATTCTTTGCCGTCTAATTATATTAATATTTTGACGTCAGTGCCGAAAGCCACGTAAAAACAAATCGTAGCAAGATTGGACAACACTCCGGGAATTGATCTTCATATAAATATTGCTTTGCGGTTTTTGTACTAGTAAATAAATAAGTAGCTCCGAAATCTCCTCCTTCGGAAATATGATAATAAAATGATAACTTTGTTGCTAACCATCAGAACTGCAATAGCCAGTTCCTTATTGTTGACAAATCTAGTTAAAACTAATTTTCATTTCGAACCAAATAAGTTATCATTGAAACAATCTAAAATTTATATTAAGTGCTACAGCATACATTCTCAAAAACAATATTTACTATTGCGAAAAATTATTTGTATAAATGCTATCTGATAGGAAATATATATAACAATAATATTTACTGAAGATAATACCTTAGTCCTTTAACAGCTTTTGTTCCCTCATTCCTTGAATTGTTTAGAAACATATTTTTTGTAATATTTGAATTTTTGGAAATTTACCAATTAATATTTTAGATTTTATTGATATTGAATTAATTGTTTAAATTATTAATAATTATTGAAATATATTTTCCAGGACCAAGTTCCCACAAAATGGATTTCTTACGATACCAAACAGACAAGATATTAAACAATACATTGCTGTAATCTTATGTGGTAAGAAATTCTATACCAACTCCTTAATGCTTTGCTGCCTTACATTTTGTCTTATATATTCTTAGAAAGCGAATATCGATTTATCTTCGTGGAATTTGACTTATCAAACATAAGTCAAATTCTGCTTTGGACAGTTCAAAATTCGGCTTAGGACAAAATTGTTCAAAGAATATTTTTGATTTATCTATTTATTTTGTAATGACGCCGTTAGCACACATTTCGTAGAATAAAACATTGTATGTACCTTATATTATTTTACGAAAGTTAATTCATTTGTTTGTGCCATCAAAAAGTAAACATGCGATCAAGATTTGTATGCAAAATACTTGGACGCTGTTTGTTTTGGACAAGCGGCGCATCCTTGTGATAAAATCCGACACGAGCGTGACACTATTATACACACCACTGAAAAAGCGTGCACACTTTTAAAAATAAATTAAAAATATTGAAAACTTAGATAAAGTAAAGTACAGGTTTAAAGTACAGTACCGGCTAGATCCCTTATTTACTGCCTATACACAGTGAGGAGTATATTAGTCAAATATGATTTAGCTGATATTTTTGACTTTGACTTGGGGAATAAAATAGACCTTATACTCGTACACACGTATACAATCAATACCACTTCCCTTTTGCACTCCACACCTGAATTATAATTATGTTAAGGATCTTTGGAGTTAGCTACAGATGACTTCATAGTGTACTGTGTGTAACTTTGTTTTCTGAATTTGCGGACCCCGTACTGGCGAATGAACCTTGTGATTTTTTGTCCGTCAAACATCACCTGAAGGGATTCCGCGTAAGGCTTTAGTTGTCCTAATGGTTCTCAAACTAGTTCTTTTAATCCAAATTATACGCTAACTAATTCAGAAAGTTAAAGTTGATCACAGTTATTAACACAATCACTCTGAACTTGGTTCAATTATACATTTACCTTATATAAAAAATAATTACTCCTTTATTGCGTCATAATCGCAAATTATTTCATTTATTCATTGATATTACAATTTTTCTTTTCAGTCGAGCTACCACATTCAAGTAGTTAAAGTATATTTTGTAATTTCAGGGTTGCTCCTATGGTCCACTTCATGGTTTTTGTTTAAAGACTTATTCTCTCCTTCGGGGTACATGTTTCACATGGTGGGAGTTGTGTTCGCGGGATATTTTGCCGGGCACACGCTAGAAAGATATACAACTATTAACCCAGTTGTTGGTATGACTTTGACAGGAGCGTTATACAGAAACTTTGGACCTGAAAATTTTTTGATTAATGACATTGCGAATGTTATTGACTTACATTTAAGGTAAATATAAAATTATTGTAATACTTTAAAAGGCTACTCTAATTCACTAATGTCTTATGTGAGTAAGGTACTCAAGAATCGATTAAAATTGTGTCTGGTTAATAAAATACTTTAAAGATAATAAATTCTATTTACGTGTACCTAATATTTATTCAGTATTTAAAACAAATTATTAGGACAGGAACTGTTGTTCTATTATTGTTTTAAACTTACGAACGCTACGTCGTACGTGAGTAATCTAGATTCAATTGGACACAAGACGCAGCTCTAAGGGAAAATATTAAACAGTCGATATCTGTTGAAGTGTCATATGTGACCAAACGCATTTAGTGATATTCATTCATTAAATATTATAGCCAAAGGTTTTTAGACCGCACAGTTCAATTGATCGGAATAATTGAACATTTTCATTCACTCGATATCTGAATATAACAATTTGGCGTTCGTTTGGCTGGTATTTTTGCAAAATCCATCTATTCTGAGCGACATAGGAGCTGTCTTAAGGTCAACATGAAAAGCCTACCCTAATAGCATGAACTCAGTAGTCAACTTTAAATTAAATTTATTATTCTGAACTAGTAAAATAGAAAGAATAAATTTTAATATGTTACCTTATTTAATTGCTCATACTACGGAGCTGTAGCGAGAAACAGTTTGTATTTCGAGTGAAAAACCTAAATGTGTCCCAGCAAAGGCAATAAATATGCTACTGATATGAACCTAAACAAATTACATAATAATGAAAATGGACAATGTGTGAATATGACAAAAGTCTAGAACCAAAGACTTGAATATCACTTTCGAGGTTTAAACATGATTTAGCTTTTCCGTTCCACATACAACTTTTATTACACTGCCCATGAATCATATATATATCCTTATTATCTTTTAAATTAGAATCTACAATTGTGATCTTATACGTTTTAAGCTTATATACATAGAATTACAGTTCAGTCCTTTTTCAAACACAATGTATATTAATAAAACAGAATTGAAATAAATAACAATAAACCTTACTTTACGGTTTATTGTTGGCACTTATCCCTTAAGGTGATCTGCCTTACGTCAATACAAAGATTTTAAATAAATATCAGTACGATTTTCCAATACCAGTACGATAAAATACAAATCAAAAGAAAATCAAATATTTATCAAAGTTAAATACATTTAAAAACTATTTTTTAATCTTCTTTTTAAATCAGTTTGGTAATCGAATACAGTACAAGCTCGATGAAATTAAACTTTCATTCAAGCAAAACCTAAATAGACAGATAATAATCATAAAAAAAATTCGTATCCAAAGTTGAAGTGTCTCGAGAAGTTATATCAGAGAAATACTCAATTGCTTTCAAACCAAACAAATTAAATTGGCTTGGAAATTTATTAATCCTTTAATCCCAGTGAATCTACTTGGATTGTGTAAACAAGTAGAAGTTATGCTTACAAAATCTCAACTACATTCGGATTACATTTTTCGTTTCATATCGCGGATTGATACCTACGATTGATACCACAATTTTTCTTCTTGAACTATCCGATCGTTTTATGGTTTTATTACTTAAAATGTTAGTTATATTTGGTAGATATTATTGCATTATATAATCAATATATAATATTTTGTTTTTGTTCATAAATTATATAAACTAGTTGAAAAAAAATGTTGAATCGATTAAAAAGTTGGCATTATGCAACTGACTAAACTATTATTTTATAGTTGTTATACCGCAAAAGTTAGTTATGTAACGAAATCCAACCGCTTCGCATAAAGAGAAGATAATGTTGGACAGAGAACTATGATCTTATTTCAAATCAGATGAAAAATTACATGCTTCTATACAAAATATTCGACTTTGTTATTTCTCGTATAATAATTCCATAATAACTGTAGTTAGGGAACCCCCACTGGCCGTAATGCCGTTCTTTATGGTGATAATGCCGGTCATTTTGTACGGAGCCTTGCGAGCGTGATTATGGTTTCAATATTAAAGCGTTTACACATTTTCTGAGATTTTCTTTAGCTGTACAACTAATATTCACCAGAAGGCAACTACGTTTTTCTGTCGTACAAAAATCAATACAATATTGCAATATGTAGGTATTTTAGTTTATACATTTTATGAAACTTCTGTGGAAGATACTAACTAGAGTATTGTAGAAAGAACAATCAGGCAAAATATGTATACATACGTATGACCAATTTCAGTAATATTTGGTTCTCTTTTCATTATTATTTCCTGTTGTAAGTCCTCTTCCTTTTACATTATTTTTTTAGTCATAATAATTATCATTTTTCAAGTCATGTACGTACAAATTTTAAAGGTATAGATCAAAAGCTTCCTTATATTTTTTTTCTACATAAAACTAGGGACCGTATCGAAATGGAATCTACAGCATCTCTAATGGACAGTCACTCCGCTCCGAGACTGCAAGAAATAAAGATAGGTCTTAGATTAGGACAATTCTCGATTAGATGAAGGACAATGGATTTTGTTACAGGCGAATTTACCCAGTTATCATCTTGACGAGAGGCCCTTTGTGCTGGAATTGGACATATATTAAAAGCAATTCATTAAAAGTGTTCTCATTGGCAACATTGCCTTGGATTACGGACTGCTTGTCTGTAGCTTTTCTAACACACCTTTTGCTAGGATTTCCTTGGTACTGGGGTGAGTGTTGTTTTTCTGTACAATATTTTTTCAAAATGGGAATGTTAAATGATTCTAATGCGACTAAAATATATAACATATTGTGATTAAAGCGCTATCATTTATTGAACGTATGGCCTGTGTATCTCCACCTGAAAAGGCTGCAGCCAGTCGGTCATGTATTACGATAATTCGGTCATCAATCGCAAACTGATGTACTAAAACAGTACAGTTACACATCATCGAAATTATATATTTGGCAATTATTCGTGTGATGATAGTTTAATAGACTGCACATTCTTCAAATCTCGATGATCAATATAGAGATATCTATCGTTAAATACTACTAAAGTTCTTTTTATAACTGTCATAACTATGTAGTCTCTGACCACTATCTAGTGATAAATACATATAAACATATGTATATACATACATAGAAAGCTTTTTAATTTAAACTCTTTAATCATCTTGAATTTGGAAATCGTTAATTATGTTAAAATTTTGTAAATTAAATTATATATACTACTACTACCATTCTTCTTTCAGGTCTTCATCTCGGGTCTATCTTAGCATCAGTGTCTCCCGCTATAGTAGTACCCACCGTTAATAGACATGGTGCGCGTGGTTATGGAACTAAGAATCAGATAGCTTTGCTAGTCGGCAATGCAGGAGGCCTAGACACTGCCTTCACAGAAGGCATATTTGGAGTTTTAAATTGTATATTATTTGTTAAATCGACATTCACTTACAAAATAGTGAAAGTAAGTATTTTCTTTTTATTATTTAACATATGAACAACGAGAAAATAACGAAAAAGTAATACTCAAAAATTTACTAAATAGAGATACTAGCTCGCTTTGAATTTGAAAACTTTGCAGTTCTCTTTTTGTTTAGAGAGCCAAAATCATAGGAGTATGGAATTATTTGAATTCCTATATAACTACTTGAACATAAAAATTAATATAACTTTAATTACATATAACACTGCTAGTCGTGGCATTTTATGTCTTTGTAGTCGGATCTGAAATATTATTTGTAAGACCTTTATCTCTAAATCAGTCTTATTGTCTCTTTTTCTAAATACAGTTTGGTGCATCTTTGATTGTCTTACCTGAGGGAGACTATATCACTGTCAATTATTAGGATGCATCTTACCTATTTCTGTTACATTGTTATGCTTACATTGTTATTATGGTTCTAGTTCAAAGAGCAAAATGTATGTAAAGTATAATTATTGATTACCGTGATTTTACATCTTAAGTTACAAGTTGGCAATGAATACTATGCTTTTTTATAGAATACAAATTTACAGCTACTCCTCATAAAAAGTACTACTATCAAATTCTTAATTTATTTAACTAACTCCATTAATAAACTGTCCAGAAATTTATCAAATATTAAAATTAAAATATTTGATTAATATAGGCAGTGCAGTGACCGATTGATAAGGGATTAAGTGGGGTCACGTAAAATGTTGCAGCAGAAGAAACCGTCTGTCTTCAAAAATATAACATTTAAAAAAACCAAGAATCGTATACGTAGTTTATGCTATCATAGCATATTTTATGGCTTATTATATTTTAAATTACAATAACTTGATCAGAAATTGCCTTGATTTAAAACTTTAAACCAAATTGCTCGCAGATAATATTCTGTTATAATGTAAACAATTTTCAATGTGGTGTTTTTTTTTTAATTTTCATAATCGCTTTTTATTGTTGTTTATTTAAATATTAGCTCCAGCGCGAGGACTTTTTTGGAAATTCCTCTCATGCGATCTCATTGACACTCATACGCAATAGTCGAGAGAACAATATACTCGTAATGTGGTTGGAACTACAATCCTTAAGGCGTCAACACGATTTGATGTAGACTCGAATCCGAGTAACACCCGAGTGGATTAGATTTTTTCCATTTTTTTATAATTACATATATAATATAGTTCTATAAAAATGGTACCTGATCTCTTCTATTATATTTTAAAGCTTCCGAAACCAGATTCACTCCACGGTGCAGTATCATTCTGGGTTTAAAAAGAATTTATTTTTCTGTTGATATTATCTTATAAACATCCTTATTTATTGTTATGTAAAAAAAGACCTAAAATAAGTAAATAATAAATCAAAAGAAACACCGGACAGATGTTTCCATAAATACAAAATCCTTTAGACAGAGCTACAAACTTTCTGCATTACTTAATTTCTGCAGGCGGGCCTGGCCGTGTTCTTGGGAATCGGCGTTGGAATACTATGGGGTGTGTTGGTGGACTCCGTCCCGGATCACAAGGACCCCGCCGCTCCCGCTCTTCGAAGTTTACTTGTTTTCGGTGGAGGCTTTCTGCTTACTTACGCCAGTGCATACTTCGGCTGGGGCGGCACATGTAAGCAAATAAAACTTCCATTTAATATCGCATACTACAAATTTAAGCAGACTGTAGAGATTTATATTTGCGTAGTCGACCAATACTTCCTTTTCGTGTAGTTTATAATATAAAGTTGGGTCTGTAAGCTTAAGGCAAAAGATGATATTATATCTTTTGTAACTATTTGCCTGTGTGTAAGTTTTTTTAAGCCGCAGTTGTCTGCTTTGCTGATTAATTTTGAATCCCTTTTCTGATTGTTTATCACTTAATGGTAAATAACAATAAGGAGAACTTTACCGAAAACTGAGACGTAACTAAGCTTGCCAACCAACAACTAAATACATTTCTGATGATGATCTATTATTATAACTATTATAATTATTGTTTAAAATAGTTATTATTAATTTAATTACTTTATAATAACGTAAGGTCAAAAATCACAATGACTTATAAGTAAAAATCAATAAAACCTAAAGGTTAGGAATGAAAAAGGCAGAACCCGTTATCAGATTAGCCCATTTTAATCTATTATGTAAATAGAGAACGTAATACAAAGGGACAAAATACACACGATTAGCCGCGAAGAGTTTGTTGTAAATACACATTTCATTATTCAAACTGCCGTTTTAAGTAATTCTCTGAAAACATTCCACTTATTTATATTTAGTATATCATACCTATTTACTTAGATATTGTTAAGATATATCTTGACAATGCTACGACATTTTACTTTATCTGTTGCATTTACGATTTATACATATTTTTTGTAAGTGTTTTAAAATTCAACAAGTCACTAATGACATACCATAAATTATAATGATAATAAATTAGAAATATGCCAGTGGTACTGGCCCACGTTTATTGCAAAAAGCATTAGAGAAGTTAGACTTTGAAATTCTTAAGACAGAATTATGCCCTCATAAAATTTATCATTAGAACAAAAATTTAAAAAGGCCACAGCCACGTTAATGTTACAAATTTGAGGTACGTTTCTGATCTGTATTTTCATAAATTTAAACCACTTATTTTAACTCTCATTTGCCAAAAGAATGGTTACTTAAAAATTCATAATATTTGGACATGATTTTTATGACTTAATAGTTGCTTGTAATGTAATTAAATGGTAAAATCAGTGTTGTAACGAACACATAGTACGGTAATTGATACTAATTTTGTAAAGGCAGTGAAGCTTAAATCTTTTGTTCTGGGGCCATTTTGTTATTGTTGTTAATATAATTTTAAATGCGTGTGAGCATACATATTATTGTTTTATATTATATATTATAATATCTATTTTAAAATATTACTTGACAATTGATAAGATAGGATGAAAAATAAACCTTCAGAGTTTCTTGCTCTCGAGAAAACTCTTACAGCTTCTAAAACAGTGTACACTTTTTTTTTTTATATTTACTCATCATTTTCTCGTACGTATACATGTACATGTTTAACTTGCTTTGTGTTCTCTTATTTTTTCTTCTTATATCTGCTTGTGAAGATCTATATTGAATAAAAAAATTGGTTGTCTGTAGAACTCCGTCTACTGCCGATATTTGAACGTGACAACGTCTATTACATGGTATTTTTTTCTGGGTGCAATGAAATTATTTAAAATAAATTAATGTATAACATTTATATTTTTATTTAATAGTTTGTTTAAATTTTCTGCTTCTGAAGTTATACATAAATTAATTATTATGAGTAATGTGCAATTGCACACTAAATACAATAAGCAAAGCACTAAATACAAAATAAATACGTCAGATCGGCCGTTACGCCGTTTCCGAGTATGCCTTCGGGCGCTCTAGGGGTGGGAGTAAAGTAGTCGTGGACTCCGTGTGGCGTCAGATTCGGCCGTTACGGTGTTTTCGAGAATGACTCCACGCAGTACCAATTTAATAGACGTTGTCACGTCAATAATATAATTTATATTCTCAGATTATAAAATCTTCACTCAAAGTTCTAGTTTCCGAAACTAAATTTAGTTATTTGTAAAAAGGCGTTATAAAGTGTAATCTGGTAGAGACTAAAAGTTTTAAACAAATGAAACGTATGAATACGGAGAAAATATAACGCAAAAATGTTACAACTTAATGAAAGTTCGGTGATCTGTTCAAAGATGTCGCTGCTAGCAACTTAAGTGAAGTAAACTGCGTTAATACCAAATTTTGTTTTCATTTCTTAAGTCGTAGACTCAGCACTATACAAATTAGTATTCCAGTATTCAAAAGAATTCTCAACAAATCGGACAAAATATACTTTTTAAGATTGCAATCCAAAACAGTGTAGCACTTCTATGAATAGCGCCATCTAGTGATATTCTCAAGAACTTTGTATAATAACACAAAAAAAATAAAGTAATGTATAACATTTATATTTTTTTACGTTGCCGTGTGGCGTCAGATCGGCCGTTACGCCGTTCGTTGATTCCGTGTGGCGTCAGATTCGGCCGTTACGGTGTTTTCGAGAATGACTCCACGCCGTACCAATTTAATTGACGTTATCACGTCAAAATTATTTTGATTTTGATTTGGTTATGACATACATAGATATATTGCCCTATGTTGTTTCAGAATAAGTGGTTAGTCATTTGGAAAAGTCATATCACAGATACTAATGTCTATGTGTTTTCATGACAATGCAAAGTTAGTGGAATTGAAACATGAAAATTCCCAAAACCCACGTGATAAAAACCAATAAATACTTTGATCTAACAAACCAACTAACAAGCAATAGATTGTTGGTTTAGTACGCGATTAAGATACTCACGAGGCGTATACCAGTTAAATTTCTCTATCATATCAAAATTAACTCGGATTGCCACGAGTTTTCGTGAACACTACTGGACCGCAAAACAAAGACAGCTGTCGCGGAAACATATAGGATATGGTTAGGTACAGAAGGGAGTTGTGATTGTAAGTACCAATGAATCGTAAAGGGCCCCTAAATTTACACCTGGGTCAGAAGCCTGAGGCACTGCTTCTGACTTCCCTCTCTTCAACACTATGGACTCGGCGATTTTTTTTAATGCTGTGTTCGTCTCAAATGAAAAAACACAGACTTCAGCATGAATAATTGATTGATGTTTTAACAAGTTTTCGAAGCAATTTTCCGAACATTGATTTCTAGGATCAAATTGTAATGTATCCTACACTAATTATCACTTACCTACACAGGAAAACATCGTATGGATGGACCTTTCCATATGATATTTACCTGTACCCCATTTCCAGTACCGTACTGATAAATATGTTTAATCCTTAGCTACTGAGAATAACAAGTACGCTATATAGTGTGCATTTAGGAACTAAATACATGAATCACCGCTGACATAAAAAATTTGCTGTTGCTATCTAAAGCTAAAGTTAACTGTGAAATAAAAAAAGCCATGAATAGCTTACCAAGAAAACGTGATAGTATAAATAACTTTACTATTGATCGAGATTAGCATGTGTCTTCTCAATCATTTAATAAAGCAGTATAATTAAATGTTTGACCATGATGATGATGATTAAGCTAAGATTTGGAATAAGTTTCATAAAGTGTTGTGCGCATTTCTAATTTATCATCGCCTTATATAAAAAACGATGGGTTTAAACTTGGCTTTGATGCCAAGATAACGATTTCGTTTTGTCAAGCATATCCAAATGTATTTAAAGAATCATATCACATATTTTTTATAAATATCACTATTAACTTGAAAGTTACTTGTTAATGTGACTATTGAGTCTACAAAAAACTATAATAAACCATATTCAAACTCTGGGTGCCAACTTCTGTTTTTCTTTTTGTTAGATATACAATAAAATAAAGAATTCTGTAAACACTGCTTTTAATCATTAAGGACAAACCATGATAAGATGAGGCATTAATAAAAGGTGACAGAACTTGTTTCGTATACGAATATTTCTTAGTACCGGCAGAAACCACAAAATCAACTAAAACAACTTAAATTCACATACAAATCCTTGAGACACCAGACCCGCCTAACGCTGGGACCGGCCACTTTGGCACCAAGTTGCAAAAATGCACCATCTATAATACACTTGGCATCACAATAACCAGGCAGGTTATGTATCATACGAGCGACCTTCCACTTTTAATATCTCAGACATTGTTTTCGTATGATAAGATATTTTTTTTATGTTCATATATAAAGTAAAAAGATTTTGATTTTAAACGCTTTCTAAAGTCAATATCAATTCAATCGTTGGCACAATGTAGAAATACACGGTGTTTGATTTAGACATAATTGTTTCCGCACTAAAGTTATATATTCAAAAACTGTTGGAATGCATCCAAGTCCCGTAATGGCGATATGTGGGTAGGACTTTCCTTTACGTAAAGTTGAAAAGTAAAATGGTTTTATCTTAATATGTAGATAAATTCCTAATTACGTACATACTTTCAATACCAAATTTTACACAATCATCATTTTTTATTTATTTATTATTTATTTATTTATCTACCGCTAATATAGCGTCGGTGGCGCTGTGGTCTCGGCACTGGTTTGTGCGCCGCATAGAATCGGGAGGCCCGCGATCTAATCCCCACCGTGTACCAATGTGTTTTTTCGTTCCGAATTTCATATGTACATTTATCCGACGCTCCTACGGTGAAGGAAAACATCGTGAGGAAACCTGCGTACATCTGCGAAGCGATTCAAAGGTGTACGTAGTCAACCAACCCGCACTGGGCCAGCGTGGTTGACTAAGGCCTAATCGCCCTAACGTAGTTAGGGTAGGCTCGAGCCCCTCGGTGGGGACGTATATGAGCTGTGATGAATATAAGAGCTTCAAAAAAATTCTCAAATGTATAGCTACAAATAAAATATAAGACTGTCGTACAACGAGAGAACGTAATTAAATCGATATACATTTGCCCCGTAGTCCAAGTAACGAAAACTATCATTGTCGTGTAGCGGAAGGCTACGGAGAAAAAGAAAGCTAAATATAAAACAAAAAAGGTTAGGTAAAATGTACCGAAAATAAATAAAAAATATTGAGACATGACCAAATTTAAACGGTCGACGTTTAAATTTGTTCGATGAGTGGTAGGGGATAGCAACAGGCTAACATCCCGTTATCTGTGTCGAATAGGACGGGAGGGATCGACACATTGCCACCACTGCGCATCCGACCTTGACTCGGCCCAGCACACGCTGGCGGAGTGCCCCGCGTGGGCCTCCGAGCGCCGAGTCTTGGTCGCAGAGATCGAGCGAGATCTGTCTCCGCCGGCATTGATTGCGGCAATGCTGGCGGACGAGGGAGGTTGGAGGCCTGTGGCCTCCTTCTGTGAAGCAGTGATGCGCTAGAAGGAGGCCTTCCAAGCCCCTTAGGTAGAGGTAAGGGAGTTGAAACTCCACAGCAAGAGGCTTCAACTACCACTAAACCCTTCAAGAACACCTCACAGACCACGAATGAGCGTCTATGTCCATACACAGGCCGCTGTGCTCACTTAAGCTGCTCGACCTGCCCCTAGCCTAAGTAAGGAGGCAGCTAATATCCCGTAGTTACCCGTAATTATCAAATAAAAATACGAACATAGAAGTTATTTGGCTCTTTATGTGGTATTTGATTATTCACTTTGCCACTATCGTTAAATATCTCGATTTATAGTATATTTTGTAACATTGATTTTTGCTGAAATTTAAGAAATAAAACTAACACAGTTATTTAATTTCTGAACTTTACGACCATGTTATGACATAAGTAGTAACGTAATGGAATAGCTTTGTTATCTCTGTGATAAGTTACTATGCCAACGCGATTTGACTATGATAAGAAAGTTATTCTTGGATAACGTAAACTATAATAATCATTCGAAACAACATTGCCATGAATTACAAATATTTATCATCAATTTAATAAAGTGTAGATTCGTAACCATTATATTATTATTATTATTCTACATGTTGAAAAAAAAAGTAACAAATTAGAGTTCTTAAATGAGAATTGAGAATGTGTTAAATGAGACCTATTATCCAACTTTGATCCTCGAGCTCAAGTTCGTGTACTAGCACACGGTAATCAGTTTCTCTATATGTTGTATTGTTTATGAATAATCGTGTGAATACTTATACTTAAAGGCAGCCGGTAGTGATGGCGCTGTTCAGAGGGTCAACAACGAAATCATTGTCGAAAGCGATGACCGGCTATTACGGATCTTATCACACCTCACATAATGAGGTCTATGGTTGCGTTGGGTAGTTTTTGGAAATTAAATCAGGGGTGATGTGGCGATTTAAGTTTACTCTTGTAACCATATCATGGTTCAGATCCCGTCTGTTTATTTCACTACTCTGATTTTATTATCATTGTATAGATTCTTGTTCGCGAAAAACTCGCCCCTTGAATATTACTGGATCTAATCTAGTTTGTAGTTAAATGCATCAAGGTCGATCCTTAGGTAGTGGCTTAGACTGGGTGGATGCAATAATCTTGGTAAGGAGCTCCAGTGGACGGGACGTGGTCCAATCTGGCGAACCCGGTGGCGGTGGTGGGGGTGATAACACAAGGAAGCACGTGCTCCCGGTCATTATGAATGTTCATTTATGTTATTAATATATATTTGTCCACCATGGCATAACAAATTTAAAAGTGACCAATACCATTGATCGGAATCTACTCTTTTCTAGTATTAGATTTTATTATTATATATTATAAACATAACACCTTCTTTATTGGAAATAGAAATTAAATTTCATTACACGTTTTTACAAATATTGTCATAATTATTGCTATCACAAATGCATGTACTGTCGTTTAATTCATTCGTTTAAATTAGTAATGTTAAATATGTTTACGTCATATATAAAAATATTTGTAACATATTTTTTTAATTTTGTCTTTTCAGCATTGAAATATGTTCTTCCTTAATATTAAGGAAGAGCTTTCAGCTTCAGCTTTTGAGAATCATAACGCAAGCATATGTTTGCGTTAAGATTTTATGTGAGCAAAAGTAATTAGAAACCACGTTTATACGTTTCGCTGATTTGTTAAATAGGTAATGACACCTTGAGAATCGAATAATTTAAGAGTTCTCTTTAAAGTGAACAAACATGATATTTTCATTTTGTAAACATACCTGCCAAAAAAATTGTTATTGATAATTTAATACTTATAAATAAATTAAAACGAGCATTCCCGACATACTTCAGACCCGAAAAAAAGTACAGTTGTATCAATATCTAGTTATTGCTAAATTATTAGGCCAAACACTATCAGTAAAGGTAAATTAAGGTGATTAAGGTGTGTTATTAAGTAATGAATAACCATAAATGAGTGATAAAAATTAATATCTATTACCGTCAAATACATTGGATGTACAGAGTGATACCCAGCGACAAGAACTACTTATTGTGACAAGAGATGTGAACGTTTATTGTATCAATTGCTTTTAATGGTAAAAGGAGTTTTCATATAGTCCAATTCTCATTTCTCATTTCATAGGCTTCTCAACATCTTTTAATTTATTTAAATATAACAGGAGCCACTCTCTAAATTGGCTCCCCAAAAAACAGATCAATATTGATGCAAAGAGAGCAAAATTAATGTGAGCGGCTCAATGTTTAAAAAGATTTGTCTATAGGATATTGCAACGAAACGGCCGGCATTATGACATTATTATACTCACAACCTTCGACCCTTCTACTCTTGTGAATTCACTCTATCCGGTCGGCGAAGGTAAGACAAACGGCAGGTGGTGGAACCGTAGAGTATAGTGGAGAAGCATCTGTATCGCAACTTACCGACCGACTACCGACTTGCCTATAGGTAATAAATGTAGAGGCATAAATTACCTATAGGCGAGTCATCAAGTCGGAATTTATGTGGTAGATAAGAGTATCTACCACATAAATTCCCCACCACTGGATGATGCGGTCGAAACTTCCCTACGCATTAGTCATGTTTACATGACATTAACTACGTGCCATGAATCTTCAGTATATAGAAAAATGAATGAAAAAAAAGCCTTTATGAGTGTGACCTTATCAGTGTTTAATTATACATGTTTTGTACCAAATAAATTTTTATCTGCCTTATAGCAATGCAACGTATTTTTACATATGTTTCGCCATAACACTGCCAAAATTTTACAATCTTTTCTCTCCTTTTGTTATGATAAATACTAATATTGACGCGTAATGCTGTTAAAAGAGAAGTAGCAATAAAAACTAGTACGTGATAGTGTCCGTATGCTCTAGCCTTAGCCTATCTGTTATTTCTTCCTTCGGCATTCTTATATATCTTTTGTGTATGTACATCTGTTTTAATATCTTTTGTACATCTACCTCTCTGCTCACCTGAAGGTTGACTGGTAGAAAATGTCTAAGGCATTAAGTCCGCCATTGTACGACAATATATGTATATAAAGTTTAAATAAATAAATACTTCACAATTTGCTTCCCCATTTCAACACTTCGATTAATCTGCTAAATACTTGTTCTATCATATGCTTCATGACATTGAGTACTTTGAATACATTGACTAACCTCGATTTTACTCTTGGCCTTACCGCTATTTAATAAAAAGTAATATAAATGCGAAAAACCTGTATCCAACTGTAATACCTATGATTTATTGTCGTCACAATGCAATACATGCATGGGTAGTGTCAATAGGGACAAGTATCCGGGTAACCAATAGTATCCAATTGCTTCAGTAATTGTGCAGTCACATGTTGGCCTCTGCTCAATTGGTTTAATAGCACAGCTGTTTTCTCGAGATCTAGACTAATATTTATTTTCTTAAAATTTTTGTCAAATGTCATATGCTATTTTCACAAATCAAATTATCTTTTTTTTCCAATTATTATTATGAATGCTTCTGGTTTCATATTTTACTTTCAGAATCTCATTACGTTACATTCGAGTCAAAAGAAATGAATGTTCGTGTATTTTATTTCAATGACCTCTTTTCAGTCAGAATTATTTTTTATCTCTTTGTAATGTGATTCTTGTGGAAGCTCTTGAAGAAAAGCAAAGAATTTTGTACTCTAAGATATTAAGCTTAAAAAACAAAAATAAATTTTGCATATTCATAATATTCTACAATATTTGCGAACACTAATGGATATAAAATTATAACGAAATTCAAGCTAATACGAAAATGAAAACATTTGTGTAACGATATCTTAATATATATATTTCTTGTGTGCGTGTGTATGTGACTGAACTCCTCCTAAACGACTGGACCAATTTTGATGAAATTTTTTGTGTGTATTCCAGGGGGCTTGAGAATGGTTTAGATTCACAATACGGTCATATAGATATTGTTTTTCAGCTAAATTATTTATTTAAAAACATTTGAGACAACGTGAGACAACGTGACATTTGAGACATTTGACATTTGAGACATTTGACAGGACAACGTCTGTTGGGCCAGCTAGTAGTAATATATATTCTATATATATACTTTCTTCGCCCACCTCACTAACTTATAAAGCACTGTCTCGCTAGTCATAACTGTTATAATTATAATGCTTGGCTTTTTTATTTTTATAAGGTTATTTCCAATAATACGAAGATTCTTTATGAAAGTATTAAAATTGTGATAACAGATTTATATTATTTCCATTTCTAAAGCCGGCGTCGCAATTATGGTGTGCGCCAGCACTGCTGCTACTCGGTGGGCCCGGCGGGATTGGCCTATTAATAACAATCCTGTATCGGAAATCTACAGAGTGCTCTGGCTCGTGTTCGAGCCCATGCTTTTTACGCTGACTGGATATTACTTCGACGTAAGTTATCAAATATGAATAAAATATAAATTTAAGTTCAACATTGTCACACAAAATTATAGTAATAGCGTTGAAGATAATAATAAAAATTTGTTGCCTATGTTACTATAAAAAAACGTTAGTTCCTTCTGCCTTTAAAATCATCCAAATAGTTAATCTTCATTTGAGTATAAGGAGCAATTAACTTATGTGAGAGAATGCAGAAACGTTTGCCTATGCTATAATGAGTTATTGTCGTTAGTGAGATTGTCAGATGCGTCATGTATTTTTAGCAAGGTACCAAATTATTGTTTTTTACCAAATTATTGTTGTATCTACTTTAAAAAGTCCATATTAACATCGAAACATCTCAGAAAAGCAATTTTGAAACTAGGCTGCCAAAGATACATTTACCTAATTCGTTGAAAGTATCATCACGGTTTATTTTGCAAAGTCAAAGTATATAAGTATTCACTATTAATAACTGCATATCAGCATCCAGATAAAAACTATATGTTCTTATCTGGATGATCGTAATGAAGATATACATTATTTTAAGACAAAAGATCGAAGATAATGCCTATCAAGATAATTTTTCTCCTTTTTTTACACTTATAGGTATTTTTTAATCGATACAGTCTTACTGCCTTTGGAGTGTCACCAACTGTAACCTGTCACTAAAGAATTTTTTAATTTCAACAAATTTAAAACTCTTATTGTGTCTTGCAACATGACCCTTTACCTGTGTCTATATAAATTCTATTAGATTTACTTCGCAGTGGTAAGAAAGTAATCTCAAGACGGTGATACCGAACTCGAAACAAATTTTTGTTTTTTATAATTTGCTTTTTCTCTTCAAAATTAAAATTCTTTAAATGCAGGCTTATCCAACTTACGACAGTGATAAAGCATTATACAAGATGAAAACAGAATCCCTTTTTAATTTCAATAAAATTTACCTTAACCACTCCTTTAAATTTTCTGAATTCATTTTGTTGTGGTATTCACTAAAATTTAAATATTCACTAAAATTTAAATTTAATACTAGCTTCCAATGTGGCTAATAATAAAACGTCTTCCTTTTCCAGTAGGAATATTAAGACCTGTTGTTGGGCCATCGAGGAAAGTTTGTGCCGGCGTATTTATATTGAAAGTCAACCCAATATTTTTGTAGTGTACCTTAAATGTAAAATAAAAAATATTTAAATAATATTTTTAAAACTTAGTGGTGTATCTATACACATACTGATAAAAGTAGAAGTACAAAGGCAAGTAGAAAAATAAAGAAAATTTATTTACTTCCATTACCCTCAACTCATCTTAGTAATAAATGAATATGCCTTTGACTGCGATAGTCTTTTATAGAAATTAAATATCTCTGCGCCCATAATTATGCCCAGCCTGTTGATTAAGGAGCTCATTTGAGACTTGTATATTTAAAATTAAAATGTTCACTATTGTTTTCGTTATATCAGAGAACAGGGTCTTCAGTCACAGCGACTGTGTTCTAAAAGCGAGTGAACATAAGTTTCCAGTTTTTTAAGTTATTCATTAAAGGTTCACCTTAGGAGCGGGGAAAATAAAATACAGTAGAACTGTTTAATGTTGATGGAAATTAGGAATATAATGCGCAAATAAGGTTTTTTTTCTACATAACCTAGAATTAGAAATTTAACATTTTCAAATTAACATAATCAGCTCCACATTTTCACCATATCAGTTTATTCAGTAATGAAATAATTCAGTCAGGAATGTATGTTTATTTTATACAAATTTTCGCCTAAGCAAAAATTCCCAACTTATGATAAGCTGTAGTGTATATTATAATCGAAGCCGTACCTATCGACTATATTTAATATTCATTTCACCAAATATACCTCAGGACTTTAGTCCTGATTGATTGATTGATTCGTGCATGTTGGCAGTGAAAACGTACTCACAATGGGCCTTTTAATGCGGCTGAAAGGCACCCAAATAATCATTGAGCCATGTCCGGTTATAACATAATTTTATTTATAATACAGTATTCCTTTTTAACATAAAATGTATCTATAAGAGTAAATACGATACGAGAGATATAAAGTAAAAAGAAAGATATAAAGAGATTATATATATATATACAGGGTTATATAAAAAACATTAATAACCTCGCAGGGGTATATTACTGACACCATAAACAACTACTTTTGTTCCATGACTTTTAATAATTCATCAGATTTTTAATTCATCACACTTTCATACAAAAATAAAAAATATAGTCTAAATGTTCGTAATTCTACGTGTAGCTAGTAAAAGAAAGCGTTAGTGAGGTAAACAAACTGCGGGCACATCAAAGGCTTAAAGGAACGAGCGGGGAAAGGGTAGCGGGGGCGGGGCGCTTGAACTCTTGAACTTGACCTATAATCTGCCGGCCGGCAGTCGGTCGATCGCTTTGATGCGCTTGCGTCGCGCGTCAAGTGTTATTCGGTAGTGCGTGTTGCAATCGTAAATATCATTGCGCGATCTTCGAGTGCACGATGGCGTATCAATATTCGAACGTAGAGTACACAGAAATGGTGCGAATGCTTGCGAGGTGTGACGATAATGTGTCTGAAGCCTGTCGACAATATGCCATACGATTCCCGAACCTGCGTACACCTAGCCATGTAACAATGCTAGCCGCCACACAGCGGTTACGAGATTACGGCCAATTCCGTGCCAATACAATGAGGGATAGTGGTCGTCCACCGACGCACACAGTACGGGAACAAGAAGATATCCTGGATTTTTTTGAAATTTATCCAGCAGCTAGCACTAATGACGCAGCCAGGCGGTTCAATGTCACGCAGTACTTCGCGTGGAGTGTCATTCACGGTGAAGGAAAATATCCTTTCCATTTTCATCGTGCGCAGGAGCTCACTGAACCGGACAAACCCGCACGAGCTGCTTTTTGCAATTGGTACTTAGCTGAACGGCCTACTATTTTATGGACTGACGAGGCTACATTTGGCAGAGTGGGGTTATTTAATACCCGTAATGAACATTTATGGTCTTATGAAAACCCTCACGAACCCAAACCGCATAATTTTCAACACCGCTTTAGTGTGAATGTGTGGGCGGGAATTGTTAATTCTACGTTACTGGGCCCTATCTTTTTGGATAGACTAAACGGTGAAAGTTATGAACAATTTCTTACCGAAACGTTACCCATATTAGAAGAAGACATACCACTTGCTGATTTACGTGGTATGTACTTCCAGCAAGACGGAGCGCCGGCGCACTATACTCGCCGAGTCAGAGACCAACTGAACAGGATTTATCCTGGTCGATGGATTGGACGTGGTGGGCCTCGCGCCTGGCCTCCTAGATCGCCAGACATCACTCCTCTAGACTTTTATTTGTGGGGACATGTGAAATCATTGGTGTACACAGGACATGTAATCACAAGTCGGAACATGTTAATTGAAAAAATAATTTTAGCGTTTAATCAAATTAAAACGAACTCCGATGTGTTATTGCGAGTGAATGAACAATTGATTTTTAGGTGTGGACTTTGTGTTGGTTGTGAAGGTGATTATTTTGAACGCTATGTGCGCGATACTCACCGACATCCACGAGACTTAAACGTGAGAGGTAATCATTTGTAAATAATTAAAATAATTAACCTGCTGATTTAAATAATTTATTACTCCAATTACTGTAAATAATATACTGATTCCACTTTTTAAATACGCCTACATTAAAAAATAAATATGGATAATTAATACCAGATTCAAGGAACCATTAAAGAATGTTTGACGTAGCTATCAATCCTTGCAGTAGGTAAGTAATTTAGATACCTACATTATTCTTATTTTATTATTTAATGTAGCCAGTCCTAAGCCTGGTTTAAAGTATGAAGGGAGAGTGTACTCAGTCGTGACTCAGTCTGCCTATCCTACATACATTACTTCTTCCACATTTTGTTATTACTTTTTATTAAGATGTTTTGTATTTAGGTAGGTACTGTAAAAGGCCATTTCCATTTCACATATGTCCAATTGCTGGTATAATTTGATCTTGAAGGCGGGAAATCGTATTGTCAGACCGCTACCGCTGTACCGCCTTAGGATGGCGCGCGGCGGAGGCGGGGGCTGCTGCGCTTTGTCAATGCACGAGAGGCGTACGACAAAATAAATAGAATTGAAATGTGTTAGATAGTGCAACGGAATCTTGTAAGTTTGATTTTGGCAAAAGTATTATGTTTTGTAAAAAGTCATGGAACAAAAGTAGTTGTTTATGATGTTAGCAAAATACCCCTGTGAGGTTATTAATGTTTTTTATATAACCCTGTATATATATATATATATATATATATATATAATGTGTGAATGTTTAATTTATGTATTATATTAAATATTTCAAATGAATATATAAAAAATAAACCCTCAGTATTTTGCCTGTTGGTTCAGATCAGATTGTCCCAATTCCCGAACAAGTGTAGAGTCACTTTTGAACGTAGAAGGGTTTGTGTTCTCTTATACTGAAGATATTAACAAATGCCTTTAAGGGTCTATGTTCAATTAAGATTAATTTGATTTTGATTTGATTGAGGGTTCAAACTGTAAACTATAAGCAAAACACTTGTAACATAAAAAAGGAAGCTAAAGTATAATTATGAAGTTATACTTTTTTTATTATTTTGTTTATTGTTTCTAATAATAGCTATCATTTATAAGTGTTTTTCTTTTCAGGGATCATCAATGACACTCACAGAATTCGGATTAATACTAGCCAGTATCTTTGGCGCTCTCTTCTTAAGAATACTAACTGCTTTCCTTCTATGTCTTGCAAACGAACTATCGATTAAGGAAAGTTTGTTCGTAGCTATCACGTGGATACCTAAGGCTATTGTGGAAGTAAGTATTAAAATATGTACTTATAAAATAAAACATATATATATATATATATATATAAGAAGAATATATATAAATAAATATATATAAGAATATATATAAATAAAGATACGTCATCCTTTCGCCGTTAATTTTGACGACTAGTCCTGTCCATTTCAAAAGCTTAAACATATCCTCCAACGCAGCTGTGAACAATTTCAGTGATATAATATCGCCTTTCTCACATCTCACGGAAACCGTATCAGTCTTAAATTTAGGTACTGAAAGACATTTGAGTTCCTGAATTTTGGAATGAATTTGACAGTCCGCCGACTAACTTTATGGTGTCTTCGTATAGTGACTGGAAAACTTGGATGAATCTATAGTCTATGTGGTACCTCTGAAGAGACTAAAGTTAAGCCAAGCTCTTAACGGAGTCTGTATTGGTCATATTCTACCAAGTGTATATAAATACTAGCTAAATAATATATACTAACTAAATAGCTTTCTTATATAACGCCAAGTATTCGAAGTTCAAATAAGACTTATTGAATATAACTTACTATAAAAAGTGTGTGTTCCTTACACAAAGCAATTACGGTGATTGATTATTTGTGTTTTTAGCAGTGTAATGCCCTGGTCGTTGTGTTGGCCACAGCATTAAAACTTTAAACTAGCCCGCATTGAGCCAACGAGCGCTAATGGCTTCGAAACTCTTTCAGAATTTTCTGACATAGTGAACTTTTCCCGGTGACTTTGTGAAATAGCTCTAAGTAGATCTACATGTTGCTTTCAATCCACGACGAGAAAATTATTGTATACGTTAAATATTATCGAACAATACACTTCGCAGTCCTCCAAATAAAAGTATATACAAGCATTACTATGAAGTTCTGTATAATATTAGTTGTGTTCACAGTTTCGAAAGTGAACGAGTGTTCATTCTTTTAAGTCTATAGAGAAATAGATACATGCATTGTGCTTCTTGATAAGACCGGTCAAAAGACGAACATAGAACTTATCATCCGGCCCTCATATTATAAAGCAGGATTGCACATTTTCAAAAATAATGGGATCGGCATGTTTGTAAAAAATAAGACGATTGTCAAAATTTCACAAATGAGTGTAGTTCGTAACAATTTGCTCAAAAAGTAGTGGTTGATTTCAAAAATAAAAATGTAATATTCAATTAAATACTCGTATACCTAGTCAAAATACCTAAACACACACTAGTTCTTCAAAATTGTCTCAGATTCCTACAAACCTCGAACAAAAAATACGCAATTGCAAGCGTAGAAATTAAGCTACATACCAAAACATTTGATTCATTAATAAACTCAAAAAGGTTTTGAGGGTGACAAACGAAATTGAAAATTGGAACTCCTCCAATGACTTTCGGAAGGAAAGAGTCTCGAATTCCGGAATTTTTTACACCACGGTAGGTCCTTGAATAATCTGTGTTGTTGTCTGCTGAATAAAACTCAAATCCAATGTTAATTATTCAAGATGATCAGCAATGTCTATTTTTAAAATATGATTCAGTAAATGTTGTTAGAAAATTTATATTTACTCCTCATTGACGTCGCTGCAAAGTTATAAATTTATGCAAATATCTACGTCATTATTAATTATTAATGTTTGACCACTGCAGAGGTGAATATTTTTATTAATTGGTTGTTATTATGCTGAATTAAGTTCGTCATGATCACCCTTTTATTTTTTTATTTTAAAACTCATTCATTTTAACGCTAAATATTTATGCTTTTTGCCTAAACCTTTCTGAAAACTTTTTTTCATATTATTGATGTTATTATTTAACATTTAATAAGTGGCAAGAGACCATAGGTTTATTATAAAAACCAACTCTCCAGAAGAACGGGAAGTACACAAAGCAGCCAATTAGTGTAAAGTGAAACGAACCGGTGCGGAAACCTGATACGAGCAATCGTCATCACTGTATTACAAAAATATAAGAACCAAAGTGGACCAAATATCTATCTTACGTTTGACAAAGACCTGGAAGAAATCAACAACAAAATGTCTATATATATAGACATTTTGTTGTTGATTTCTTGTCGAAGACCAAGATGGCACTTTGCTTTACGAGGTAGCCCAAGTAAGGAGTTGCTAAACAAGCAACATTTAAATGTGTCTCTTTTAGACGGTGGCATGTCTGCAATCTAAAATTTATAGTCTGCATAATATTAGACGAGATATATAAATGTCTTCGTACGATAAAGAACCGAAAAACCGCAGGACGACATACCGATCCAAGCATAGACAATGATGGATCTTTTGACTCAATTCTCAACAGCCGCATAATACGTAACCTTTGAAAGTTAAGCATAATCACACCAATTTATAAAAGCAAAGTTAGTGTAGTCAAGGCTCCCCCAAGAGTGCACTGTCGCCGACAGTCGCGAAAATAGATAACATTCGCTACCTTGAGTCCGTACTGCACGAGCCAGGAGAAGTAGACCACGACATTCAAGTGTAATAGTACATTATAATATTAGTGCGTTATGATGGTTATCTTACATGCGAGGCGGAATTTCAGCCCGAGCCGAAGGCGAGGGCGCAATTAAGCCGAGCATGTTATAACCAATACGCACGTATATCGTACGACGTTTTTTAACACATTTGCGAGGAAACAGAAAACAAAAACATTTAAATAAACTCAATCTGTGAATGCACACTGTTGCTTTCCCGCCATTTTAACAGTTTGAATAGCAACAGCGCGCGAAATGGCAAATAATACTGTTATGGAATTTGTATGGACTGTAACTTAACTATTTGTTTTGGTAACACACGCGTTTTTTATGACCCGGTTTACATATGTAAAACCGGTGGATTTACATCAGCTTTACGAGCAAAGGTGTTAAAAATAACTATATGACTAACTTTGTGACACCCAATAATCCTGCAACTGGATCTTGTTTTAACACATTGGGATTACTAACAAAGTTGTCTGTTTCTTAGATATGAGTAGAATTTACTAAATTCAGTCAACGGCCTCCCCGTAGACGAAGTGAATTGCTGTTTTACTGAAATAGCGTTTGATCGGTTGACGATATACATATTATTGTACGGGGATCAATGTATATTATATAGCAGTTTTATATTATGAGTACAGTAGCATTCAAATGTACTGTGAATTTATATCCCGAAAATACAAATACCATAGTCAAAAACCCACCTTAACCTTGGATACTTCCTTATACAAAGATTTTATGTTTGTCGAATTCCGTCAGTAATCTTGGTATTTACCTACTAAATTGCTTTGTTTCCGGATTATAGACACCATTGTGTAAGCTAGACTGAAAAGAGGGCTATAAACTATTAATCCGTAGAATACATTTCTAAAATCTTAAATCTATATTGGCACTAAGCCATATGAGCACTGCGTCTTTATCAATTATTAGTTTGTACGGAAATATAAGCGATTTTAAAGAATGCGTGATAATATACCCTTCCATAAAAATATACATTAAACTATCTTATATTTAAAAGAAATTTGTGACGCAATATTTATACACAACTTTAAAAATCTTAATAAATTCATATTTTAATGAAAATACAATACATTCAATACAATATAATCAATACATATTATAGTTATAGAAAATAATAATTTTAATAAATCCCTTATATTGCGTTCCCGATAGGGTCCATAACGTTGGCCTAAACATCATTTCACGCCTTATGTAAATTATAGTTTGGGAATAAACGATTGAATTTGAATGTAGTTTGTTCTCCTTTCTGCTAACTTTTAAAATCCCTAATGCTGTGTTAATTAAGACAAAAACGGCATACTGTGTGTGTACTCGTATTGTGTTGTGTTATGACGTTTTACGTAATTGATTAATTAGTTATAAAATACGTCCATATTATTCATCTCTTTATACGATGTCTAGTATGAAGTCCGTTATAATTTCAATTTACTAGAAAATAAAATTTTTACAAAGAAATCAGACTTTTAAAATTTCCGCGTACTTTTCAACATCCGTTTCTGCTTCTGTTTCCGCAACTTTTACAACGGAGATTTAAACGGAAGCTTTTATTTGACGGATTATTTTTTATAAAATATAACTTGCCACTACTAAATTTTGAATATTAATAAAATGTTCAATTGTTCAATATATCTAATCTAGATTTGGTGATGTTATTTGATAGTTAATAAAGAATTATATTTGTAAACTAGCTGTGCCCGCGACTTCGTCCGCGTGGAATGTAATAAAAAAAATAGATTTTTTTAGTAGCCTAAGTTACTCCTTATTACATAAGTCCCGTCCAAATCGGTCCAGCCGTTCCAGAGATTAGCCGGAACAAACAGACCAACAGACAGACAAAAATGTCAAAAATATGTATTTTGGTATGTGTACCGTATATACATTCATATGCATGTAGTAGAAAGCGGTTATTTTAATATTACAAACAGACACTCCAATTTTATTTATTTATATAGATTTGTTTTGTTTTTCATATTATTTACACTTCCGATTCTGTATCCGTTTCCGTTTCTGCCAAAATTTACTTTTGACATCTGACCATCATAACGCACTAATATCGTAATAAACTCAGAAGATTTATTCCAAATACTACAAAGGCTATTAAGCCTCAAATAATCCTTAATAAAAGTGTCTAATATCTTGGTAGTACCTATCTGCCTGCCATTTAGAATCTGGCTAACAAAAGTTGGCCCCAGAATATTGGAGGCAAATTTAAAAAATAAATGCATGACAACACTAAAATTATACTATGAAAATTGGAATAACCCACTTTGATACTTAGTAATTTATTATTAAAAATATATATGTAATTATTTCTTGGTATTAGTAGGTAAAATGCAAAGGCTTTTTTCGACATAATTTCAAACCATCGGTGTATAGTAAAAACTTACCAGTCATTGAAGCTATTTCTTCTAAGTACTGATTCTGTTATTATCCTATCTTTCTGCTCTGATTCAGTGAGATATTCAATAGTTCTTACTATTTCATCAACTCCTTCGACATCTTGCAGATTCTCTGTTAGAGAAAGTTAATCGTTTTAAAATTACTAACAAAAATACAACATAAATTAATAATGAGTATACGTAAAACATAAGTGATGTTATTAAAATGAATACGTTGACTGATGCGATGTACGAATGAATATAATTAGTTTTATTCAATACGAAGAAGCGTAAGTAACATATTTGTAAGGATACGTAAATTATAAATCAAAATTTTATTATGACGACTGGATAGGTAGGTGTTCAAAGTATCAAAATAATATTATCTACTAACCTATGAAATTCAACCTTGTCAAATTGACGTTGACGTTCATACAGAGTTGCTATATAAAAAGTTCGCAAATAATTCCAGGGCCTACTTTCGTTAGCCAGACTCTATATTAGTCTCTAGTCTGAAATCAAAACATCAATTTGCTTTGAGCAATCCACTGTAATATGTGTGTAGTAAAAAAAAATAATGTTAATCGCTTGTTATTTGATTTTGCTAACTGTTAATGTGTACTTACACCGGATCGTGTGAGGTGATAAGTTGCTAAAGTCGTCTACTTTGAATGAGCATATAAACGAGATTGTAGTTAAATTTGCTAATTATACGTTCACATGTATACTTCTCACAGTGAAAAATGTTACTTTTAATGTTCGTTTACGTTCACTTTCTTCGAATTATGTTACATATACTTTTATTTTGATATACATTTATGATATCAAGATGATAACCTTTAGATCATTTATCAGTTGATAAATCTACTAAGATATATTTAGAACGATTTGGAATAAGAATGATGAACAAGACAGTGACGACATAAATTGTGTGTGATAATTTGATAACATGATTAAAGATAAAATTTATTTATCGTATATAATTTTTACTTGAATTTAATAAATATGATTTTTAATTGAATATGTATAAATTATGTTACTGAGGATAATTTAAAATCACGGCAACTTAGGAAATTGCATTGAATCTCAACAGATTACATAATTTATAATTCGATCACGCCAAGTAGCTACGAATATTGCTCTTTCTATAGCCCTTTGACTGTCTGAGCCGCCTTAAAAAGCTTGTTGTAAGTAGCCAATTTCCAATACCATATAGCTTCACTGACAACGAGCACGTTTAAAAAGCTTTTATCTTGAGGCTCTGCGGTAGATAACTGAGAATATGTCACGTAACTTGTCAAACGATGCTCATCTAAGTTAGTTCCTTTTTCTCGAAGCTAGACATATTTAGTTCAACTATTACCCAGTCTCAGGTAAACATATAAATCAACGTACAGCAACGTATCAAAGTACAGCCTTCTACAATATACCTTCAGCCTTGATTCTACATCAGAATTTAACGTACTTTTCTTCTTACCTGTGTTCATTCTAATACCCACTTGTTGGGTCTCTAACTAACTGTTCTTTGATCTTCAAGGATTGTGCACACTGCTTCCATGGTCTCAGTCATGACTACAGTATTATCTGCAAAACAACTGTAAATGATGTTAGCCTGTTTTACCCCGCTGGAACCATGCCAGTCTACAGTTATGGTTCAGTACTTGTATTGCTATTATGGCGTTATCAGTGGAGACTGAAGTGAAATCTAGACCTCAATGGAATCGAAGGCTTTCTCATAGTCCATATACGCCAAGCATACTGACTCACTACAAATAACCTCTAACAGCAACCTGCTACAGTGTATGTATGTGTATTTTTTTTTTGGAATCTGACTCGTTCGGAAGGCTGAAAGGCAAAACAGCTCGCGGGTTATAAGACGGTGACGGTGAAAAAAATATAGATATGTATTCGGTTTATCACCAAAACAGCTATAAAATTTCTATTACAGATAAACAAGCCATTTCACTGTACTAAAACTTGAACCATATCTCTACACCACCCTGACTGTACCTGAAATTTGCATTTCAGCTTGCATCCATATGCTTATTTATGGGATCTAGCTTGTTTTTTGAGACATCTACATGAAATTATTCTGATTTCGCTGTCAGCAGCTTTGGCTTTAGCTTTCAAGTCTCTTCATGGCTAAATTTTCGATCACAATACGATAGGTCGAGTCGATGCTGATGTTTACTTCTTCCGAAATTTCCCAGATCGTCCCGATTATCCGTTCACTTAGTCCATGACACATTTCGGCATTTTGATAACCAACCACGGCGTGGTATGCTTTCCACAAATGTGAGACCATTTTTAAACTTCTTGTACTATTGTTTAATCTGTGCTTATAAGTTTACTGTATAACGATGCTATGGCATGTACACCGAAGGCCGTCTGAATCTTTTGATTGGTTTGCACCTTGCCCTCGTAAAATTTATCCAGTAGTGCTACTAGTTGTCATGTATTAAGTGTGGGTACTTGTCACTTTATTAGTAAATAATAATGCTGATATAGTGGGTAGTCATGGATGTGCTGTAACTTCACTTATTAACAAGCTACTGAGCTGAATAGATGTTGTAATACCTATTACTAGTTTTAATTACATTCCTTGAACATAATATTGGCGACGAAAGGTGAAATTGAATAAAATGGCCGTAAATGCAGTGAAATTTAGTGAATTTAACCCACAAACAGATAATTGGGACATTTACCTGGACAGACTTAATTTTTGTTTTGAAGCTAATGGCATTGTTGAAGAACATGTTAAAAGAGCTAATTTTGTGACAGTGTGTGGTGTGCGTGTATATGAAACTTTATTGGCATTAATTACGCCAAGAAGAGCTAGTGATGTGACATTTTCAGAAATAGTGAAAATATTAAGTAAACATTACAGTCCAAAACCGAATGAAATATCTGTGTCATTTCAGTTTTATAAGCGCGATCAAAAAAATGGTGAATCGGCAGCGGAATATATCGCACAATTACGAAAATTAAGCTCAGGGTGTAACTTCCAAGATTTAGAAAGAATGTTAAGAGACAGACTGGTTTGCGGAATGTGTGATGACAAACTACAGTATGAATTATTAAAAAAAGATAATTTAACTTATCAAAATGTTGTTGATGCCATGTTATCGTCTGAAAGTGCGGGGCGAGACACCCGAATGATACAAAATGCTACACATTCGTCTTTTTCGAACACACCCACTACTTCTATGCCGCAGAGTACATTGACACCTCGCGAATCAACTTATGAGCCGATGGATGTCAATGCAATGCAGATGAAACCATACATACGATTTTGTTACCGTTGTGGGGACCGGCACCAAGGAGAATGCCGATTTGTAAACACAGTGTGTCGATATTGCAAGAAGAAGGGACACATTGAGAAAGTTTGCATAAGTAAAAAGAAAAATGTTAAAAGTGTTAATTTCACTGTGGAGGAAGATGATCATTTAAATGGTATTTATTGCGTGCAGGGTAAAAGCCGCACACCACCTTTTGAAATTGAAGTATTTCTTGCAAATAATAAGGTAAAAATGCAAATTGACACGGGAGCCAGTATATCGATAATGAATGAAAATACTTGGCACAAAGTATGTGGTGGTCTACCTAGGGATGCCTTACAGCCAGTGTCATTATCACTACGTACATGGACAGAAACACCAGTAAAATTGTTAGGACAAGTGACATTACCCGTATCATATAAGGGAGTTTCACATGATATGAAGATGATGGTGGCTAAGGGTAGTGGACCAAATTTATTAGGCCGTGACTGGTTTGGCCCGCTCAACATATCTTTAAACTTTAATTTCATAACAGATTCTGATTTATGTGATTTGAATAATATATTGCAGAAACACCAGTCGGTGTTTAAGGAAGGTTTAGGTACATACCATGGAAAACCAGTTACAATTCATGTTAGGAACGGAGCGACACCAAAATTTCTTAAAGCTCGACCAGTGCCATATGCTATTAAACATAGAATTGAGGCAGAAATAGATCGATTGGAAAGAGAAGGCGTTTTACGCCCTATAAGTTATTCAGAATGGGCTACACCAGTAGTACCCATAGTGAAAAAATCAGGAGAAATTAGACTTTGTGGTGACTACCGTAGCACAGTCAATGAAGCTACAGAATCAGACACATACCCCATGCCCACAGCAAACGAAATATTTGCAACTGTAGCTGGTGGGATTTATTTTACGACCTTGGATTTGGAACGAGCATATACACAGGTGGTCGTGGATGAAAGCACTTCACGGCTCCTAACATTGAATACGTGCAAAGGATTGTATACTGTACACCGATTAGCCTTTGGTGTGAAGGCATGTCCTGGCATATTCCAGCGTTTAATGACTTCATTGATGGCTGGAATACCAGGTGTAGCAGTGCTAATCGACGATATTATCATTAGTGGCCGTACCATGCAGGAAATGCTAGAAAGACTCAATGAAACTTTAAGAAGAATTGAACAATCTGGACTACGACTTAATAAAAAGAAATGTAATTTTGCAAAGGATTCTGTGGAATTTCTTGGATTTGTAATAGATGCGAAGGGTATACATCCAGCATCTAGTAAAGTCGAATCGATAGTCAACACACCGGAACCAAGAAATAAACGAGAGTTACAAGCTTTCCTCGGGTTATATAATTTTTATGAGAGATTTATACCAAACAAGGCTACAATCTTGGAACCACTACACCGTTTACTAGATGCGGCACAGCCATGGAGATGGACAGATAAAGAACAAAATTCTTTTGACACAGCTAAACGGATGCTTACATTTGATTTAACTCTTATACATTATGATGTAAATAAACCATTGATTATCACTTGTGACAGTTCAGAATATGGGGTAGGAGCAGTATTGTCACATAAATTAAATGACGGGAAAGAACAACCAATAGCTATGGCTTCAAGGACACTGCATTCGCATGAACGTCGTTATTCCCAATTGGATAAAGAGGCTACTGCTATAATGTTTGGTATTACAAAATTTCACAACTACATAATGGGAAGGCATTTTTGTATAGTGACAGACCACAAACCTTTGCTTGGAATATTTGACCCAAAGAAGCCAATGCCAAACATGCTATCACCGAGATTAACTAGAATTGCGATAGCGTTAACCTCTCATGACTATGAGATAACATATAAACCAGGCCCTCAGATTGGAAGTGCTGACAGTTTAAGTCGCTGGCCTCTACCAGTACCGGAAACACCAGAAGAACAACCAGGTGAAATATTATTAATGGCAGAGGCACCCGATGATTTCCCATATGATGTGGAACAGATAGCTAAAGAGACAAAGCGAGACCGGTTATTAACCAAAGTTTTTTATTACATACAAAATGGTTGGCCCATTAAGGAGAATAATGTTGAGATGCGACCGTTTTGGTTACAGCGCACAGATCTATCCATACAGAATGATTGTATATTGCTAGGTAACCGTGTAGTAATACCCGTAACTCTCCGTCAGCCTACATTAAAAGTGTTACATAAGATACACTCAGGAATTGTGCAAACTAAGGCATTAGCTAGAAGTTACGTCTGGTGGCCAAGGCTTAATGATGACATCGAAGTACTGGTGGGATCTTGTACCAAGTGCTTGGAAAATCGACACATGCCGCCCAAGTCGACTCATGATTGGATTACACCCACTAGACCTTGGTCCAGAGTACATGTAGACTTTGCAGGTCCATTTCATAACAGATATTTTTTTATCATGGTTGATGCATACTCCAAATGGCCAGAAATATTTGTGGTGAATAATATGACTTCGGCCACTGTGATAAGATTATTGAGAACAACATTTTCTACACATGGCTTGTGTGAAATATTGGTTTCGGACAATGGGACATCTTTTGTTTCGCAGGAGACTGAACAATTTTTAAGAGCAAATAAGATACGGCATATAACTACAGCACCTTACCATCCAGCAACAAATGGGTTAGCTGAACGTATGGTGCAGACAATTAAGGAAAAATTGCAAAAAATGGATGGCTTGTCATGGGACATTAGAGTTCCAAACCTCCTACTTGGTCTCCGAGCTACACCATGTACAGTCACAAATAAAAGTCCCGCTGAACTTATGATGAATAGGAGATTAAGAACCCTGTTGGATACATTACACCCAAATAATTTGGATAATAAAAGATTAGAGAATGAAATAAGAAACAATAGTCAGCAAAATCATCGCGAGACAAATATAGGTCAAAAAATTATGTACAGAAATTATTCAATGGGAGGACCGAAGTGGTTAGCAGGTACAGTCTTAGGAAAATGTGGTCCATCAAATTATAAGATTGAAACTGAGAGTGGAGTAATAATCAAGAGACACATAGACCAATTAATAAAAATTACACCTTCTAGTACTCAAGAAAAAGATGATCGAAGCTTTCCACTATATTTGCCTGATACAGTTACAGCTGATGCACATACAGAGGGGAATACCAACAGGGATGAAACTGATAATATTGAAAATAGTCAAGATCAAGACATAATAATAGAAATTCCGGATACAGAGAAATGGGCCGATATGCTCGGAATTCCAGTGCCTACAAATTCTACAGATGGGACTGTAGGGAAAATAAAAAATAAATTAAACATCCATTCTAAAAGTCCATATTCGAGACCCAAAAGGCATGATGATAATAATTACTTAAATTAATAGTATTTCAATGGGATTGATTAATATTTTAGATTTTTTTTTTTGTGTAATTTTTGTTTGTTTTTGTGAGATTAAAAAAATTAAGAGGGAGGATATACCTAAGACTAATAGTCCTAAAAATGATTAAGAAAAGTTTACAGTGTATTCTTATTATTTAAGTGGTTCAGAGATAGCTTAATAGTTAATATTGTGATTTTTACATAGGGGGAAGGTATGTCATGTATTAAGTGTGGGTACTTGTCACTTTATTAGTAAATAATAATGCTGATATAGTGGGTAGTCATGGATGTGCTGTAACTTCACTTATTAACAAGCTACTGAGCTGAATAGATGTTGTAATACCTATTACTAGTTTTAATTACATTCCTTGAACATAATACTAGTACTGACATTTTATTATTTCTTATATTTTATTTGCATAGAAGAGTACCACAGATAACCTCAACCGAACACTTTTCTACCTACAGCAACTGTCGCTATCAATAGGTAAAAAAACATAAACACTTGTGCACGAAAGTTACAAGTTGGTTCATGCAAGGGTGCTCGATTCAAATCTATTAGGTTTTAGAAATAAAAACGAACTCGCCGTTTATGATTATTCTATTCACAGACATACATACATATATACACTCACGCCTTTTTCCCACGGGGGTAGGCAGAGATTACGTCTTTCCACTTCCACTCTATTCACAGACACATATAATAAATATATTTAATAGTCCGTAGCTACGAAGATGGATATGGAGAGATCAAGAGGCTCTTCTATGGTTGGAAGGGTCTTTTTAAAGTTACACCTTTTTATAACACATATGAAACCGCAGACACAATGAATAATCAAAATAAAAATAAAATTAAAGAAGGACAACATCAGCAAAGTAAATTAAAATATACAAATATTTTTTTTCAGGCTGTGCTGGTTAGAGTAGCTAGCGACTCGATAGGACAAGAAGCTAAATCACAGGATAAGCAAATAGCGTTACAGCATTCAAATATAATCGTTATAGCAATATTAATAACGTCTACAATTGGGTCTGCTCTAACAACAATAACGGGGCCGCTCCTATTATCAGCAGACTCCAGTGATGCTCCCCAAGGTACGCAGATAATTTTAATGTAGATACGCTTGCTTTTATTAAAATAGTTTACAATAATTTAAATAAATGAATACTAATAAAAATATAATCTAAATAAAATCACCAAGAACTTCTTATGACAGGATATAAATATGTGGTGATGTTTTATAACCGGATCATATGCTTCAGTATCTCCGTCTAATGTTTTTCTGCAGCGAAACAGCAGTATTCATATTACTCTGTTACAGTTTGAATAATATTTGAATTGGGTTATATATAATCGCACAGTGCGGTTCCAAAGGATTTTCCTCCCGCGTACACTTTGTTTGCGGAATGAGCTCCCTGCCGAGGTTTTCCCGCAGGGCTACAGTATGGGGTTCTTCAAAAGGGCAGTAAATAGGTTTTTGAAGGGTCGGCAACGCGCAAGTGACACCCCTGGTGTTGCAAGTGTCCATAGGCTACGGTAACCGCTCACCATCAGGAGTGCCGTAGGCCTGTTTGCCACCATCGTGGTATAAAAAAAAACATTGATTTTAGGGATGCGTTAAATTTAACTCTATGGATCTTAGGATGATGAAGATTTGTTACGAATCCCATAGGATTAGTATCGGTGTTTGTAGATAGTCTAGTTGTTTGTTAGTTTGAATAATTGTTCAGTTTTAATTAATTCAGCAGATTTTTTTTTATATTTTGATTTGATCGAATAGAGAAACTACAAATGTAGCCCTCTCCAAACATTGCTCTTTCGTTGAGTTTGAGCCTCCATATACGGAACAGAACGGTTCTTTTAAAGGGACCAAGTTTTACTTCTATATGTCATTATTGCACGAACCAAAGACTTTCGGTTTTAAGGTACTGTAATTAGATATAAGACACCACCTTGACCCTCCCGAAAATATAAGAGATTGCTACTACTGCATTCTCAATTCTCTTTCGTGTTCCAGTAACCTCTCTTTAGACCGCAGTGTACTTGCGTTATAAGTCATGATGCTAACATTTATCGCCATTTATATATGTATACCCCCATGGTAGGCAAAGATCACGGTTTCCACTTGTTACCATCCAAACTTCTTTAACTTCTGCGACTTTAATTAATACCTACTTTCATACACGTCTTGATCTGGCTTTCTATGTACATATCACCTATTTGGTCCAAGTATGTTCGTCTAGGTTGTCCCCTACAAACAGGCTCATGCATATTAGCTTTTTAAATTTCTTTCGTCAGTTGTCTATTGCCTTTCGTCCTTCCTTTTTACGTGTCCAAACCATCCAAGCATTTCCTTCTCGATTTTTGGCCACTACCTCATCATAGATTCCGCAAATTTCGCTTATCACACTATATTGCAATTTACCCTACATATATATTAATGTACGATTTACCCATACAAATTATGTGACAATCAACATATGGTGTCATAATTATAGTGCGATTTCTGATAACGCAGCACACTGTAAATTCTACAATATTTTTCAACAAATATACTACTATTTAATAATAATAGAAAATATTATCCGCTTTCCTATAGTTGATAAATAGGTAAATGAGTAATATTTAAACCTTACTTAAATTAAGCTTACTAAATATTTAAACTCACGCTTAAAAATATCACGTAATACATTAACCATAATAAAAACGTGACTGACTGACTGTCTGTACGATCAACTTCACGACAGAGCTTCGAGAAAACAGAGACTAAATGAACGATTTGACAATCGACAACGACACGGAGATAAAGTCTTGTATTTAATCAGTTTAGCAGGAGACTTTAATTTAGACCAGCTGATTACAAACTGATTACAAATTTATAAACTAACTACAGTGATTATAGAAAATATTTTCTTTACAGAACCGAGCCAACAACAAAATCCACACCGTAATGGCGTCCTAGTCAGAAGAAACACAGTACCAGGCTCGTTATACACTGTAGATACTAAATAAACAAATTATAAATGCAACCTGTGCCTCATTGATATTGCCCCTAATTACCATAACAATATTCAATAACCAGACAGGAAAGTTGGAAGCTAGAGATTACTTGGAATCCCTTTCTTGTATAACAACAATCATCAAGAAACCTGAATTTATAAGCAGAATCAATAGACCCATCTCGATTATCTATTAATATTATTATTTCAAGAATATCTCAATTCCACTAAGATTGTGTTCCAGTGCTACTTCAGCTTGATGTAGATACGTTATGAATAGACTATCCGCAGAATTCCATGCAATGCTATTACAATATACCAATTGAAAAGATTTTAATTTTTAGAGTTACAGAAACTACATACATTTATATTTAATTTAAAATTATTATTTTATCGAATCTTACAATTTGATAATTAGAATAAAAACAATATCAAATCTCGAGAACATAGTTTTTTTTTATCTTATAATTTTGTACATTTTCATAATTATCTAATTGTTTAGTTTAATGTCTATTGACATATATAAAAAAATGTCTATTGAAATATATAAAAAAACTAGCTGGCCCAACAGACGTTGTCCTGTCAAATGTCTCAAATGTCAAATGTCTCAAATGTCACGTTGTCTCACGTTGTCTCAAATGTTTTTAAATAAATAATTTAGCTGAAAAACAATATCTATATGACCGTATTGTGAATCTAAACCATTCTCAAGCCCCCTGGAATACACACAAAAAATTTCATCAAAATTGGTCCAGTCGTTTAGGAGGAGTTCAGTCACATACACACGCACACAAGAAATATATATATTAAGATAAGGGAAAAGTTAGTATTGTAAAATTCAAAGATTGATCAGCTACTGCGTCACAGAAATACGTTTTTTAAAAAAAGATACATGTTACGTATATAAGTAGTAGAATAGTTTGCTCGATAATCAGTTCAAATTGAAAAATAATTTTGATATAATATTACGCTATGATTGTATATAATATTACGCTTCGAATAATAGCAGTAGATAAATTTCATATGACGACCTCCATAGTCGAGTGGATAGTACACCGGTGTCAAGGTGTCGCCATCTCTGAGGTCCCGGGTTCGAATCCCGGCGGGGGCAGATGTTTGTGTGATGAATGCCAGCATTTGTGCCATAGTCATGGTTGTTGATATATATTTCAATAAAAATTATTTATATATGTATAATATATGTATGTCTATCCGTTACCCTAGATCCCATAGCAGAAGCCTTATAGAGCTTAGTTTGGGCTAGGCTAATTGGTGTAAGTGTAACAAATTTTTATTATTTATTATTATTATTCATATAATGGCTTTTTAGCCATATATAATACTGTTTGGTTTGTATCATTTGTTATATTAAAGTGTATATTTTACTGTTACTTTCATATTTGTTTTCACATTCTCTCCTTAATAGTGGAATTTTTTACAGATGATGTATTTTTGTTGCTGCAATAACAACAAAACTAAAAAGGAAAATAAATAAATATTTAAGAGGACTCCCTTATCACATACGTGCTATTTTACGCATATTTATAGATAATATTACGGAACTCTTCGAGTGCGAGGTTAAGTCGGACTTGTTTTTACCCCTCTTAATTAAAAATTTTCATAATTCAAGGCAAACAATATTCTGGAATTGTAATGTCAATATTTATATGTATAAACTTGTTAAACAAATAAATTTCAATTGCATAGTTTCACGATAAAAGAAAAGCTTAATAATTTACGAATTTTTTATCAATACATTCATGTTCTTCTGGCGATTTATAGATTATTTTTTGCTACTGTATCTTAATTTTTTTGTATAAATTGATTTAGATATTAATAATAATATAAAGATATCTTGATTGAGAATCTGCAATAAAAGGTGGGTCATACAATGTGTTACATTAATGATAACGTAAAAAATAGCATCATTTACAACTAAGACAATTATTGAGATAACATGTGTGGAGTTAACAATGTCATAACTAACGACGTTAAAACAAAGAGAGCAAAACAATCACGCAAACACAAGACACAGCAAATCAATCCACAGGGTAAATGTTCTTACTATTTTAAAATTAGTTAAACGCCTTACCTTTTTAACTGCGTACGCCACTAAACTATGTTTGTACCAAGTATTTTGTGTTATTTACTAAATCAATGATATCAGTATTTATATTTCAATATTGATCAACTTGACTTACATTGGGCAAAGTGAATTTTAGGTGCCGACCTTAGCATAAGCTGTAACAAACTGATCTGTGACAGCACAGATTCTGATCGAGCCTGAGAGGGGTAAAAATCAGCAAAATAAAAATTGTACTACAAACACTATATTACTGACTCTTTGCCTTATACAAAATAAATCATTAATGATTATCTAAGTATAAATACAGTTTCGACTACATTTGTGGATCTACCTTTGGCTATTGAGTACGAGTCTATTGGTTTTCAAATAACCTAATTGAAATTAAATAAAATGGTTTATTTTGCCAAATAATAAAGATTTACTGTTACATGTAGGTAATTACATAAAAATAATAACACATTTGAGTAGTCGGTGCACTGAGAGAAAATTATTGTCATTGTATCAAAAAAACTTTAACCCCACACAACCGTTTAAGGCAAATTGATATAGATACAAAGTTTTTATTGTCAGATGTTTATTGTGATTATAACAACATTTATTAGCAATGTTAAACGTTGTTACAAATACAATTTTTATTAACAATGTGAACTTTGTTCCGGGTACAAGTTTTTGTTGTCAATTTAACAACAAAAACATTGTTAAGTCCCCCCCTACATTTACCCCCTAAATTTGCAGTTGCAATCAAGTGCAGGTACTAGACCTGCACTTGATTATACATTTTGACTGATTTTGAAAAGTAGTTGCAGAAGGTTACAAATCTACCTTTTAACGTAAGTTTCTTTGCTCAGGTTGGAAAGTTTGCTCAGAGCACATATTTAGCAAATAATTTAGGGTTAGGACCGCTGAGGTAAGCAAACCTTATGGGTAACAGGATAACAAGGGTGGTACTTACCCAACATTTTATTTGTCAGATGACTAAGTCCGGCATTTATTAAAAATACCCTTAGGGCCTCGTCGTCCATATTGAATATCTCGCAATTGTCACTCATTAAAATAGTTCTCAAAGTGGTTAAAAACCTATGTGATTTTTGATTCGTAGCACGTAACCGGTACCGGTATACTGATTTGGTCCACCAAAGGAATTATAGCAATTTATTGTAATCCTGTCAGGTGTTTAAACCGCTAAAACGAAATGATATATTCACACGCGCTCAACGATCACAGGCAAATGAAACAAAATCAAAATAAAACTTCGATCAACTGACAAAGTTCGTTAAATCATTAGCTCCCCCCGCCGCCAATTCATGCCACTTACTTTGTCAATACGCCAAAGTTAATAATTAAAAATGTATCTCAGCACAAAAGGCACTTTGCTATTATTTTCTTTTGTGAATCAAACAATTTTAAATTTTGATAGATCTACAAAATATGGAAATCGTTGACAACGTAAAGTTGCGACAGTGTTAATAATACTATAACTTAAATAAAATGACAAATAACGTATTGTCCACAGATTCATAAAAGTTTGACAATAAAAACTTTGTGGCCATAGATAAATTAATTTATATTCTTTACCTATGTATTTTGATGCAAATACAAAAAAATATTGACAACGTTTTTATTGTGGCTTTGTTAGCTATATTTTTCCTCAGTGTGCATTACAAAATTTGTATGACACAAACACAGCAGAAACGACACTAGTATAAAAACTGTATTGCGGCAGCCTAGTATCAACGTGTCGTCTCCAGTTTAACCTGACATTTCAAAGTATTATTAGAGTGTGGTAACTTAGACCAATTATTATTTTTCTATTTATTTTTTAGTTGAATTATTATCGTACATTAAATAACATTAAATTTATCAACGTCCATTTCTTACTTTATAGAGTACCGATTTATATTACTTTATTAATTTTAATATTATTATTATAATTTGAGGCACCTTTTTCATCTCCCGATTCCAAAAGTGATATTAATTTACTATTTTTTTACATCATATAAGATACCCTAATTATTATGTAAGATTACCTATAAGAATTAAAAAATTGCGTTAACAGGTGGGTCAATTCACCAATCACACATTGAGTTAAGTTAGTTAATATAGAAGCTCCGTTTTCGTCTTGTTATGGAAATGGAATGTTGAAATGTTTATTTGCAGAGACGTCATTAGTACAACTAAACTGCCATTCAGTGGGCATCATGCGAGGCTAAAATTTCAAAAAATAAAAGAAATTTCTTATTTTTTTTATCAGAGCTATTCTATAATATTGCATTATAGATTAGCTATGATAAAAAAAATCATTTTTGAAACAAAAATTGTGATGTCATGAGAGTGAACGCGATCTCTATCACTCTCATGATGTCAATGCTATGACAAACAAGATTAAGTAATTTAATTTTATTAACCGTAATGAAAAAAAAGAAAACAAAAATTAATCTCACGATAATCGATAATCATTATCTCAGTCTGCTAGCATACATATTACGACGGAAGTGCCCTAAGAATAAATATTGAGTTCATATTTTTTAATAATAATATATTTTTAAATATAAATGACCTTTATTATTACATTACAGACTCATGTAAGAGTACTATTTTCAAATGATACTATTTAATGCTGACAGAGAAAAACAACATAGTGCTCTCTGTAAATGTAATGTACTCGTAAGTATAATAATATGCCTTCAAATTCTAAAAAAACAAAATACATCTAAATTTCAAAGCGCCATGTTTCTTTCTCTGCACGTTTTAACTCTAAAAGCCCTAAATTTACTAACTCTGCAATTCTGAAATTTGTGTTTTGGCTATTTTATAACTACAAGATCTTGGCATAAGAAAATAATGAACAGAGAATAGAGAATAAATTTTCACATATATAATACATACACCTTATGCCTGTGTAATGGTATAATATGGCCAATACCACAGATAGTGACTAAGAGGTAGAGATTAAGAAGAGAGGTAGAAATTAGGATGTGTAATATTAAAAGCAGGACTCTACGTGAGATCTAATAACTTTCCGACAGGTTCCGATGAAACCGATGCGTCGCAATTCACATCAAACTGTTTTGATTGTATTTGGTTTTCTAAGTAGTAAGTTTTTCGTAAAGCATTCTGATTACACCTTTGAGCTGTTACAGCCGAAAAGCAATACATAAAGTCGATCGATCTCTACCAGGCCCGCGTGGTTTTCTTAGGTCCAAACAATATCAAGTATTAAAAAGTTTTTGTAATAAGAATTAAAAACATAGCTATTTACAAAGCTAAAACAAATAGAAAATAATTATAGAACTGAAACTAACTCACTTTCAACATGTAACTCGGCTTCATCTTCATGAAAACCAGTCTATAAATAGCTCTGAAATAACAAGTGTCCGGCAACATTATCACTTAATACTAATTGCAATATCGTTGCTGTTGACAGTTCGCTTTGATGACCACATTACGAGTTCAGATCAGTTTAGAACAGCATCTCAACTTACATTACGTAGCTAATATCTTGATCTATATTCTGTAAAATAGTAAGTGCTATTCGGTCAACCTTTCTAATGCATCACAGTGAGTATTATTAGAAATTAATATTTAAAAACTAATTATTCTATTAAATCAAGACCCGTCGCGTCGAATATTTTGTTAGCGTTTTTCTTATTTATAAATTTACTTATAATACTTAATTAAAAATCAAAGTCTTAAACTCAAATTTGTGAGCTTAGTTTATCCTTAACAAATTTTCTAGAAATGTGTAAAAACTTATTAACACTTCATAAACTCTACGTTGGCTTAACAAAGTAAAAGGTATACAGTTGAAACATTCGATTGGGCCGATTAAAGCTTAGTCGCACCGGACGGTTAAGGCGTCAACAGTTTTTTGAAGACGCGGAAGCAAGCTAATATTCTGGGGAATATTCAATTTAGGTATTTTCGTATTTATTATTTTTTTAAATAAAATACAAAGACACATAGACAATCGTTTTTATAAATGTATTAATAAAAGAAACGAAACATTTTGAAAATTCCTCTTTAATTTATCTAGACCACGTTATTTTATCGGTCTACATGCAATCTCATGAAGAAGGACGCTAATTGTCCACTATGATCAGAATTTATGCAATTATTAACAATCTGATCCTTTGCTTTACAATTACTGAAAATGTTATCTAAACAAGTAGTTACTTTTCTTTTGTTTTTCTAAATACTATTCTTAGTGCATCTACCAGAACTGACTGAAATAGTTTCAAGAATGGGGTCTGTAGACACATATTATATCAAAGTCATCAAGTTCCACACAAGTCAACACAATGGTTCGTTCAATAGAAAGGAATACTATGTCTTTTCGACCCTTAAACTGGAAGTTCGTGTGTAAAATTATTAGGGATCTATCACGTATAGCAGATTTCCTAGTGTACAAATTCACCATCTGGTAGTTTCGAAACTAACTAATAATTCAACATTTTGTGCCAGTATTCTGTAATACAAAGTTCATGTATATTTTCACACTTTAAAAATAAATTTATTTCCGGTAAGACTTGAATATTCCGTGTTTACTCAAGCTGTGACTATATGTAAAGGGAACTAAGAATTAAGTATGCGGATTGTTTGCCATATACTCGTAATACGTGGTAGTCACCAACAATGATGTTTTACTATAAAGACATATACTGCACAAAGTAAATTTGACCCAATTTGCATAATTAAACTTACTACTTTTACGAAATTATTAGGGAGTGATACAGGTCATACTGAGAGTGTGGGACGGAAAGAGAGACAGAAGTGTTGCGCTAACCGGAGCGATGGACGGCGTCTTTATTCTTTCTAACGTCAGTTTCGATGCGCTAGTGCGATATCTACCTCTTGTTTTTATATAAAACTTTTGATCACCAATAATTAATACCGGGCATGGAATCTTAAGCAGATTCGCATATTTAATATTTATGTATATCTTATTCGATTAATTGTAATCGAATCTTAACAAAATATAATGTGCCAATTCATTTTATTACATTGTGATGCAATAAATTAATTAAATGCCGATATATTAACTACTATAATCTGTTTATATTGTTTTATAGTTTTAAATATGATGCCAATATGTAGTGCTCAGTCATGATATGACTTAGAATTTGCGACCTAGATTTAGGGATTTACAATGTATTAACATCATTAACGTTATCTATCTAGCCATATTCGATATAATTCCTCGATAGTCATCTTTGTTAAGCTTTCAGCTTGGAATTCTAATACACTTCCGGATGTTAATGAACTTCTTTTAGTTTTCACCGGATAGATCGTCGGACAAACGGGTCGGCTCGGGAGTTGTGTGCCTTGGCATGCCAAAGCATATAACGTGACACCCCTCACTTTGCTAACTCTATACTTTTGTCATCAGGGTATTGACTGAGATTCAGATATTGCCTCCAGCAAATACATCTTATCTCAACTATCCTGGGTATGAATTGGAACACTCCCTAAGGACTGGAAGATCAGAGTTTGTGTATACGTTAGAAACCATATTGGTTCTCGGTACTTCGGCAATTTTAGACCTCACCATCTAATGACCCCATATAGATAGTAATGACCATCCTTGCTTTTAAATAAATAAATAAACAACAGCAACAGCAATAAAAAAGCAACAGATTAAAATTCCTCATTTGGCAACTTATCATAGAAAAATTTGTAGCAATTAAAGAAAATCTTACGTTTCTGTTTTTGTCACCACCAGTCTCATTACGTCAGGAAGTGCCCTATCGCCCACTAATTAGACATTTATTCATGCTCTTTTTTATTTATACCCTGAGGCCTGCTTTCCGCTACTTGTTGGTGAGATGTGACACCAAAAGTTTCCGATATGCTCCTAAAGGCTGTGTGTTCGCTTTTGTCTTGCCTTAGCCAGACAACTAGAATGGAGTTGCAAGAGATGCTCGACAAATGAAAATGTAGTAATATCATAATGTCGGCGGCATAAAATGTTTATTAAATAATAAATATTGGTCATCTTAATAATATTAAAATAACAAATTATTAGTATTTATTTCAAGAATTAAAAATAGAAATTAATAAAGGCAGTAGGAAATGTGAAGTATCACCCACGATACTCGTATAGCCAATCTGGCTACTACATATACACAGACAACAACTACACAATCACGTCTAAACATCATGTACAAAATCGATTTAAGTCGTAAATATAAGTGTGTACAATACGCTTGTTCATCAATTTTAATAATAAATTTGCGAGTTTGTGACTTAGAGAATACTGAGAATCCGAGAATGCGGCTTGTACTTGCGACGCAGTACATTTCTTCTCTCTACTATTCACAAATACAACAGGCAATATAGAGTTGAAGGTTATAAAAACGGTGAATGGTGACAATTTGTAATTGCATGAAAGATATGTATATGGCATTATTAAATATGGCATTATTTCTTAAAGTAAATATTTATTGATAAAAAAATTTACTGGGTAAAATAAAAGTAGTAAAAGAATTTCCGTAATGCTGTAAAATAAAAAACAAATTCGACACCGTGGTGCAATGCCTTCGATAGTTCCTATATTTTAGTGAGTGCATTTTATTCATAATCAAGAGAACGCGATAGAACCAGTAACGTAATTTAAGACATATTATGTTAAAAGATAAATAGGTAGCTATGCCTATGTAAAGCCACAGTTACATGCGTGCTCTTGGGGCATATACAACCAGTGATAAAACAATTATAATAGTAACATCTTAATCAACGTTGTTGATAAATTCATCAGTTTACTTTTAATTTACAGAAACCTATTAGTTACAAATCTGTTGTTGAAAGCTTACTCATATTTTATTTGTCACTTCTAACTACCGATAAGAGAAATCCAACATAAACACATACATTCACTTAAGTAAATACAAGACTATTTTGTATGCATATGGACTATCATCATAAGTAATTTAGACTCGAAATATACGTACGATAGTTGTGTACGAGTATGTATAAACCATAAGATACTATTAAAAAGTATCTTATTTAACAAAATAAAACGAATTTTTAAAAGGATTTACGTAAAAACACCAACAGTATTCGATAATTCAGTCTTCGCACAATTTATATTTAAAATACTATCTAAGTACATTTTATTAAAATTTGGATGATAGAGAATAACAGTTATTTTAAAATGTGAAACATTGGGTCTGAAGACTTTTTATGCATATGAGTTTAGATTTAACTTTTAGGTAATTATTTAGCTAATAATAGTTTAAAAATATGTCTTATCTGAAAAATTTACTTTTATTTTGCAGATACAATTAAAGCAACTGATACGAAAATGCTTATGTTACGCTATAAGCAAACGTGAGTAAAAAGTATACGATATGTACTTATATTGATAAATCTCAGCGTTGGATTAGATTATTAACATAAGATCATAAGCCACACAACACAAAATGTTGTGTGGCTGTTTAATTAAGACACTGTAGCAGAGCGACAGTACGTTGGAGACGTGTGTACCGTTAGCTAGTGCCATGAAGATATTATTGTGAGGAAAATATTACGGTTTTCTTATTATTCACGTTTTAACTACTCTAAAAAATCCTTATAAATATCTCTTCAAAATTACATGTTAATATACAAAAGTTTCTTTCAGAAGCCCTGCTTTTTTGCCTCCATACAACGATAGTAAAGAAAAATGTACACAAAAGGATAATTCGGAACAAATTTCTTGGTTAACAAAGTTAGCACCTGTGATTTGTAACTATTTATGTTTAGTTATTATAGGTAAGCTTATTGAATTATAGTTCGAATATTTTTTGTAGGTTTTTGTAGATTTTTCACGTTGCTCACGAAAAAAGCAAAATCACTACATTATATTAAAATAACATTTGTGCTCCATAATGCTTTGGCTCAACTAGAAATCTTAACATAATACGGTAAAATAACACCATTATAATAAGAAAAAAATTTATTTTCAGGACTATTAACATGGTGCCTTTTGTGGAATTTATATGGAGACGATTGGGCTTGGAACGGACAGTGGTTTAGATTACTGGTTGTTGCAGTGGCAGCATGGGCTTTCGGCCAAGTTTTTGAGGCCGTTACCACCCTACCTCCATTTTTAGGAGCACTACTAACCGGCATTTTTATAAGGAATATCGGGTTCCTTGACATGAACCAATATACACAATTGGATACATCTCTGAGGTATATAACTCTAGAGCTATTATACTTCAAGACATTCTAATAATACATAATCACTTAAAAACATTCCTTGACTCTATTTTATGTTATTCTATAAATGATTGTTTAGCGCAATGCAGCGGTTAAGTGAACAGCTTCTACACGATGGGTCGCAGGTTCATTTCACACACGAGACAGACATTTTGTATTACCTACAAAAGTTTGTTCTGGTCTGGGTGTGTGTACAAATTAGATTCCACGTTTGTAACTGTACACACGACAAAGAATAAAAATCCTAGTGTGGGGCGACGTTATATTTAAAATATTACGTCTAAAAATTACATAAAGGAAAATATTTTATTTCATTTTTGTAAATTAATATACTTATCTGTTCTTTCGACTTTTTATAAAATTTTTCTTTATTTTTACAGAAAAATATATCCTGTGATAATTTTAGGCAAGGCCTCTTTAGGATGGAACCTTACATTTATGAAAAGTAATTGGCGTCGTGTTGCTGCGTTAGGGACGCTGCCGTGGCTGGCTGAGGTGGTGACTGCCGCACTTTGTGTCCACCTTTACCTTGGCTTTCCACTTATATGGGGTATGTGAATATTTTTAAAGCTACATTTTACAGAATCAGTCTGATTTATGTCAAAACCATTTTTGTATTATTATTTTTTTTTAAACATCACTATAAACTTATGTAAATATCATTTACATAAGTTTTATTACATTTATAATGAAATTTTCATATACGCACCTCTATGCTACGGTGTACGAATGCTACATCTTATTCGAAATATATAAAATAGACGTATATACTTAAATCGAGCATGGTACCTCAGGATTTTTACATTAAATATATTGTATTGTTATTATTAAATGAGGATATTTTTCATTCTAATCTATTTCATTCAAATTCATGTTTTTTAATTATAAGTGTAAACCATTTGTAATAGCTATGTTGTGTTAATATTTTTATTCCGTAATTCGTAATCATAATCAATGCTATTGAAATAAAATTGACCTTCAACAAGCACAAAATTCAATGCATTTTGATATGGGGCTAGTTTTGAAAAAGATTCAAATTCATTGCTAACTTATATAGCCGTTTCGCCGCCTTTATAAGCCGAACTAACATAAACTCTTCTCGTCAGCAACATAAATTATCGCAACACATGACACATTCTGATATTATCACATAAAACAATTTTAAAATCAATGTAATTGTACATTGCTGTCGCTAGCCGAGTGCATATGTATATCGCGTAACGTCAGCGTACTACAAATACAGATAAAACCGATTGAGATAAAATAAATAAATTGATTCTAATCGATTCGATTATAATTCTGATCAGATTTAGCATAATCGTCATTGTATACGTCCCCACCAAGAGGCTAGAGACACTTAGACCCTAAAAGGATAGGTAAGGACCTAATTAGTGCTCCGGGCTTCACTTCACATGTTCACAGCACTTCTTAGAACAATAAGTGTCTGTTTGTGTCAAAAAAAAAACACGAATTGCATTGCTCATATATCCACCAAGGTCACGCTTTGTAGAAGAATACTGAAATTCATTTTCTTAATTCCTTTACTACTTTGCTTGATTTCATACCTACTTTTTAGAGTAACGATAACATATAGTTATCTAGCTCAATTTTATGACACGATGCACGTACTTCCACTTCAAAGGCTGTGTGCTAACTAATTTGACGCACCACTTGCGTTTGCCATGTCGATCTCAGCAGCACTGTAGAACAGCGGCCACCATTCAAAAGCGACATTCAACCTTCCAAGGACGACCAACCATACGAAATGAGTGTGAAATGTATTAACATGTTCTTGGCGGTAGCACACGTTGTGTTGTATTTTATAATACACGTCAAAATCGAGCTAACTTAACCGTTCTAATGCGAAGTTTAATCTGTCTCAGTTGTGAAAGGATCCACCGACCGTCTCCGACTTTGGCTACACTACACCGCTGTCCGCTTTCGATTGGGCCGACATAAATCTAAATAATCACGTATGTACTAGAAGCTAAAAGTCGAACTCATGACCTTGTCGCCACTCAAGTGATGCCTAGTGTACTCTCAGCGTTTTAGTTGTTCCAGAAACGTGCATTGGTAATCATAGTGTTGTACAGCTTCTTCAACAACTTGTAATTTTACTAATAAATAATGCATTTCAATGGTACATTATTAATATATAATAGAAATAAAGCCGTATTTTTTAAATTTCATAGGATCTGTACAAGTGATACGAATATTACCGTTGCCACTTCATCACCAACTGCACGTTATCTTTTTTGTTGATTAATTCTGGGAATATTGCACAACGAAAAATAATGTACAAAGTTAAAGATAATTTCGCACTTTTCCGATAATAGTTGGTGTTCACATCATTCTTGGGTGTAAAAAATATATGAAAAATACACTCTTTATACTTTTATATTAAATTCAGTCTCAAACCATATCAAATTTAAAAAGTACTTTTAAATAATAATGGTATAATTTTATTTGCATAATATTATTTTATTGTGATATGTAAACTTTTATTCAAAATAAATGTCTTTTTGATTACATGTTTTAAGTAATTAGAACCTAAGAAGTAATTTGTAAATATTTCTATTCAATCAAACAAATAAGTTGAAAATACGTGAATGTAGCTATTTCTTAGAATTCCATTAAGAGAAATAAATCACAAAACATAATACCTAGGTCATTAACACTTACCGCAGTTACGTCGCAAAACGAATTCAAGACAACAACTGAAGTCACGCAGATTAAGATAAATGATGGAAATCTCAAAAAAGTTATTTGTCAAATCATTGTAAACCAATTTCTTGGGATTGGATACACGAAATTAAATTTGTGTAAAAAAACATCAAATAGATCAACATTTAAAAATCGATTAACTGTAGGTACTAGTATAATTTTCCAGATTCTGTAAATGTTACTTCACTGTTTTTTTTTCTCGTCTATTTAACATCGTTTTTCATATAAGCATTAGTAACCTGACTATATCATATTACATTTTTTTCAAAACCTTTTAAATTTCTATTAAGTATAGTTTATACTTCTGTCAACCGATCACTTATATGAACATCTTATATTTCGAAATTCAAACTCATTCAGCGACTAATCTGAAAATCTGTCACAGCTCAATTCACATTACGGGAGGATACTTTAGAAAAATGCTATGTCGCTAGTCGGTGCCATTTAGAGCACCACAGATCTTTTTGTTTTTTTTATTTTATTTAATCAAATCGCTGATAATGACAGGCTTATCAACAATTAGTAGCAAAATGTACGTTTATAAAAAGATACATATTCAAAAAACGCACAATCTTCACAATAAATCACAAAAAACATTTATAATGAAATTACATATTTTTAATTAGCTTAAAGTATATTGCAGTGGATCCCGTCTCACGTTGGAATCCACGGGAATGAGGTTGCCGATGCTTTGGCTAAAGCTGCACAATCTGATGGTATATCATGCGATATTATTCAAGAATTCGTTTCAATATTCAACTACTATGGAAAACACACTTTAATCAAAGATCATTAGAAAAAGGAATTTGGTATCGTACATTGGTTAACGAGCCTCCTCATATCCCGTGGTTTTCAATGTTGCGAATGAACCGAAAAGAATTGGTGCTCTGTTTTCGTATACGGTCATTTCATTTGCCTCTTAACAATTTTTTATTTTTAATGGGAATAGCTAACAGTCCTAATTGTAACGATTGTAACGAAAAAGAAGATTTAATACATCTATTGTTATACTGCCAAAAGTATGAGGAGGAAAGGCTAAGATTGATGTCAGACACAAATACTTGTAGGAGTAACTTATATTTTCTCTTCCATTCTGTATTTAGTTCTGGTTTCACTATTAGTAGTGTGTAGTTTATAGTAGTGATAGAGTTTTAAGTTACATCATAACATCTTTATATATAAGATCTGTAACTAACGAATAGTGTCTATCTATTGTATTGTTCTAAATATGTAGTTATTTTTTTTTTGAAAATTATGTATTATATTTGTTGTGGCCGACTTAACCCTTAGGGTTGTATGGCAAATAAAGATTAAAAAAAAAAATTAGCTTAAAGTCTGTCAACATCGTTTCGCTTTGTCATTCTTAATAAAAAATATTCATTTCTTTTCTCCCTTTACCAAATGTCTTCTTGTCTGTGATTTCACCTTATAATTTAATAAATAAATAAATGAATTGTGTAGTTGTGAAATTCTATAAAAAAGTGCATTCTTGTAGATCCAGTAGTTATTTTATACAATGAAGTGTCTGTTTCAAGACACCACTCATGGAGCATATATAGCGCCATCTCTTTTACCGTGGGAGAGCCATGCTTCGGCACGAATTGGGCCGGCTCGACCGGAGTGATACCACGGCCTCACAGAAAACCGGCGTAAAATAGCGCTTGCGCTGTGTTTCGCCGAGTGAGTGAGGGTACCGGAGGCCCAACCCCCCTTATTCCCGTTTATTCCCCTTATTCCCCTTATTCCTCTTATTCCCTTTTAAAAGGCCGGCAACGCATCTGTGACTCCACTGGTGTTGCGGGTGTCCATGGGCAACGGTTATTGCTTACCACCAGGTGATCCGTTTGCTCGTTTGCTGCCCTATCCTATAAAAAAAAAAAAAAAAAAAATCTCGCTGCACTCCGGTTTTATTCCTGTTTTACATAATCATGTTAGGCAATTTTATTTTATTTTAATATGTTAAATACATGTATGAAAATTAATGATAAAACATCGCAGATAAATTCATCAACTCGGCTGGGATGTGAACCCGCGTCTTCAACAATCTGAGTTAAGGTCATAACCAATTAGGCTACCGAGATATTATCCGACACGATCAAACATCTTAATTGATCTTCATCAAAATTCATCCTTTACTTTGTCAAGCCAAAGTAGACTTTATTCACTATTAATTACTATATATCAACATCGAAGTAAGAATTCCTATACAAAGTTCTAAAAGCCATACATCGATTTTATTAGAAAAAAGTATTTCAGAATATCCAACCTGTCTTCTTTCTTTCACTGACTTCAATTCAATATGACATTAGATGATTGTGTAATGAATTATTATTTCTATTTTGTTTATTATTATGTCACTTCTTCTTATTTTCAAGTCACGAGCCTTTATAAGACGTGCACGGGTATATAGTAGAACCAACGCGTAGAGGCCATTTCAGCGAAATTCTATGAGTGTGCGTAGAGTGTACCAACTAAGTCTAATGTCTCATAATCTCTATCTGCACAATACAAAATGCGGCTATGTTAGATGCACAGAAAATATTGTCATTATAGGTCAAAACCTTTGTGAACTATTGCATTTCGATTTCACATATTATTATTCTTATTAATATACTTTCTGGAACGAGTTCTTAATCCAACTAATATTATAAATGCGAAAACTTGGGTGAATGGACGGTTGTTACATATTTATACAAGTTTTGATGAAATATGGTACGATAGTTTGAGAAAGGACATAGGATTTTTGTGATGATAAAATATCTCTGTACCATAGAAAAATCCGATAAAACGTGGGCGACGCAAAAGAAGATTTCTTACACGCACACCCATTAGCCTAGCCCAACGAGTCCTACTCTAGTCGAACAGATAATAATAAATTTTCTATTGGACCTTTTAGGAAGTATGGCCTTACGATTGCAAACAGAATTTTAAAAATACAAAAAAAAATCATACGAATATATAGTCGATTTGATAAGGTCCCTCTTTTTAGTCAGTTATTAAAGTATTACCATTCAACACCCTACACAGAAATGTATTAATTAGATTTGTCCATGTCAAGTAATATTGTTATTTAAATATTTTAAATTTTATATGAAATTCTTTTATTTTCAAATCATTTCAATTCTTTTTTATAAATTTGTTGTGAAACCAGACCTACACCTGTAATTATATGGCTCAATTCAGGCGGCTCCAGCGTCAACGTGAAAACTTTGCAACTGCCAGTTTTGTTACAGATTACTTTTTCGTGTTGATTCTGTTCTGTTTTGGCAAAAGTTTAATTAAAACGAGACACTAATTGAAACGTAGTGTTTGTCATTCTAGGTTTGCTTATACAATGTACGCTTCTGTTTTCTGTTGGTGGACTTAATTTAATCATATTTTAAGTCCTGTCTTATTTCTGTAAGCATTTGAAATAACTTAATATTTATGGAGCGTGTAAATAAATGCAATATAAATAAAATAAAATAATCCATAATAATTAAAATATCGGTAGTTAAGGAATATATTTCTTGTTTCCTATATAAGTATCGTTTACTTACTTATATGTCAAGTGTAGGATATCAAGTATATGTATATTAAGAAATTGTGAAATATTTATAATCATTATTCCAGCCGTGATATCGATACCGATCACTTCTGCGCTAAGGCATCCAACGCTTTTCTAGAAAGGTTACATTGTTTTGCCCGGTCCACTGCCACTTAAAACCAATTATTTGCGCTATATCGGTTGACCCTAGTTCTTCTGCGGATTAAAGATACATCTCATTCGATTACGTAGTGAAAACACGAACATACTGGGTTCTATACCTCTTTTTGTATAACAGTGTTACCAAACTTCGGGTATTTTGCCTTCGAGCATAGCGTACTTACACCCCTTTCGAGTATAACAAAGTTAAAGGATCTCTCAATTACTTTTCGAACTGATAGTCCACCTACTTTTAAAAGCTCTGTTTTAACTTCATAATCACCTTGTTGCTCTTAAGCTACTTGAGATCCATGCTAATCTAATACAAGACTTCTACGATGTCTTCAGTGAAGTGACGTGTTAATTTGAGTCTAAGGTGTACGGTCTGATTAACAGGAGATCGCAACATGGTAAAGCTGTCTATAGAAGAGGATATAATCATAGCAGAGGAATTTGGAGCACCTGAAAATGGAATATGAAATACTTAACCACACACCAATACAGCCACAGATTCTCCACCAGCGTTCAAAGTTGCCAATGTTAAACTGTCAGAACCGCGAAACCCACATAAATTAGTTTTACACAACCCTTACTCATTTATGTTCATTCGGACTTAGTTTCAATATGGTACTTCTATTGTCAGAGTACGATACGTGTTAAAATTATAAAAATCTAGCTGGTGTCCGATACTTCGTCTGCGCAGGATTAGTATTTCGAGTAGCTTAAATTAGCATGACGTATATGTTTATATATTGTATCCTATGTGTTATTCTGATATATAAGCTATATTATAGTAAAGTTATTAATTAAGATTCACTCGTTTATTAGTATTTAATTAGTAGGCATTATTTGTTTATTAGCATTGGATTTTAAGAGTAAGATGCAAATGTATAACTCAACAGCTCATCGCATAAGTCCGCCCTTCCCTGGTGGAGGGCTAAATTGAGTCACATAGGCTATCAACTGCTTTAGTAATAAAATCACCAAAGATGACTAATTCTTCGCGTTTTGTTTTATTTTGGCTTATGTCAATGACATTATAAGTTAAGTCTGACTGCTTAATAACAAGAACACGAGTAAATTTAAAACAGACGTGTGAATGTAAATATTGCACATGAGTGCTAACATTATTTGGCAGCGCACCTAATATTTGATTATTCAGAGGATGATAATAATAGTATTTTTCAAATAATAATACAGTACCGATGAGAAAAGTGTAAGTAATTGAAGTATGAAGAAAATCATCAATCAGATTCTATTTTACAGGATTCCTACTTGGTTCAGTGTACGCATCATTATCATGTATTGTCGTAATGCCTACTATGGTGCGTATCACGAACAGCGCTGGGTGCCAGAGGAACTGGACGCAGCTCGTTTGTACGGCCGGCGGTGTCGACACAGCCCTGAGCGTAGGCGTCTACGGCATCATATCCACCTTCATGTTCTATGACACTACGAATGAAAGCTACCGCTACTCAAAGGTAAGGTAACGTAAAAATAGCCAGCAATATACAGATGATCGTTTTCTTTTTTAACATTTATTATTTGTTATGTGTAAGTAGAGTGTATATTTATTTAGGAGCGGATAAATGTAGTGTAGCCGGACTTAACAAATCACAATAGATTATAACTAAATGTTCATAAAAAATTAATTTACAATATGTTGATAGCATATCTATAAACTTAATTTAGAAATAAATCAAAGTTTACTATAACTAGAAAACAGACCAGTGCTATTATCATAGATTTATTGGTTTAATATATACTACCGTTAATACGTGATAGCGTCAGTAGGGCGAGACCACAAAAATAAATACACTAGTGTGTAAATACACTCTCGTATGTATTTACACACTAGTGTATTTAATATGTCTTGCATACATGTACGTTAAAGAACTTACATGTAAGCAAGACAAAGAAATTGAAATATAGAGATTTAAAACAGCGGAGAAAGAGAGTGGGAGAAATAATGCTACCTTGTGGTACCCCGTATTCTAGACAAGCCTCCCGACTTACATGTGAACCTATTTTTGTACACTGTCTACGATTTGTCAGAAAACTTTTATATAAATTGATCTCTTTTCCCCTCACTCCCACTGCTTCCAGCTTGCGCAGTAAGAGAGGGACGGATACAGTGTCAAAGGCCTTTGAGAGGTCCAAAAATATGGCTAGACATTTTTTTGCGGAGTCTACGTTCCTTACAACATATTGGACTAGAGAGTTGATTGCATCTTCTGTTGATCGATTCTTTCTAAATCCAAACTGGTTTTCAGAGATAGATTTGTAACATTCTAGAAAACTGACAAGGTTACGGTTCATTATCTTTTCCAGTATTTTAGAAAGAGTAGAGAGGACTGAAATGGGTCTGTAGTTATTAACATTATGTCTGTCGCCGCATTTATATATAGGATGGACTATAGCCTTTTTCAATGCATCAGGGAACACGCCCGTCGAGATCGCCAAATTACATATGTGTGTAAGAATGGGAGATAGAACAGTGCATGACATTTTTAGAATTTGCGTAGAGATTCCGTCCCAGCCAACAGCACAGTCATCTCGTAAGTTCATAATTATGTTTTCTATTTCAGATGCTACAACATTCAGTTGAACCATAGAATTTGAGGATGCACATTGGGGTAACGGAGTAGTAAGCCTGTTAGGTATTTTGCTGGCGAAGTTTTTTCCTACATTTACAAAGAACGTATTTACTGAACTTACAGATTCGTTAGGGTCTTCAAAAATTTTAAGGAGTTCCAGAGGCGCTGTATGCGATTTCTCAGTTTGTGTAACTTTCCTAATTATCTCCCATGTTTTTTTTTGGATTATTTTTGGCTTTCTCAAATTCTACTCTTTCATATTCTCGCTTAAGATTTTTTAGCAGGTTGTTACAAAAGTTACGATATCTCTTGTAGGTTAAGCTCAGTGTAGGGTTATTCGGATTTTCTTTAATTTTTCTATGCATATTGTCACGATTACGTATGTTACGTCGATACGTACGTACGATTACGTCTTAATAAACCAGGTGTTATCCAGGGCTTTAGTATTCGTTGTTTACAAGGTGTGGTTATGGTATGAGAGTGAAATTTAATTATTGACATAAGAATGTTAATAAATTGGTTGGTCACCTCATTTACTTCATTAAGCAAGAGAAGAGCAGATAAGTCAGTGTTTTCAATATCATGCTTAATTGCTTCTAAATTTAGTTTCGTAGATATATGTTTATTTGAACGTCTCTTAGGGGTAAAATTTAAATTCATTAATATAGGGTAATGATCAGTGATCGAGGATTCAATAACTAGAGTAGTAACTTGATAATGAGTTTTCACTAAGACGTAGTCAAGGCAGTTATTAAGTCTAGTGGGAATAAGGTGTGATGGTAGCATCCCATGACTTGCCATTAAATTTAGGTAACAGAGTGAGCGAGGATCAGAATTGCGCCATCTGTTCTTGTCTAGTATGTTTCCCTCTTTGTTTGAGTTCTATTTCATTGTATATGGGCAACTCAGCTGTCCGTTTTTTGCACGGGCAGCAACCATAGTAGCGCTTCTTTATTAGCCATACAGTAAAAGATATAATAGCTGCGCCGAGAAGAATGTAGCCGATGGCATAATGATGTATGTCATGACTTCAGATGGATGCTGGTAAAGCTTCATGTTCTTTCAGTGAGTGTATCTTTTTATCGATGTCTTCCAGCTCTCCGTTCGTCATAACTTGTGAGATGTTCCATGATATTCGATGATGAGATATATCAATAATCTTGTTGATCGTAGAGTTGAATTCCGGAACATTGAAGTTGTAGCGGTCCATCTTTATCTTACTATTGTACTCGTTGTGTGAGTAAATAATAAAATCCTTAGATTGCAAAACGCATCCTCTCGGTACAGTTACTATGCAGGAATTAGATATCGTACGTGACGTCAACTCATTGTCGCATATGGTGCGCAAAGTGCAAGCGCCGCAACAAATCGCCAGCCAGCTGTTTGTTGTATGTAACGCGATCCACAAATTGTTGCAGGGAGTCTCCTTGACGTCACACGTTGTATTTGTATGATGACTAAGCAGCGTTGCTTCGCAGGGCGCCTTTTCATTGTTTAAGTTATAAACAGGTAAGCTTTTATAATAGATGAAGTTGTTGGGTCTTAGTTGTAAACAAAGTTTGATGTCGTCTTCTGTTAGTGTGATGTAAGTACGTTTTGGAAAGTTTACTGCGATGTACTGCGATTGAAGCTGCACCAATGCTGCCTTCGATCCAGTCTTCACAGGGAGTGGGATCGCTTTGTAGAGAGAAAAATCTTCATCTGACGTAAGCGGGATGTGTATTTCGAACAGAAAGTAGGTAGCAGTTACGCGCGCCTTGGCGTACAGTAATTTGTAAATATTTTTGATATCTTCTCTAATATTTTCTACAGGTAAGGTCAGCGTTTTAGGTAGTTTCCCAGATATGATGGTCAGCTGTTCGATTAATTCCACTGGAGTAAGAAGATGTACATCTAGATGACCCTTGTAGACGTCAGTAATGGAGTCAAGTAGCATTTCTTGCAATTCCTTCATATTTTTAAGTAGTAGGTAAGTTGAGAGTGAGGCTGAGTTAAAATAACTGGTAGCTATCACTGCTTCCATGGTGGATTCGACCTTCGCCAAATTGATGTTAGTGTCATTAATATAAGTTTCAATCATGTTGAAATGTCGGTTCATGTTTCCTTCTATTTTCTTAAACACCTTGTTTTCTAGTTCTACTATTGAAGTCTGATTTTTCACTAGTGTCAGCAAGTAGTTTTCGTTGTTTTGTATGGCCTCAATGTCTTGTTGATATTTATCCGCGAAGTTCTGATCCAATATACCGAATAGGATGTTAGCAATAGTTCCAATTCCATCTATTAGTCCCCTCTTCTTTCTTTGGGATAAGTGCTTGTGAGGAGCCAGTAGAATGATGTTATAGTAGTCCAGTAGTTCCATTTCGTGGGAGAGTTGTTCTAAAGTAGTTTTGCAGTATCTGGGATCGGTCCTTTCACATAAATCGTTTAGGCCTTGAAAGTAGTTTTTTATTCGATTTATACCAGTCCAGTAGTTAGTTAAATTGTAATAAAGTAGTAGCGTCCATTCATCATGTATTGTTTGTATCTTGCCAATTGTGTCGTAATATATCGGGCGGTTGGGTTCGAGACTTGTAATATGAGCCCCAGCCAGTGAGTCGCCGCTTGCGCTATGAGTTCCTGGTATGAATACGGACATTGTTATCAGTGTAGTAAACAAAGTACAAGTATTATTCTTCCTAGAACTTCTTCTCAAAATTCTTTTAGTGGTCTTGATTTTGTCTTCTTGTGGTGGTTCAGTTTCGGTTCGATCTTCAAGGACGACCTTAGCATCCAAAGGGAGTGGTGATAGTTTGGTTACATGCTGCCTGATGTGCGCCAAAGTTAATCGAGCGCCTCCATGTAGAATTGTAATGTGCGCTTGCTCGATAAGTAGTTCAGTGAAGCGCCCTTTCCGAGGTAGAATGATGGGGTTTTTCATCTCGAAGGGCAACCTTGAGTAATTAAGACGACCTCCGACACGAATAATGCCCTTGTCGTCCAAGTAAGGATTGAGCTTGAAGATTATGCTTTTGTTTGATATGCATTCTTTCTTTAAAAGTAGTTTGTATTCTTCTTTAAATTCATTACATTGAACATGTTTTATTATTTGTTCATTTGCAGCTATCAATTCGCTTGAGGTGAGGAATGCGGTATTAAGTTTCATGTCGCCGCGCGTGTTTGCGAAAAAGCGTCGTATCCAGGTCACGACTCTTGTTACGTGCGATAATGCACTGCATTTGATAATTAAATTATCCATAATGTTATAACTCTGATTTGTTGTTAGGGTTGTCGTCGATGTAGTTTTTAGTTCCTTGGTGGCCAGTAGACATGAAAAGTTGTTTGCAGTTAAATCTTTCACTTCACTTTCCCATGTTTGTAGAAAATCAGGACCTTTCCACCATAGATTGAATTCTAGCAGTTTGCTAGGGTACAAGCCACGGGATGCGCAGTCAGCAGGATTCAATTCAGACTTGATATATCGCCAATTTTTCGACGGAATCGTGTGTTTTATTTTGGTAACTCTGTTGGCTACGTATCTCTCCCATCTAGATGCGTCTCCTTGAAGCCACGCGAGTACAACTTGGGAGTCACACCATGCCTGGACCTTGATGTTTTTTTTAAATTCGTGATTATTATTTAATGTTTTGTTGTGTGACACCTGCAATGTTTCCAGCATATCAGCCCGGTCCCTGAGAAACATAAGCAACCTATCAACGTTCAGGCATGATTTAGGGTCGGTGTGACGTATATTACATTTGTGCTGCTCCCACTGACGTTCGGTAGTGTCGTCCAGTTTAGAAGTGATCATGTAAACAACTAACGTATCCCAGTGCTCGGTTGGCTCGCCTAATACCTTTAATGCCCGTAGATTTTTAAGGACTGTGTCTGATAGCCTTCTCAACAGGTGTGGCGATTCTTTTGTCAATTTTTGAATTGAAAATAGTGCTTTAACGTGATTGTGAATCAATAGACTGCTATTGTTGTACCTGTTGAGTAGGAGCTCCCAGGCCACAGAATAATTGCTAGCTGAGAACTCCAATGAATCTATTACTAGTTCTGCGCTGCCCTTTAATGAAGACTTTAGGTAGTGGAATTTTTGAATATCGCTAATTTCGGTAGAATTGTGTACCAACGACATAAATGTATCTCGAAATTCGAGCCAATGCTCATAGGCACCGTCAAATGAAGGCATAGTTATTGTTGGCAATTTAATTGATTGTAGCTTATTACTACCCACTTTAGAACTCGTAGTTACCTCGGTGGATTCAAGAATGTGCTCTGCCAGAGATAATGCACAATAGTATTTATCCTCAAACATTTCTCGATAGGATAATTGCGCGTCTATATTACTATCAATAACCATTTTTTCAATTTGAGTTTGAAGGTCACAAAATTCAGAGAATAAACCTTAGCACCTTGAATCCTTAACTTTAGATCGATGCGATTTTGACTGGATAACGGTTGATCAGAAATTTTATCAATGTATTGTGATAGTTTAGTTAATCTCCCTTTTATTATACCGCGAGACAGTACACACTCGGAAAGTATTTTACTGTCACTTTCGTTGCGTGGAATTGCTCTGCAAGGAGATTTATCACGAGGTGTAAACAGGGTAGCTCGCTCAGTACTCATTTTAGTGGTATATGGAAAGACTTACGGTTTGATTCTGGCTTTCGAAGACAGCCGATGTTAGCACAGCACAAATCTGCTTTCAACGCGAAGTAAAGGTACTGAAATTGAGATAAAGCACAGTATCACACAACTGAGTCGCAATGGATGGAGTTAGGAAGGATGGCTGGCTGTACCAGAATTGCGTATTCCGTAGTAGATCCAAGCTGCAGGTCCTTCAACGCCTTAACACCAGTTCCACAGTTCCTCTTAGGCTTGTTCTTGCGATTTGTTGACTGTATTCCCTCTGCGATGGGGTTGGCCACGTTGCATCCACAGGTCGGTAGTTCGTATTTAGCGAATTATGCGGCGACGAAGGTCCACAATATGTATGTATGCGCTTTGTGATGATTATGTATACTGACAGGATGCTCAGAGAAATGAAAATTGCGTGATCTTTTGAAAACGTTTAACTCAAATTGTATCTTTACAGTTATGCGTATGTCGTTGCGTATATAAGAATATAAAGACATTAGAATCGTTTTAGGATGCGGATACTACGTAATACATTAGTGTTGCTGTATATAAAAATATGTGGAAAAACGTTTCGGTGTACGCTCGAACAGTAGCCAAAGTAAAATTCTTATAAATGTTGGCGACTTTATCTTTCTACACTTTTAGAGTCGATAAATATAATAAACGAGATATTGACATTCAAAAAGGTTCCACTTAATATAATTAAGTTTAAATTTGACGCTACCGTCGTTAGGACCGTCAAAATGACGCACGACGCATACCAGAGGGGCGATCGCTCTAATAAATTGCAAGTGAAACGCAGCCGAACCGTTCGGCTTAACCAATCCGAACGCCACAATATCACGTCATATGTTCGATGACGTGATATTCTAGCTCTCGGATTGGTTGAGTGGAACGATTTGGTTTCGTTTCAGCTGCGATTTGTTAGTGCGATTGCCCCCCAGTTCAGTCGGTTCTGAATGTAAAAAAAAATATCTGAAATACCTTTCTTAAGAAAAAACTGTCCGAAAACTGAAAATCATCCACAAAATAAATAGAACTCATTTAATAAATAGGATTTTATCAGCTCAATATACGATGCAGAAAAATGCTACTATATATATATTTTTTTTTTGTATAATAGATATATTTAAATTTTATTAAATATTAAATTCTTAACAACATTTTATTAAAAACTATGTAAATGTCTATATAGTTATTAAAAATTATATAATGTTAGATATGATTGTCATTAAGTATTTAAAAATTTAAATTGTCGCAATAAAGTTAAAGTTTCAGCTAAAGAAGTGAAAATTTGTTATCTGTTTTAGTTTACTGTATAATCATCTATGTAAAGGTTTTCCTAAGATACTCTCAATGTCGGATCAGAGTAAAATATAGAAGCCAAAGAAGGATAAATGTCTCTCGGTTACACGACGAAAGAAAATCCCATGAAAGGTTTAATTCTACCTTTTTGGATTATTTGTAATACGAAATTGAGTTGAGCCGTTGTTTGTTTTCATGTCATCACTGTTATTACTTATCTGAAACATTGTAATCAATTTTCTATAATTTAACCATACTTTATTCTATATAAATTTAACTACAATATATTCTACAAAATACTATTTTCAAATATTACTTCGGATAACTATCTATGAATTTAAAATTAAAATAGTTTTCAATTTTATAAATTGATATATGTTTATTTTACGGTACATTTGAATAATTATCTAAAGTGAAGTTATCGATCCTCTGTGAGTTTCAAACAGTTAAACCCTGATATTCTCTTAATCTCTATAATCGAATTCAACAGATACGCAACGAAGCGGCTAAAATTCACTCCCATTATAACTTTAGGCTGGAGTTAGTTTAAAAGTTGAACTCCAATTACTATAGATCGGGGATTATACTATTTCCATTATTCCATATGCATATTCATAAATTTCGTTACATTTAAAATATAATATTTTTCAATAAAGTAATTTAGCTTTCAGTTTTCTGTGAAAATTCGACTGTGTTAGTATAATGTTTCAATATGACACACCTTTATGCTAAATTAATGTGAATATTATGAAATATAAATGTATAATTTGTCAACCTCTACAGTCTTAGTACACGATTTCGATTTCTTGGTGTCACCAACTCCGGGTTCGAATCCTGGTAGGGGTAGATTTTTGTGTGATGAAAGCGAGCATTTATCAAAAATATTTATATATGTAAAATATATGTATGTTAACCGTTCCCCTAGATTCCATAATACAAGCCTTACAGAACTTACTTTGGCCAAGCCAATTGGTGTAAGTGTAAGGAATATTTCTTTATTTAAAATTCAAATATATAAAATTTAAATAAATTTCCCTGTTGTTAATTCTACGATGTATATTATTATTCCTTTCCGATTTATTACAAGCTAAACCCAGAAAACAGCTACCCCTTAAATTATAACTTAAACAAAATTGCTCAAAATGCTTGACACTTGAAATGAATTCTTTTATTATATATATAAATTTGACCTTCTTCTCTCAGTTTATATTACAATAAACCGAATACATTTTATTCAAGGCTTACACCTAGAGTTATTACTTGATATTTATATGACATAGTTCTTTTAACAACGCAATCAAACCAACAGAAGCTTCGGAAACATTCCACAAACTATTTCCGATCACTCGAACTTCCGACGCCATTATAACTTTTCAGTGAGAAATGCGAATAAAAACTAAGTTCAGCATATCATCTTACACTGCTTAATAGAAACCTTTTGAAATATATTTTTGTATACTTAGCTTTAGAGCCCTTTGATATATTTTTATTTTGTTATATCTATCCGGTATGGGTTCGCTTTGGTGGTTTCTTTTGGACGTAGTCGTAACTTTTACTACCTTACCCTTTTTTACTACCTTGAATAGAACAGTAATACAGAAAACAAGCTTTTTTAAAACTTAATGAACAGTTGCCATTTTTGCTTGCTTCATCTAAAACTAGACCAACTTAACTACGTACACGATGAAATATAACATAGAATTGAACTAATTATATTTTATGTCATTTAACAGCCTACAATTGATTTCAGGCGGTTTTAACGTTATTCGTAGGGGTCGTAATCGGGGTGATAATGGGAGTTTGTGCTGGCAAAATACCCCATTCACTTGACTTCTATGTGACGGAGCTACGCATAGCAATCGTCGTCATTGGAGGACTTGCGATCAATGCATTTACCTTCGGACACGGGTGGGGAGGAACAGGTATGATAATTGATTATTATTACTGTCGCTTATATCACACTTCTTTATAAAACGAGATTTATTTAAGCAAAATTTAATGAAAATGAAATTATTATATTGGTTGTGACTTTAACTAGGTTTATCAATAACTTTATTTGATCACAGCCCTCCAGCACTTACTATTCAAATACTATTTTAAGAAAAAAAATAATTTTATTGATAAATCAAATAGTTACAATCAAAACGCAGTTTCGCGCCGTCCTTCCCTTACAAACCATAATAACTTTTCACTTATTTGGAAATCATGCAGTACCACTCCTTTTGATTTTGGTCAATTTATTTGAATTAATTAAACCAAACCAACAGTTAAAAGAAATTATGTTATTACATTATACTCTTATTTGGTAAGCATGCTGCTACGCCACCACCAGTATGCCACTTATAATTTGGTTAATTTAAATAAATTGCTTTAATGTAAATAATTCAAAACTGCTTTTAATCGAGAATTTATCACTCTTTACACGATTTATATTTGTATACATTGGTGCAATTTTGTAATCTGAATGACTAGTTACTAACGTTAAACTTCCAGAGAAGCATACTAGTTGATAACAATACTTTTAGAAGATATAAAGGCTCTTTTTTTTGTGATTATTAAAAGCATACTTTTTGTTTACTCCTGTCTTAGTAGATAGTATGCCCACAAAAATATGTCTTATATTATTTCTATTTTACTTATTTTTAGTTTTGAATTTCCGACATAGATTACAGGATCTTGCAAACAATACATTGATAATAAGAACAGATTATGCAATATAACTATAATACAGTTCTACAAATTGGCATATTTTTTCAATATACGACAATTGTACATTTACTTCATGGTTACTCAAGATACAGCCATAGTCTCTTTTTAAAGAGTGTAAATTATTTCGACTGCGATCTAATATTTAAAATTTTAACTGTATTTTATTAACATTTTGTACAATAAAGAATTATTATTACAAAACATATGAATGACAAAATAAAGAAACAAATAGTGTAATTTATCTATGGCATCGATAAAACTAGTTATTTTATGAAAAAAATAACCTAAATAAGAACCTTGTAGTATCAAATCTCATAATACGCATTATTCATACACCGTTTCACAGGGGGTGTCGCAGTTCTTGTCTGCAACGCAGTAGCCGCCACAATATGGGAAAAAGAAGGATGGAAACCAAACAACAATCCAGCCTTTACTGCGTACAAAGTAATGTGGTCTGCTCTCGAACCAATGCTCTTCGCATACTCTGGCACATTCTTTGAGGTAAATATTGCATTGCAGTCTGACACCCCCTTTTATGTATTCATCTTAAACTCTTAAAAAATTACGGTATAACCATATAATTATATTCTAACAAAAAAAAATTATTATGGAGTAAAGTTGAACTGTTTGAATATTGTGATCAACGATGGAATTGTCTACGTGTTTCTCGCAGGATTTAAGAGACTATTACTCGTACTAACCCCGAAATAAATTCATTAAAAATAAAACCCCTTTTTTCATCAGGGACATAAATATGAAAACACTAAACGAACTATCGAAGCGTGCTTTCAATCAATTAGCAGTTAAAGTATCAAGTGGCCTTTAATGTTTTTCAACCCTTTGATAATAAAAAGGTTGTCATTTTCGATAGGTAGGTAGATGATTAAAGTGTTTAGTGATTTTAAGCCGTTTACAGGAGTTCTGTAAATTCAGTTTAGGATGTGCTAGATAAATTTGCTTTGTACCTTTTAAGGTTTTCTTTCAGAGAAAATAATGATATAATAAAAACTATAATAACTTATGAAAGGAAAGTGTCATATTCTATCACTTTTTTCAAATTTTTCCTCATTATTTGAATTTTCTCGAAATAATTTACATCATTTTTACAGATAAACGAGTCCATGGTAAGAGTGTTAGTGCCTGGGCTTTGCATTTTAGCCACCTGTTTATTCGTGCGGTTACTGGTTGCCGTGTTCGCGTGTTGGGGTTTCACGATGAGGGAGAAAATATTCGTTTGTTGCGCTTGGACACCTAAGGCTATTGTGGAGGTAATCGTTACAATAAATTTGGTACAAATATATAAAGTGTGCTTTGTCTTAAATATAAGTAATCAAAGTTTATCTAGAGCAAATACATTTTGGCTCCATATACTTTTTAAATTAGGTGGTTTTGATATTTTACTTACGAAATTATTTATATCGATTTTATTTTCAGAGCGTTTTATGTCCGCTGGCCATCAACAATTTAGTAGCACTGGGCAAGTACGATAGCGCTGAGATGCAGTATGCGATAGACATTATGAGACTTTTGATTCAGGCTATTATCATTACTACCCCTCTTGGCTTCCTCGTCACGAAATATTTAGGGCCACGCCTATTTAAAGAAAAGACGAAGGATTGCGAAGAAACGATTCATGGTACGATTATACGTTATTTGGATTAAGGATTTAAATATAACAATAAATTTATTAAGACTGAAGTATTAATATTGAAAACTGTACCTCGATTTTTTTCATCAGCCATATTCTACTCATTTATCTTCAAAATATACATATATTTAAACTAATTTCTTTTTTTCACTCTTCCATAGAATCCGTAAAAATATAGTTATTTCATTATATTTTATTAAAAAGACTTCAGAGTATTTAATGACTACGAAGAATTTGAAGTATTAAGAATTTATAATTAATGATAATAAAAACAAATCTACATTACAATATTTTTAAAACAAATTCTTATACATTCGGCTACAACCCACCTTTAACACCACACCTTTCCTACGTTATAAAAATTGCTTTCGAGATACTAATAATACAACTTGACTTACCGTTGACTGCATATTCCCAATTTCTCTGAAAAACATAAAAATACCATTACAAAACGATAACTTGACCTTTTGTTAATAATTACTCAAATTTTTCATAAATATTAATATGTTTTATTTATATATATCCACTTATTTATACGCCACATCGTATAAGCGTAATTCAGGGTGGTAAAGCCAATGTTTGTTTATCGCGAACACAATTTCTACTAGTAAACATAAGCAAACAAAATGGGCCTATCTGATTGCACGCCAACCTCTTGGGATTCGTATTATACTTACATCCTGGAACAAATGGTATCCTTGACGTTAGTAGGCATTTATTCCATGATCCTTTATCAAAACTGCCGAAGTTTTAACAAATCTTAGATAGGCTATTATTTTGTTGTATTGAAATTGGTCACCGACATCTTAAACGACGTGGCTCCGTGGCATTTTCTAGATTAAGACCGAGAACATTTAACAAATTTGTAGGTTCTTTCTTGTATTGCTTTTTGTTTTTTTTTTCTTCACCTAAATCTAGCCTAAAATTGAAATATTATGTCTGTTCTATACATGTTTTTATAAATACCTGTAACTGTCTAAAAAATATTACATTGGCATCTCAGTATATAATCAATTTGAAAGAAACAAGATATTTTATGATTGAAAACTTATAAAATTTTATATCTACATTACTCATTGAACTGATTGTATTATTATTATTGATAGTATTAATGTTAGTACTATTGATTGTCGAATAATATATAAATTTTAGCATATAAATGGAGTATAACAATCTCACATCTCCATAAAAACTAAACATATCCATCATGGTTAGCCATATTTATATTTTATAAATAAAACAATATTCACTTATTTACTGAGCTTCTCTCCGTAAAGAAAAGCAGTAAATTCAAATATTAAAAATACCAAAGGAATTTTGTTGAAAGTTAATATTTTTTTTAATTATTATAACATTAGTTTTGGAATTTCACTCAGGTTAGAATTTTAAATGCAACATATCAGTTAACAAGGTCTTGTTATTGCCTTACAGCTAAGTTAGTCGGGTCAGCTAGTTCATATTAAAATATATCTATTAATTCAAAGAGTTTGTATTAAAAATTATTAACAATATTCCTTGTTGTTTCAGAATCACAAACAGAAATGTGGAAATCGCAAACAAAATTATGAGGTAGCAATTATTGTTAATAAATTACCTAATATGTATACGTAGAAACGTTGCAACATATACATAGACAATGTTTGAATATTGTCACTACTTTTTTTAAGGCATACCATAGATAAATAATATACCTTCGAAAATATTTAACGGGTCAAAAGTGTAACTAGTATAAGTATTTTAATTTTATCTTTTCATCAAGCTCTCTTTACATATTAATGTTACATATATAATATACATATATTACTTATTTTTTTTTAAGGTTTAGTTACCGATCTGTGTAAATAATTCAGCAAATTATCAGTATTAATATAATTCAATCTAGATTTTTATTACTGAAATCTTCCAGTGAACATTTTAATCAGAACAAATTAGAGACATACTAATAGTTATATTATCTTCAATCATGAATTCATATTAAAGACTCAATAAGCTATAGTATATAATATTAATAATTTACATATAAAAGAGGACTAAGCTGTTATATTAAACATCATGATATAGTAATATTAAAAAAAAATACAATGAAGGATTTACTGAAGTAAACAAATAGTTGGCGTATTAAACTGAAGATGAGATGAGAAGATGGTACTTTTGTTTAAGATACGTCAATATTATGATCATTTGTCACCAAATAATATATTTGAAATTATAAATAGCTATTGACGCACTTATTTTATTCAGAAATTATTTAGTCCGTTGCGTAAAGAAACAAAGTCTAGTTTAAATTATTACCAAATGTTAAAGTTTATGTAACCTATATAATGTTATAAACATGGCTTATAATATTTGAAACGTGACGTGTGGTACAACCACAAGAGCTATTCGCGTTATTCGGAAAGTCTTTCATTGCAATGTGGCAAACTGATGATTTATCGAACTTTCAATCAAATTTTGTATAAATTAAACAGCAGTTTAAAAATCTCTCCGGTACAGATACAAAAAACTGTACAGAAATTGTCGTCACTATATTATTAATAGTCAATATAATAAATAGTCTAATCATTTATTTAGTGAATGTAAATAGTGTTTATCTTAATATTCTTATATATATTATATTTTGTTATCGTACATAAGAAATGTCTCTAGATAAACATGTACACACAGGTTGTACATGTTACCCATGTACAATCTGTGTGTATCTGGTGTACCTGGTGTGTGTACCTGGACATTTCTTATGTCGCTCGCAATTGCTGCAGTTTTTGTAGTGTAAATGTACTAGAGCTTGTCATGTGGCTGACTATAGTATTAGAAATATTACTATTATTCTATATTAAACATTAAAGAACTGTAATTTATACATTTATTTTCAATAAAAAGACTAACATATAATCTATTATTACTTGAAATAAAATAAAATAAAAAATGAAATGAATAAAAAAAATCGGATATTATCAATTGAGTACCGAACAAGCACCAAACCTTAAGAAATGTTACAGTTACGCCGACGATGGTAAGATTATCGACTTTGCACACATTTTTTTTACCTACAGTGTGCCTCATCATAGTAGGGTCAAATGAAATGTACATATGAAATTGGAAAAATTAAAAGAATCGTATGTCCTGGGGGTCGTCGACAAAGTATCATTCGCATTCGATTCGTTATCGAAATCATTTTGATATTTAACGGAAATGTATGTAAATGATTTCAAAACTGAACCAACCGAATATACTTCATTCGATCGATATTGATCGAGACGAATCGATATCGACGAAGAGAGACAGAACGCCGAGACCACTGAGATGCCGACATTATGAAATCATTAAAATTCCTGATTTTGTAGTAAAATATATGTTATTAAAATCCAGTCTTTTCTTACGCATGCCCGGTATTCGCACATACCGAGGCAATCATTTTACATTCAATTCAAAGAACTCAAAGCGTCTTGTTACGCAGGATGGTCAACCTCCCATACTATGTTCGAAATTGCGATATCCATCGCGATTTCGAAATCACCACAATACACTGAAGAGCATCCAAACCAGGCAGGTGAGGCAGGCGGCTAACTATAGTCCCTGATGCGCAGTCACTTCAGATAATCTCAGGTACCGTCGACCCAGACACGCACTATCCGACCACATAACGCGGCTCTTCAAGCCTTGCGAGAAGTCGCATCTGCGCTGCCACCCTCTTAGTCATCCATTCTAAGCAGCTAGCTACGTTTTTACGAGTAGGCCCCATCCATACAGACCGGAGCCACTTTGGTGTAGGTACCGTGCCTTCTTCAAGCTCACATGTCTTCTCTGTAGGTCAGCGCTGCGCTGCGCAAATTACCCATTTATACTAATCTCGCCATGATGTCTGGTACTATGAATAGTAAACTGTCTCTTTAGACAATGTGAACTCTTTGGAAAGTGCAATACTTTTATTGCACTGGTTTTAACTTAATACTTAACTGTTATAAAACTAGATCTGTCAAAGTATCATTGCCCAATCTTAAAAAGTGAACAATAGTGTAAAAGTGAATTAAGAAATTTTTAAATTTATTAATAGTTTAAAATTTTTGGGTATTACATTCGACTATCAATTAAAATGGGATCCCTTTCTGAGTCCTTTTGAGCCCATAAGTGAGCTGCATATGCTTTATATAAGAACTGATATATGTTGAAACGGCAACATTGGTCTATCTTAGTTATTTTCATAGTGACATATCGTATAGACTACTATTGTGTCTGCAGTGGAGGTTGAAAGTATTTTTATAATCACTCACTTTCTTCCTGTGAAGAGCTGACTAAGAAAATATCCCACAATTATATCTTTGCGAAGTGCCCGGTCAGTGGCAATAGGTCCGCCCTCTATAACAGTTTACCGGCCCCCCTCAGGGAACTACCAAGAGTTTGAGTCTGCTATGGAGAAAGTACTGAGAATAATTTGTAACAAAAATAAAAAAGTAATTGTTTGTGGAGACTTTAATATAAATATATTAGACATGTCACAGCTATCTAGCAGATATTTAAATCTATTTAAATCATTCAATTTAGTTAATGTCTTTGATGAACCTACTAAAGTAACACCTACATCAGCCACTTGTATAGATAATATTTTTTGCAACAGTGATGTAACTAAAAAATCCATAGTTAATTTCATTAATTCTGACCATAGTGGACAATTTGTGACTATTGAGCACCATCATGCACCATTGATCCTTGATGTTACTTGTAGGCCTATTACAAAACACGGTGTTGAAAAATTTAAAAATAATGTTAATGATAGATTTTATTCATTACCATTAAATGATAGTAACCCAAATAGTTTATATAACAGCGTATTTAATGTTATCAAAAGTGAATCTAGTAAAATATTTAAGCAAAAATCCATTAAGATTTACACGGGTAAAAAGAAATTCAGTGACTGGGCTACACCAGGTATTTATAAAAGTAGGAGAAAATTATATGAGCTATATGCCCTAAAATCTAATTCTAGGGACCCTGAATTTATTGAGTATGTAAGAAATTACTCTAAAATATTTAAAAAAGTCTGTGTTACAGCTAAAAAACTTTTTATTGCCACGACACATTAATGAGAAAATTGGGGCATTATGGTGTCTCTATCAAATCACTCGGCCTTATTAAGTCATACTTGTCGGATCGAATACAAAAAGTTGTTATTAATAAAACTGAATCTGCTGGAACTTCACTAGTTATGGGCGTGCCTCAGGGATCAATATTAGGTCCTTTACTATTTTTAATATATATTAACGACCTTCCTTACTATACAAGCACTTTATGTGAAACAGTGCTATTTGCCGATGATACTTCTCTTGTTTTTAAAGTTGACAGAGGCAGCAATTGTTCAGACGAGGTAAATAGTGCTCTATCAAAAGTTCTACAATGGTTTACATTAAATAATCTTTCATTAAATTCGAGAAAAACCAAATGTGTTAAGTTTTCTATACCAAATGTAAGGCAGGTTAATACACCCTTAAATATTAATGGTGAAGTGGTATCTCTTGTTGAGAGTACTAAGTTTTTAGGCATACACTTAGATTCCAGATTATAATGGTATACCCATATTGATGCTCTGTCAAGCAGAATTAGCTCAACTGCGTATGCTGTTAAAAAAATAAGGCTTATAGCTGATGTTGAAACAGCAAGGTTAGTTTACTTTAGTTATTTTCATAGTGTAATGTCTTATGGCATTTTGTTATGGGGATCAGCTGCCACCATTGAAAGTATTTTTATACTACAGAAAAGAGCAATTAGAGCTATATATAATTTAAGACCAAGGGATTCCCTTAGGGATAAGTTTAAAGAAATTAACATTTTAACATTGGCGGGGCAGTACATCTATGAAAATATAATCTATGTACACAAATATTACAAAAATTTCATTAAGAATAGCGATGTTCATAAATTAAATACTAGAAATAAAAATAAGCTTGCTGTTCCAAATTTTAGATTACATAAAACACAAAACTCATTCCAGGATTACTTGGATGATCGAAGTGTCTGGGACTAAAAAACCCTCGCTCGTTGAAATAAACAAATTGTTAATAAATTCTTAGGTAACTGTGTAACATAATAGTATGTATATTTAACTGTACCTATTATAATAACTTTTTCTTGCTTGTATCATAATAAATTATTGCTAGTTTTTAAATGATTGTATGCGCGTGTCCTGCGGTTGTTTTTTTTTTAGTTGTGCTAATTTACACGGGTACCTGTTTTTGGTAATTTGTATCCTTTTGTGGCTTAAGGGTAGTCATACTCTCATTAAAATCTCTTCGGCAGTGTCGTGTGAGGCGGGTCGTTACGTTCCCTAAAACATGGTTGAGCGAAGCGATGGCTGGTTCATGCGTCATGCTCGTGAACGGGTGCTGCCAGCGGAGATGAGTCTGCTCTTTGCTATACTGGGTACTACTCGTATTTATTATAATTTTAATTTAACTTTAATATATTCTTTTAAAACTGTATGACACGGCATTCCTAATATAGGCATGTTTTCAAAATAATTTTTTATTAATTATATTATGTAATGGAAAGTGACTTCATGAATTATCAATATTGAAGTCATTTTCCAAATTGACGACTCTGTATCTATTTAATACAGGGAAAAAAACAGCCCTTGCTGAGTTTCTTGCCGGTTCTTCTCAGTACAAGGTCTCCCGCCGTAGATTTGCGAACCGATGGCGTAGCTTTTCGACATTCACAAGTGCTTGTAACAGCCCAGACTGAATAAATGATTTTGAATTGGAATTTGAATTTAACACAGGCACTCAATAAAATTTAAATAAAGATATGTATATTGTTCCTACAATTTCCTATATATATCCTATAATTTCCAATATCCCTAATAGCCATAATTTCGGGGAAATTGACGCGTATACAAAATTAAATAACGACAACTGTCATAAAAATTCAAATGTAAAAATTTACTATGAAACTAATAAGTCGATAATAGTTTTCATCAATCATGACATGGATTTGGATTATTTTTATACAAGATAGTTTTCTTCCATAACCCAGATTGAAAGAACAATGGTACGTAGATAGTAATAAGTTTATAATTTCTTAACCATATTACAAATAATATCTAACACAAAAGTACTGATAAAAAAGTTAATCAGAGGCATCTAACGAAGCTCACGATTGGTTTATACTTTTCAAAGTATAGCAGATCTGCGACCCTATTTTTCTGTTATACAGTAATTTTAGTGTTTCAAATGAACGCGATAATAATACGAGATTTAGAGTAACCATGGCAAGATGCCGCTTAATGTTGTTTGCTTTAGGTCATTCGTTTTTTGAGTCTTTTCATGGTAAATATAGCTGTATCGCTTATATGAATAAACAAAAAGGATATATGTAAATATTTATGATGGTCTTCTTCATTTTTTTATGGTCTATTGCCCAATTAAGTAAGAAAATTATTAAAAAAAATCCTTATTATGCATATTTGCAATAAGGATTTTTTTCTTAATTATAGGCCCATAATTCTGACCTCTTACAAAATCATTATTTGTCAATAGCTCTAGAATAGATCGGACTTATAATTTTAGTATCGCAGTCACTTTTCTGCAATGCTACCTCAATCTGACTTGAAATAAACAAGTTTAATAATAAATCCGACAGTTATACTAAAAGTCTTATAAAAGCTACTATGGACTAAGCTGTTATAGACGCACACAATATTAGTAGCTCCACGAAAATTGTACTTATCGTGAGGATAATGGGGATGCCACCGTTATGTGAGAGGTATACTCCGCCACTGACTTACCTGAGATATTTTTAAGGAACCCAATAGGCTACGATACACGATAATAGTTTTAACGTTCTTGTTAAAACGATTACGAGAACTAAAATAAAAAATAACTAATATTTTTTAATGGAGCTTAAATAGCCTCTACGTGTTGCATCTATGTAATCCCCACACACGCGTTATAAAGGACAGGGTCTTATAAAGATGCATAATATGAAGCGACATATTAATTTAAACTAATGAACGCACAGTATTTATTATAGAAGATGGGGTTCCCCTGACGATCATCAAACAGTTCTTGTATCCAGCGCTTCACCAAATCGTCGCACTGCCTTGTGGGAGGCCTATTATCGAGCCTTTCTCAAACCATGGCAGGTTTGCCAGTGTTTAGGCAATGGACATAATGAGACTCAGGTTATAGTCTGATGTCGTCTATTATGGTCTCCATTATAATAACTGATTTGTTCAACTAAACCTAATAATGATTATCTCAAGGAATGTTTAACCACAATACGTGCACGTTGATGACCGGCACAGCAGTCATTTGAGGACCTTTCTTTGACGCCGCCTATTCTACGTCAACGTATCCTAACTACTAAGAGATGTCACTCTGATATTTTGATGAGAATGTTTTGTACAATTATTGATGTAAATATTTATAAAAACACGATTTTTATTTCAAGTGATATTTTCGTTATAATATTATTTTTACAAAAAAGGACAATAACCTTATCTTAGTCGAATTGCAAATCATGATTGTTTTATCTAAAATATGTGTAAATAGTGCAATGATAATAAAAATTTTCGGTGTCAACGGGTCAGAAATCTATACAATGATATATCTCCCGATCTCGCAAAATATTAATCTTATATAAAAAGTACAATATACACGACAGCAAAAAATACTTTTTTGATTGTGTCAAAGAATTATTAACAAAACCATAATTCAATTTGCTGGAGTTTATATGTAATAAATTAAACTCGTTAAAAGACTTGAACTTGACTTGACTTGAAAGACTGAAAAACTATCAAATTAAATATAAAGTTCACTTCGAATTTACACTAATTGTAAGTACAAGAACACGACATAAGTAGTGGTCATGGATTTAATATATATAATAAATCTATCGTAATGGTAATGACAATAAAAAGATTAAACAATACGGAGCCTTTACGACACTGTCATTACGACATGTAATAACAGAGATAGTTTGAGACTCGGAAAAGGACATAAAGAAATTATGAGGACATAATTATTACGGGAAAATATATTTTTTCTGCGGGATAAAAATAGCTGGCCATGTTTTGATGCAATTTGGTATAGGGATAGCGACCGACAAAAAAATGATAATTTACCACGGAAAATCATTGCTTTTGGAAAATTCGATATAACGCGGACGATGCCGCGGGGGAATTAGTTAATAATATCTACACAGAACATTCGAGTCACAAATGCAATAACTATATGGAATGCACATCGAGACACTAGTTATTCTCGTTATAACGAGATATAGCATGACCTTGGGTGGTAACAAATTTGTAAAAACAATAGAAAATCTGTCAAGTCACCGATTTTTTACAAATACGATTAATGAAATTACAACAAACAATGAATTACAATGTGATTAAAAAGTATGTAATAAGTTCATTGATAAATCTTGGCGTTGGATTAGATTTTTATCAAAATATCTTTGTATTTGGCTGTAGTGGAGCGACAGTTCGTTGGAAACGCGTTTACTGATAACCCGCACCATGAATATTTTATCGTAAGAAAAATAATATTGTTATTATTATTTTCGACAGAAAATTCACCTAAAAACTCGTTTCAAATATCTGTCAAGAAATATATATTAAAATACCAAAGCTTATTTCAGAATCTCATATTTTTTGCCTATGTACGAGAATAAGGAGAAATGTACAAAAGACGATGATTTCGGAAAAAGTTCTTGGCTAACAAAATCAACACCTGTAATTTATAACTATTTATGTTTAATTATTATAGGTAAGCTTATTGCATTATAGTTCGAATAATTTATATGTAAGTTATGTATAAATTTCTTGTTGTCTTATTCGGAACTGAAATCCATTTTATTTTGATTCATTAAAATCGAATCAATGTGGATAGTACGTCGGTACTATTTTAATGATATGCATAAAATTAGATATTGTAAAAACATTTATGACGTTCTATAAAAATATCATCATAACAAATTTATCTTTTATTCTATTTTAATAAGTTATTACTGTACTAACATAATGAATTAATATTATTATATAATGTAGTGATTTTATCGCCTTAACTTGTCTTGTTGAAGAAAAGTTGAAGATCTGAAAGAAAATTATAAACATAAAACTGCCTTTTTTTCAGGGCTATCAACGTGGTGTCTACTAAGGAATTTGTGCGGAGACGACTGGGCTTTGGGCGGACGGTGGTTCAGATTACTGATCGTTGCAGTGGCAGCGTGGTCTTGCGGCCAACTTCTTGAGGCTATTACTAATCTACCGTCGCTTTTAGGAGCACTTTTAGCCGGCATTCTTGCAAGGAATATCGGGTTTCTTGACATGAGTCAATATACACTACTAGATGCAACTCTAAGGTACGTAGGTATGTCTTTAAAAGTGTATAGAGTAATAATTCGAAAAATCTCATAAGTTGTCATATTATCTTCCGTGTATAATCTACATAATTACTTTGTGTAATATACGGTTCGAATCCAGTTGCAACATTGATCACATTGCCTTCAGTTTCAGTATCTGAATCTATTATTTTATTTTTAATTACATTCAGGGTCGTATTTTACTGATCACAATACAAACCCTAGCCTAACATACAAAAATACTAATTTCACGCCAAAAATACTAAAACATAAAAAATAGATGTACAAAACCAGATAATTAGATGTGCAATGTACTATTTTTGATGTCACTATTATTTCACATTCAAAATCCGCCTTCAAACCTAACTTCTGTACGACGACGACTACGTAAATTGTTATGTAATAAACTACTACAGCTAAGTGAAGTAATATAGCTAAAAAACTATAAAGTTAATACTATGAATTTCCTATTATATAATTTAAAATTTTAATCATAGAGTTGTTATGTTAGTACTGCTTAATTGTAATAAACAAAAACAATGTTTGCTACATAAATATAGCTAAGTTTAAATAACATTTCAACCTCTTCATTAGGGAGCAAGTATAAACTGCAAACGAAAAATTCCCTTCCTTAGAGATTTCTTAAGAATTCCAACATTCCATGATTAATGGTGGATGTCTTATATCAATCCACATTGATGTGCAAATTGGTGAATTAACATTTTTCATGACGAATGTAATATATTTACTGGTATGTGTTTTTTCTGTAAGTTTAAATCTGATACTAGTTTAGATTTTTATAAAAATAGTAAGTTAAGTTATAAAAATATTTTATCAAATCTTATAATTGAAACAGTAATTTCAAAAATTTCAAAGTTACACATTTACATCATTATTCAAGAATATATAAAAACTGTTTCATTTAAAAACAAATGAATTTTGAAGTACTTTTTATGCATAATTTTTATTAGGCAAAAAAAAGTTTGTTAACAAAATTATAATATTGAACAAACTTTCAAAACCTTTATAGAGTTATGTTGTTTTTGGAAAAAAATGAGATAGTGATATGATTTTAACCAAAACAATCTTAGCAATAATAATAATGTTATTATTATATTGTTAAACCTCTTTTGTGATAAAATTCTTTAGTTACACTCATTTTGACAGAAAATAAAACAAACAATATATTTGAAAGGGATATTTTATAAATTTAACTTTTTATAATGTAACTTTAATATCTTTTTAACACCTTTGCTCGTAAAGCTGGTGTAATTCCACCGGTTTTAAATATGTAAAGCGGGTCATAAAAAACGCGTGTGTTACCAAAGCAAATAGTTAAGTTATAGTCCATATAAATTCCATAACAATATTATTTGCCATTTCGCGCGCTGTTGCTATTCAAATTCGAAGTAATCGCGGCGCCAGTCAGTAGCGCTGGCTCGCTGTTAAAATGATGGGAAAGCAACAGTGTGCATTCACAGATTGAGTTTATTTAAATGTTTTTTTTTTCTGTTTGTGTGTTAAAAAACGTCATACGATATACGTGCGTATTATTTAAATTTTTCACAAAGCAGATGGTAAACTATAATGACATAAACGTTCAAACGATACAAAAATATATTACACAATATAAGATACTACCTTAATTTTGTTATATTTTGCTTAATATATATGTTTATTTTAACAAGACCATATTTCTTCCTTTTCCAGAAAAATATATCCAGTAATAGTTTTAGGTAAAGCATCTTTAGGCTGGGACCTCACATTTATGAAATGTAATTGGCGTCGAGTTGCTTCATTGGGGACGCTGCCGTGGCTGGCTGAGGTGGTAACTGTTGTAATATGTGTCCACCTCTACATTGGCTTTCCACTAATATGGGGTATGTGATTCAAATTCAAATTTAAATTGAAAATCATTTATTCAGTCTAGGCTGTTACAAGCACTTGTGAAAGTCGTAAAGCTACGCCATGATATTTTTAAAACTCATAATATAGAGTTTTTTGTTCATATACGAAATCATAACTAATTTTATTTAATAATAAATCTCTCGCAATTGCCAAATCAGTTTGACAGATAGTTCGATAAATCAGTGACAGATAAAGAGTTACCAGGGTTAGATAAATTAAATAATTACTAGTTGCCGATATCAACAATAAAATGATTTACTAAATCGTAATTGTTGTGAAATTTTACAAATATTATTTTTTATATTATTATCATGTAGACAAACGCCATCCTTAGAATAGAATAAATTAGGATGAATTATTTAGGGTATGTAAAAAAAAGAGATAACTTTCGGAGACATTAAAAATAAATTGATCGGATACCAAATCAACAACATGACTTAATTCTAACACATTTTATTTTCTATTACTATTACGTGGTTGACGCACTCCCTCCATCAATCTGTTGTTATTTTATTTAATCGTTCAATAAATATTTGCCTTTGTTAACTTTAAATGTTTTATTTTGTCTTGCGATTTGCCTCTTCGCTTGAGCCCGCAAGATACCAATATGATTGAGCAAGGCAATTACACCTTTTTACGTACCATTTCGTCAACCAAGTATTTATCACAAGAATTCTGCAGGATCTTGCTATTTTATTTGAGAAATCCTTTATATTTTTCACTTTAATACCTTAATTTCATCCAATTCATATTTAGAATTCTATTTCTTTTATGCTATGGCACGGAACATTATCTATAAATATTCAACAGGTAATAATCTTTCTTCCCCGATTTGGATGTGAACATTAATAATCCGTCTTCAACAAAACCTTCCTCGTTACCAATGTCCGAAATAATTAAACATCAATTAGGTACTTGTCCTTCCTTAGGTACCTATGCATAAACCCTCCGAAATTCTTTCACCATAATTTTATATCTTATCTGTCTATCAACATGCGATGAGTTATCTTCGTGTAACTCATCATATTTACTAGGAGCGTAAAGGTTGAGCCTCTATGTCGAGTAATCAAAACAACAATTTCAACAAAGAATACAATAACAAAACGGTAACAAATATTACAAACAAACATAATGCAACAAAATAACAAAATAAGCAAACAATTACACATGCTTCGCTCCCTGCGAAACGTGAGATAATTGACAAAATGGCAACCTATTTGAAGAGAACGAAAAAGGTACGATCATATTTTTAATCAACGGTAAACTAAACTATACTCGTAAAGCTCACGATAAATCAGACACTTTTTTCTAGGATTCCTACTCGGTTCGATATACGCGTCCGTGTCCTGTATTGTCGTAATGCCTACTGTCTTGCGCATCACGAAAAGCACTGGAAGTAGGAGGAACTGGACGCAGCTTGTTTGCACGGCCGGCGGTGTCGATACGGCACTGAGCTTAGGGGTTTATTGTCTTTTATCCACTTTCATGTTCTATGATACTACGAATGAAATCTACCGTTATTCTAAGGTAAGTAAATGTGAAATTATTCAGGACAAGCTATTAACACTACAGAAGGCGATAATTGTTTTAATTTTGATAATTCTTAGAATACATGACCACAAACTACTGTCATCTGTCTAATAATTATAGCAACATTTACGACAATTGTACAGATTGTCATAAATGAGGTTATTTTACAACTATATTGACTAACAAACGTTGTCCATAAGTTGAGAAAATATTTACCAAAATATTTCCGATCACTTCAACTACGCTTAGCAAGAATTGACTCAACTAAGCTTAGCAAGACAAGACAATCCTACACACCTTTATAGTAACATTTTAAACTATATTTTTATACGGAATTAGTATAAACTTTACCTTTGGCTTCATTTATTTTAAAGGCGACTCACCTAGAGTCTTGTAAGACTATTAACAGTTTTTAATTTTACTATTGGTGGTTTTAGTCCATACGAATAACGCATTTCTCTTACAAATCCGTAAACAATACCAAAGGTGAGAAATTAGATGCTACATTAAAAACAACTTGTCCCGGTCGATAATGTAGTATTAAGACGTTAGTACGTAGAAAATTTTTGAAAAAGAAACCATCTTATAAATATCCATACAAAACGGTAGTTTCAGTTAATCTAGATACTCGAAATTAAAGACATAATTTATTTATGTAAGTGCTGTCGCAACTCGTCATAGTATCTGATATGTGAGAAGTAGTGAAAGCTTACTACGTATATGTATAAAAACCAATAAACAATCTAAAAGGAAGACAATCAAACAAAAACAATATGCAGCATAATTTCTCCCCGCAGATAGACTGACAATGAACTGATCCTAAGGTTTCCTTATTTCCGTATTTATAGTACGGAATACGGAACCCTAAAAAATAATTATTATCAAATATGTTCCATTTTAATATAGACTATTACGTAATTGTAAAAAAATGACATTTTCAAGATGAGTAAATATTTAGTCCCATTTATATAATAGAAAAGTTTTCTATTACATTTATTTGTTATGCCAATATTTTTAACTTTAAATAATTATCTTAAGTCTTAATAGGTTTGAACTAAAAACATTTTAACTAATTTATTAACCAATAACATTTTCAGGCAGGTTTAACGTTATTTGTGGGTGTCGTAACTGGAGCGATCATGGGAATGGGAGCTGGCTACATACCGCATTCGCTTGACTCCTATGTCGCAGAGGTTCGCATAGCAATGGTCGTCATTGGAGGGCTTGCCATCAACGCATTCACTTCTGAAATTGGATGGGGAGGAGTAGGTTCGAACTTTTAACATCACATCAGTCAAATAACACCCAGCTTTGAATATGTTCCGCCAAAGTTGGACACCGAAGATTAAAAATATGAATATTTATTACAATATATTTATAAACAAGTTACAGCAAAAGAAAGGGTGCTTTTGTTGTAACTTGTACGATCAAAATAAACCACCATCAAAAGTCAATCAAAAATAAACCAGCAAGAAATTTAAATAAGATAAATATTATTATAAAAATATTAGACTTAGAGGCAAAACCGCTTACATGTAAAATTCAAAAACATGCAAAAAAATATATTTAAAAGGAATATAACATACTTTGAAGATTGTCCTCTTTACTTGGACTTTTTTTTTATTTTTTTTTGAAGGTAGGTAGGTAGGTGCTTGAAAAAAAGCAAAAAACTGAACTTTAGATGTCATATTTATTTGTAGACTAAAATATCAAAATGAAACAAACAAAATAAAATCATAACAAAATAAATTAAAATAAATTCTTGTTCACAGCCATTTTAAAGCATTTACTTAACTAATGGGGTAAAGGGTAGAGACACGTTGTTTATAAATACTAGAAAATAACCGAAAACTAAAATCACATTTTTTTTAGGAACAAATAATAGAAATATTGCCTAATATCTACATATATATAAGTACTACTTTCAACTTATACTTAGATATTTTTAAAAATATGCAGATACTGATAACAAATACCTTGGGTAACTTCGTTATAAAATCAAAAATGCTAGCTAGGTACAATAGAAAAATAAAAAATAGCTATTATTGTAGTAACGATATTTTCCGAGACTGCTGTTGCAAATTCATTAATTACATCGCTAAAATTTATACCATCAAAAATTTCTTCTTCAATTGCTAATATTGCTAGCCCAGACAGTCTTTCTTGAAGCATTGTCGACCTTAAATAATTTTTAACTTTGAAAAAGATCGCTCGCCAGAAGCTACAGATACAGGCAATGTCAGAAGAATTCTTAGTGAAATGCTTACGTTTGGAAGGGTGGAGATTAAATTGTTTTCAAATATATATTGTAAAATACTTAAGGGGTCAATAACATCAGGTAATGAAAACAACTTTAACGCTTTAATTTCATTAAACAAATCATTGGAGTCTATATCCTTATTATCCCGATTTGTCAGTCGTTCTTCAAGAACAGTTTTTTTTGCAAATTTTTTTAGACCCTGGCTTTTGGCGCCCCTAAAGGATGGCGCCCGTGTGCATTACACACTTTGCACATATGGTAGCGGGGGCCCTGTATGTGAGAAGTAGTGAAAGCTTACTACGTATATGTATAAAAACCAATAAACAATCTAAAAGGAAGACAATCAAACAAAAACAATATGCAGCATAATTTCTCCCCGCAGATAGACTGACAATGAACTGATCCTAAGGTTTCCTTATTTCCGTATTTATAGTACGGAATACGGAACCCTAAAAAATAATTATTATCAAATATGTTCCATTTTTTTAATATAGACTATTACGTAATTGTAAAAAAATTACATTTTCAAGATGAGTAAATATTTAGTCCCATTTATATAATAGAAAAGTTTTCTATTACATTTATTTGTTATGCTAATATTTTTAACTTTAAATAATTATCTTAAGTCTTAATAGGTTTGAACTAAGACTACTTTCTGGGAAACCTTGACTACTTTCTGGGAAACCCCAGCAACTTATTTATAATGATTTATCTAAATAAATGCATTTTTATTATTTTTTTTTTTTACTAAGAATATTTTAACTAATTTATTAACCAATAACATTTTCAGGCAGGTTTAACGTTATTTGTGGGTGTCGTAATTGGAGCGATCATGGGAATGGGAGCTGGCTACATACCGCATTCGCTTGACTCCTATGTCGCAGAGGTTCGCATAGCAATGGTCGTCATTGGAGGGCTTGCCATCAACGCATTCACCTCTGAAATTGGATGGGGAGGAGTAGGTTCGAACTTTTAACATCACTTCAGTCAAATAACACCCAGCTTTGAATATGTTCCGCCAAAGTTGGACACCGAAGATTAAAAATATGAATATTTATTACAATATATTTATAAACAAGTTACAGCAAAAGAAAGGGTGCTTTTGTTGTAACTTGTACGATATATTGCATAAGTCAATCAAAAATAAACCAGCAAGAAATTTAAATAAGATAAATATTATTATAAAAATATTAGACTAGAGGCAAAACCGCTTACATGTAAAATTCAAAAACATGCAAAAAAATAAATTTAAAAGGAATATAACATACTTTGAAGATTGTCCTCTTTACTTGGACTTTTTTTTTTATTTTTTTGCTCCAACATAAATTGCAAAGACGTGAAAAGTAAAAAGATGATCTTAAAACCATAATTGTTGGTAAACAAAAGTAAATCGTAAAAAAATACAAAAGGAAAGATATCATGGTCTATTAAAATTATTATGAGGATATGGTGAAACGAGTATAATAAACAATACCATGCAGGAGCTGAATAAGGGTATGATATATTGGTACCAAGTTTCATGCTGCGTCTTTACAGGAGGTGTTGCAGTCCTTGTGTGTAACGCAATAGCGGCGAAAATATGGGTGAAAGAAGGATGGAAACCAAACAACAACCCAGCCACTACTGCTTACAAAGTAATGTGGTCTGCGCTCGAACCAATGGTCTTCGCGTATTCTGGCACATTTTTTGAGGTCAAAAAAATGCAATAGAAATAACTAAGTATTTTACAAAAAACATATTAAATGATTTATCGCATGACATAATTATTGTATTTTTTTTAATTAGGTCTGTTTTTTTGCTGTTTTACGCGGTGACATGGTACTTTATTTGGGTTTTCTAGTTGGTGGAGGTATCTGTGTGTACAAATATGTGGTTGTCTTTTTTATACATATTTGTGATAGTTTTTTGTACGTAAAGGTACGGTATTATGTTTTTTATTTTTGCTTAGGCGAAGAGAGGAAAGAGAAAGGAAAGGAAGAGAATAATTCAAATTGTCATGTCAAATTGTTTTGCTATTTTAATTGTTCTTCATCAATGGACGAATTTGAGCGTAATTATTAACGATATTAAAAAAATTACAGATAAACGAGCCTTTGATTAGATTAATGGTGCCTGGACTATGCATTTTAACCATTTGTTTGTTCGTGCGGTTATTGGTCACCAGTTTGGTGTGTTGGGATTTCACGATGAGGGAGAAAATATTTATTTCTTGCGTGTGGACACCCAAGGCTATCGTACAGGTAATCGTCACTTTAAATTTGATAAAAAATATGAATGAATCTGTAAAATGTGTAAGCTATTTCTTATTATACTTTTCATAAAATTGCACATCGCCAACCTTTCGCCGATTTTATATAGCGGTCGGCAGAAGAAGATCGCGCGCTGTCGCTCATGTGAATGAGACTACGATTGGTCTGGCCATCATTAGATACATTGCCTGATATAGGTTGAACACCGTTGAATCGTCGGAACGACAGTTAGGGGGAAAATGTTACTGCCACAACACTGTAAAAACGATGATCGACAGCAAAACCTGAAAAACGATGTCCTCCTTCTGCGAAATAGTCTCGGAGAAGAAAGCCCTAGAACAAGAGGTGGATCCCTCGGCATTCCCGCCTCGACAATGAATGGCCATGGAGACAAAAAGAAAATATGACCGGCTCACACTCCTCACCGCACCGACCGCAGTGTACCGCAAGTTTGCTTCCCCATTTGCAAAGACAGAGAAGGAGAAGGGTAGTAATAACAGAGTGGCGACCTGGCCATGAGTTACCCACTTCACTACCAGTAACAAACAGAACAAAAGACAGAACGACTGAGATGTATACTAACTAATATAATTAACTCAGGATTTTTCCTCACTGCGGGCGCACCTACTTGTTGTTACTACCCGCTCTACTACCGTCAAACCTACCTACGTTTGCTCTGTATTAGTCTGTTATCTACCACATCCGGAGTCTGTCCACCCTGACCGCTATTATTAACTTTTGAATCTCTGTAAATATTCATTTTTTTAGTTCATTTGTGACGAGTGTTATTATAATTAATTTTTTGTTTAATTCAGTATAAGACTACATTTAGGTCACTTTTTATTTGTTTACAATGTAATTTTCGTCTTATATTGTATTGATGTTGTTTTCAGTGCATTCTATGCCCGTTAGCCATCGATACTTTAATAGGACTGGGCAAGAAAGATGGTGCTGAGATGGAGTATGCATTGGACATGATGAGGCAACTGCTTCAGGCTATTATCATTACGACCCCTCTCGGGTTCCTCGTCACGAAACATTTGGGACTACGATTATTGAAGGAATCTAAGAAAAATTGCGAAGATGTGGTTCATAATGCAAACGTTATTAAGACTGTGTATTAAAATATAGATATGAATTTATGACCCTGTAGTATTAGTTATTAGATAGTTCTAGCTCCACACTTTGTAATAAAAACATATTTTCCAAATACCACAAAATATCATGAAAATATTACATTGGTAACCATGTAGAAATCTTGACTAATTTATCATACATTATGATTTTATAATGGAACCTTATTTAAAATCATATCGAAGCAAGAGATTGAATTGGAAGTATAATTTTTAGTTATCGATTTCAGTCGTTGCAAAACGTAAAGGGAAACTTAACAATCTCCGGTCTTATACTGTTACCGGCCAAACCCGATTTCAGGACAAACCAGTTTTGCCTAGGCTAAACTAGTTCTTCCTATAGGCGATAGGATAAACCAGTTTAGGCTAGTCCAAACTAATTTGTCCTAAGCCCGATAGAATAGACCAGTTTAGGCTAGGCCAAACTAGTTGATCCTGATATAAATACGCACACCCTAGGATAAACTGGTATGGTCTAGTCTAAATATTATAGTACATTTGGAAAGTAAAAATAAATAGATAAACTGAATAAAATAATCGGTAATTGGAACAATAATATTTTTTATCAAACTAATAATAATACTGTTTTTTTAATAGAAGCAATAATCATATTATGTCAATTATTAAAATTGTTATTTATTTTTACATGGTTTGCTTTGGTGGCATTTAGAATTACAGAGTATCATAGCCTTCTTGCCAAGAAGGTAAGGTAAAACAGTATTATTTTTTATAGTATGATTGTTCGTATTACCAATTATCCACAACTTTTAACGACGAATCTTTCTAGTTTATAACGATGCCTATAACGATGGGGCCTATAACGATGTGGCCTATAACGATGGGGGTACCCCAGGGATGAATATTGGGTCCTCTACTGTTTCTAATATATATGAATTACCTTCCTTACTACATTACAGAATCGTGTGAGACAGATTGTTTGCAGATGATACTTCTTTACTGGATGATACTTCTTTAAAGGAATGTTATGACGATGTAAATAGTGATCTCTCAAGAGTTCTGTACAAAATGTATCAAATTCTCTTTGCCCAATGTAAAGCAGGTTGATACTTGTTTAAATATAAATGTTGATGTCATTGACTTAGTAAACAATACCAAATTCTTAGACATTACGTTAGGTTCACGACTACAGTGGGATCTACATATTGAAGCCTTAGCAATCAAACTTAATACAGCAGCTTATGCAGTAAAAAAGATTAGATTTTTAACTAATGTTGAAACGGCAAGAATTGTTTATTTCAGCTACTTTCATAGTGTTATGTCCAATGGATTGCTACTATGAGGATTAGCGGCTAACATTGAGAGTATTTTCCTTTTACAAAAAAGAGCGATTCGTGCTATTTACTGTTTACGGGCTAGAGAATCCCTAAAAGAATTGTTCAAAGAAATTAATATTTTAACTTTAGCTAGTCAATATCATCATCCTCTTGCCCATTTCCCATTATCTGGGGTCGGCGCAGTAGAATCTTTCCTTCCATTCCTCTCTATCAGCCGTCATTTCCATGCTTACTCCTTTCATTCTTATATCATTCTTCACACAATCGATCCATCTTTTATTCGGCCTTCCTCTGCCCGTGTATCCCTCCACTTTCATATTCAACATTCGCTTTGTGACATGACTTTCACCCTCCGCATCACATGTCCAAACCATGCTAATCTACTTCCTCTCACTTTTTCTACCACTGGCGCTACTTTCAGGCTTCCTCTTATGTACTCATTCCTTATCTTATCCATCCTTGTCAACCCACACATCCATCGTAACATTATCATTTCATTTGTATGCAATCTATTTTCATCCTTCTTCTTGACGGCCCAGCATTCACTTCCATACATGACGACAGGTCGGATGATCGATTTGTAAATTTTCCCCTTCAGCCTTATTGGCATTCGGGATCGCACGTTGTAGCTGTGACCTGTCGCCATTTCATCCACCCTGCGTTAATCCTATGCTGCACAGCTCTGTCTATTTCGCCGTCGTTCTGAATGAGGGAACCGAGGTACTTAAAATCTGAGCAGGTAGGAAGTATAGCGCCATCTAAGGACATGGGTACAGGACTGGAAAGACCGCCGAAATCACAGAACAGATATTCAGTTTTGGATCTGCTGATCTTCAGGCCAACACTCTCCAGCCTCTGTTGCCACCCCGTCAGTCTGCTTTGTACCTCGATGCCCTCTTCCCCGACAAGCACGATGTCGTCGGCAAAGAGCATGCACCAGGGTGCCTCCTCCTGCAGGTCCGACGTCAGAGCGTCCATGATCAGAAGGAAGAGGTAGGGACTCAATGCCGACCCCTGGTGCAGCCCCACAGCCACACCGATACAGTCGTCGTTCCCGCGGCAGATTTCTACACATGTACAAGATGCTCTGTACATAGCATGGACCAACCTCACATACTTCCCAGGCACACCTTTCATCTTTAACGCCCACCACAAAACCTCACGGGGAACCCGATCGTACGCCTTTTCGAGGTCGACAAAAACCATATGCAGATTTTTGTGCACGCGCCTGTACTTTTCGCACAATTGGCGTAAAGCAAAAATGGCATCTGTCGTCGTTTAGCTAGTCAATATATATATGATAATTTAGTTTTTGTATATGGAAACTATAATAAATTCAATAAAAACAGTGATCTACATAATGTGAATACTAGAAACAAAAATAAACTTGCCGTTTCAATGTTCAGACTCCATAAAACTAGCTGTTCGTTCTTGGGGAAATGTATATCTATGTTTAACCAGCTTTCGCAAAGTGTCATTGATTTGCCTTTATATAAATTTAAAATCCATATCAAAAAGATACTCATGAGTAAAGGTTATTATAAAGTAGGTGACTATCTAAATGATCACACTATTTGGGAATAGGGACACTATTTATAGAGCCATGTTTGGCAACAACATTATTTATAATATTGTTTTATTTTTATATGTGTATGTAAACATACATACGACTGTAATCGTATTAGGTATGATTGTATCTTATATTATATTGTATTAATATATTTATTATATTATATATATTATATTATTATAATTATTAACATTGAAAAGAGGGGTAAAAAATAGACCTTCATAGTTTCTTGCCTGTTCTTCTCGAGAAGGCTCTCCCAATTTCCGAACAGGAGACCTATTTTTGAATTACGAATGCGATTTCGAAATCAACGCTGACTAAATAGTCAGCGGTGACTTTGAGATCACGGATTCCTAAAAATCCAATTTTGAAAGTCGATCGCAGAGCTGCCAACATAGATAAAGTACACACATAATGTAGAGTTCGGTTCCACGCAGGCTGTAGCCGCTGCCGGTTATTGCCGCTAACTATATTGTATATATATATATATATATATATATATATATATATATATATAATATATATATATAGTATATTATATGTGTGTGTGAATGTAGTCGGTTACTATATACATATAGCTACATTCATATATATATAGACTGAAAATCAACACATCAACTTCAGACTTGTCAATATGTTCTCCAAACAAGCACAGATAACATTAAATTTTCATTTTCCATAAGTATGACTTGATTACGAGTGGAGGGCACTCGTAATGAAATCACACCTGTGACTAAGTATCATATCAGTGATATTCAAAAATAAGAATTATTGAAAATCGTGATTATTAGTCACATCGGTGATTTCGAAGTCGCATTCGTAATTCAAAAATAGGTCTCCTGGTGTAGAGTCAATTTTTTTTTCCTTGTTCGTACGTACGGACAAGGTTTTTGTTTTTTTAGAGATGGGCCGAATATTCGGTAAATATTCGGTATTCGGCATATTCGGCAACTTTTTCAGTGTTCGTATTCGGCCGAATAGTTCGGTTACACTGCCGAATAATTACCGAATAAGCATAGTAAATAACGAGTGTAGGTTGTTTCGTAATTTGTCGGTTTGACATCCTATACCAGCATTCTCAGTAAGCAACTAACAAAAAGATATAAATATGCGTCAAAATGTAAATATAATATATATTATATATAATAAATATTTTGCAATAAACCGTAGCTTAATTAAGAAAAACCAACAATGTTTTATTAATCATCAATCAGTTTTAACATTTGCATGCTCGTAATGATAGGAACATTCCTAATGTTCCCTAATGTCATTCCTAATGTATGTTTAGGAACGATAGGTAACGTAAGTCACTATTGAAGTAATAATCATTCTAAAGTTTTAAACTCAACATTAGCTTTAAACATATTATATAATTTACGAGTAACAGTCTTCTTTCAATAAAGAAATAAATTAAATAAAAAGTGGTGTTTCTTCTTTCACTAAAATAAAACATAATCTCTATATAATTGAAAAAGCTACCAAAAGTTTAGTCCTAATATAATTTAATCAGGCATGAGACGGTTTTTTCATAAACATTCCCAGCTTCCGAGAGAAGTCGTTCACTATACACTGAAGACCCAGGCGCTGCCAAGTATATTTTAGCTGTTTGACATTAAGGAATATTTTATTTTATTTTTTGCCCACGATTCAAAAGGACTTATATCTCGCTGCAGAAGGTTCTCCAGTAAATATTTGTCCAGTTCAGTTGCAACAGGACTTTTTGAATTATCGGTCGGTATCGCTGCTAGCTTTGTTGAGGCAACTTAGCTCCAAAAATCTGCATGAGTAGAATTTGAAAGGTTTTGATTTTTTATTTTTTGATTCATTAAAATATTTTTATACTTTAAAAATTATCTAGGAATATAGAATTCAAATATGCTTGAATTAGAATTAATATTTTAATAAAAGTTAAGTTTGCATAACTGAAAAAAATATGTAATAATTAAATAGTGACATCTCACGGTGCTCACGCGTAACTTTTATATGTTAAAGTAAAGCAACATGACTATGGAAACGTCGTCGGCGAGTCCGCTCTTAAATTTTCATCGCTTTGATGAATTTGTGTATTACAAGATGATTGCGATAATATTTTGAGAAATCATCAGAAGATGTCGCTTAATATAGTTTTCTCAATATTACTAAGTCTAGATTTGTTAGGATTCGTCTCTGTTGAAAAGAACGGTTTAGCTGTTAAAATACTGCAAGTAATATAAACAATATAAACAAGCAAAGAAAAGAAATTGTGAAAAATCTGTTTAAGTAATAAAAATTAGAGGCTTGTTGCCGCCTTTGAGGCTTACAATTTTGACAACTTATTATATATATAAACTCTTTATTGAACACAATTAAACAAAATTACAATAAAATTATTAAGAGGTACACATTTAGATGGTCCGAAGGCGGACATATCTCCCAAGAGAGATTTCTTCCAGTCAACTCTAGGTGGTTATGTGGTTTCTTTAAAGAAAAGGACATGGACAAAAAGTAGGCCTCAATCATGTGCAGAGACGTAAGATATATCAATCGATAGGTAATTTTATGTTCATCAATTTACAATTTATTATAATTTTTTTAAATCCCCCGTTTTTCTGTAAATGATGTTTGAAAGTACTAGGTACTTTATTATATTCAAGTAAACACATCCCAAAACGTGGTTAAAATGTTTTAATTACGTACATAAAATGATAATTTATTTAAATCTTATTGAAAAATGGTTATATAGTTAACAAAAGAAATGTAATTTAGTATTTATAAATTCATGAAGTTCTAGACATGTTGTGTTACCGATCACCCTAAATGTACATAGTCTGTGACCAATGATGACACTCGTCCGCTGTCAATGCGACATTGACAGCATGTTTTGCGCAAATTAATAAAGAGAAAAAAAAACTTTAAAAAGAGATTCCATCAACTTGCTAGTATTAAATAATTTAAATTATTAATTACAAAAAAAGGGAGATATTTAAAATCTAATCTTTATCCAGATGATCTACAATAATTTATACTCTTCTCTGGTAAAGTTTCGTCGCTGCACATTACTCAGGCCCACCTTTCATACAAATTTTGACCATCACCTTTGCGGGGACACAGTATTTATTATATATGTGAAACCGTTCTCGTCATAACGACGAATCATTGCTGCAATATGCGTGGTGGTTAGTATCGGTCGTCGTCCTGAATTATTTCTGTGATCAGTTATTTGCCCTTCTTCGCCGTGACGCCGAATCCAAAACCTCACCGTGAATCGCGATATATTGAGTTTTCGTGATATAGCACTAATACTATTTCCATCTTCAAAGAGAAATATAATTTCAGCCCTTTACTCCAGGGTTAAACTTGCTATTTATTTTATTTTGTATCTAATAATAATTTTTCGAAATATTTTGTTCAAAAGACAAAACAAGTTCAAAAGACGATCAAATAAATTGTATGACAAATGTCATGTCGTTTCAAAGAAATTCGGTATTTTTATGGCTGCTTCAATCAAATTTCAAAACTGATAAACACTTTTTGACCGCTACCGTACTTAATTGTTTTTTTTTAATATATAAAATAGAACAGTCATATTTATACTACATACAATACATACATTATTAAAATAGATATGCTTAATTAATTTGATACATCACACATAATCATGAATATATATATATATATATATTCATGATTATGTGTATATATATAATACTAGCTGACCCGCGCCCACTTCGTTGGGCATAATATTAATAATCCCCGAAGCGAGCACGAAAGCGAACTGAATTAAACCCGAAGCCATCGCGCGCCGTCCGCTGATGATGATGATGATGATGATGATGATGACACTCCGCAATAATGTGGCTTTCTATTGGTGAAAGAATTTTTAAAATTGATGATGATGATGATGATGATGATGATAATTTGAGATTTAAACTATCCTATCTCTCAAGTTGGATCGAACTGCACATGGTGTGCGAATTTTATTATAATCGGTTAAGTAGTTTAGGAGTTCATTGAGCACAAACATTGTGACATGAGATTTATATATATTAGATGTAATGTAATGCGAATGCGACATATCCAGGTTGGTCAACAAGTATGATGGAGCCTGGGTAGCAACCTAAAAACTAATGTTAAGGTCAATAGACATACATTCTACAATTGTAAAACCTCAAAATAAAAATAAAAGCTTCAAATACAGATAAAGAAACTCAATTTTAAGTAATGTAGATAACTTATCTTAGGTAAGGTAGCTTAACTAAACTGTAACTATATTAACAAACAAACAATAGCTACATTATTAGTTTGTACGCAACTGTGAAAGTTCCAAGGACTATGTCAGCGAAATTTTTCAATACACTGTTGATAGACCTCTTCTCAAAATAAATCATCTATACTAATATTATAAAGAAGTAAAGTATGTGTGTTTGTTAAATTGTAAAGGGTAATCTTGGGATCTACCGAACCGATTTTAAAAAATCTTTCACCAATGGGAAGCGACATTATTGCGAAGTGTCATAGGTTATATAAAAATCCGGAAAATAAAAAGACTTTTACGTGGTAGTCCGTTTTGCAAAGTGAATCGGAGAAAAATCGTGCGATGGCTTCGGATTTGATTCGGTTCGCGTTCGTGCTCGCTTCGGGGATTATTAATATTATGCCCAACGAAGTGGGCACGGGTCAGCTAGTATTAGATATAGATAGACAGAGAGATGATCCAGCAAGAAGAAAGTGAGTACTGATGCATTGTTAGGGGCTGCTAAAACTACACCATCCACAGAACGATCAGAGTTTTCATCTAATAACAAAAACAAGCGGTCATTTTACCCTATTTTCAAAATCGAAGTATATACTGCCACAGTAGTACACAAAAAATGTAGTTAAATATTATAATTTATATATAATATTCACCGTAAGATAATTTGTAACACGGAACGTTTTATTGTCTTGTCTCTGGATCGATAACAAAAATAAATTTATTCATATTATAATATGAATTGTATTAGGTCTTATTTAGTATCACTTGTCATATACACATATTGAAATAATAATATAAAAAAAATATATGTTTCACATATATATATTTTTAACCATATTTAAAAAGTAGATATATATAATAATAATAAACTTAAATTAAACTTAAATTTAAGATTATTAATTAAATATATGAATAATAATAATAAACACTTTATTGCACATAAACATAAAATACAAAAAAAAAATTTTTAACAATTATAAGACGACAATTAGGCGGCCTTATTGCTAAAAAGCAATCTCTTCCAGGCAACCAAGGGAAAAAATACATTAATAGAATATTCAGAACAGGGGAATATATATATCTAGACTATAATTAGATTAGAATATATTTATGTCTAGACTATAATTAGATTATCTGTTTGGGTACATCCGTCTAATCCGTTTGTTCCGGTATGAAGGCTTACCAGATAGGTAGTTAAATTACCGAGTACCGTGACAGCACATGGACAAGTTTACAACGTACACTTCAATTTTTGTGAGAGTTGTAAACATTATCAGTAATCTCACAAGGACTAGAAGTGACTGTACCCTCTTACTATCAGGTGGGAAATCTGCTTGTTCATCATTATATGGCCATAAAAAAATTAATCTCTCGACAAAGAATACTTAAACAAGAAATATACGAATCGATATCGAAATGACCCTGTGAAATGCTTAGAATGTCTAGTTAAGTAGGTATTCAATTTTACATAATTATTTTGAATGCAATCCTGTCCATCAATAAATGTCTATACTACGCTAATAAAACTAAATATTTACGATATTTCCACATGACAACATTTTTTTTTAATTTTTTTTTAAGGAATAATAGTGTTTTGTTAACCAAGATTATGATTTAGAAAATAGACTAGATTCCTCACCAGATCCATTTTAAATACAAGATATAATAGAGTAACTCAAAGCTCTCCTTTTTTAAATGATTTGAATTTTGTTAGTAACGTGTACTATGAGAGTCATATTAAAATGCTTTATACATTTTATGTTACCTATATTATACCCGCCGTGAATAAATATCATATACCGTAAAACTAATACTTAGATATAGGTACATTTATTTCTCAAACATAGCTCAATTTATACCGTTGACCTCTTGAGACTTAGCCACTTTATATAAAGTCCAAACTTTATCTTTGATGTAACTATAACAATATGTACCAATGTCTCTGTATTACTTTGTATTGACATTTATTTATTTATTTATTAACGCTAATACTTAATAAATTTATACATTTACAGAAACTTAGCAATTTTCTGTATTTATTTACTTACTTTTCAGGAACACTGGCAGTTACAATAATAAACAAAAATTTATTTGCGACAATTAGTTTTTATAAATTTCGAGCAACATCCGAATTTAAAACAACACATTAATATGGTTGGTTTGCTAATTTTGAATTCATAAATTGTTATTGTATGATTCATCATTCATTAAGGTCCTTTGTTCCCTAGCTGGAGCAGAGGGCGTCCACAGTTAGTCTTCATCCCACACGGTCTTGAGGTTTTTCCAATGGCTTTCGCTTCGCTAATGACAGTCCGCCGCTAGGTCTGTATTCGACGACCACGTTTGCCTTTTCTTGGGGATTCCAGTCTAGGGCATGTCTCGATATGTAGTTTGGATTTCTTCGGAGACTGTGGCCTATACAACTCCATTTACGGCGTTTGATCTGCTGGTTGATCCGGACTTCATCACAAAGTCATCCCAAAGCTGCTCGTTGGGATTTTTTTCTGGCCAGTAAATACCCAGGATGCTGAGAAGACATCGGTTGACGAAAACCTGGAGTCTGTGCGAGATGTCCCTTGTGACCTTCCACGTCTCACACCCGTACAGTAAAACGGATTTCACGTTTGACCGGAATATCTTGAGCTTGACTCTCCAAATCAATCTTCATGATTTCCATACGGGCCTAAGCTGTCCAAAACTTGCTCGTGCCTTGGCTATCCGCGAAATGATGTCCTCTTCTGTTCCACCAGTCTCCATCCTCTGTGCCGATGACCAACGGGAATGAACTCGTTGTCCCACACCTCATTTCCTTAATCATCCAGATGTTGACTTTAAGCCGTATCCTTTCGGCTTCTCCTCGAAGGTCGTCCAATTTGGCCTGCATGTCTTGTATGATTGGTAAGCACTATACAGAAACACATTTTTATTTTTATTTTATTTTTTTTATTTTTTTATTATGACTCACCAACAGTTATTACAATATTGCATTTACATAGATACATTAGGTAGAAACAAATCTTAATGCATAACCAGTTAAAGGTAAGTACAACATTCACAGATATATAATACTTAACAACAAAACATTAAATAACTGCGTACAATAAAAAATTATAAAGTTTACAATTAAATAGAGAGAGAGTTAATCATTATTTGTTCTGAAAAGACAAAAAAAAAAAAGCAAACAATTTTTGGCATATTTAGTCTTTAATTTCTAGTACCAGAATGTAAAAACTTATTTGTAGCTATCAAAGTCTCGGGAAGAACAAGACATTCAAGACAAAAATGTACTGACATTTCTTTATTCTGACAATACTAGTAAATAAATCTCAGATTAATTTATAATCACCAAAATAGTTGACTTAATTTTAGTGTTTACAAATTGATCTATGGTTATCACGATGTGGCCATCCAAGCAACTCTTTTTCACCGCGTGATCTGACCGGTCATAACCTAAACCGATGGAGCCTCAGTACTCAGGCTATTACTCTTACTCCAGTCATCAGTAACTATAGACGTAATAAGAGGATGTTTCGGACTATGACGATATTTGGAAAGATCCTGATTTTACCTTTTTTTTTTGTTCCCCTGTAGAAAATGCATTAAATACCATACCCCGGCTGTGACGAGCCGGCGGTTATGTGGGGCTCTCCTCCCCAGAAGGGGGAGGCCTACCCACTAAAAACCTCAGGGATGGCCTTTCTCAGGCATGTAGGGAGCCCCCGGGAACGCGACGCGACTTCCGGGAACCCCCAACCTCCGCTCCCCTGCCTACAGGGGAGCCCTTCTCGGGGGAGGCTACACTACCTCCACCGATCTCCTCCACCGACGACGCCACCCGGCCACAGAAGGGGCGTGGTCCATCCCGGGTCGCCGTATCCGCGGGCGCGACTTCCTCACGCCCGCCGGCGACCCGCGGCCGCGCCGCAGCTATGCTACCGGGCCCGGCGCCTTAACAGTATAATCAACTTTTTTCATCAGAATATTTTTGACAAAGTTTTGAAATCTCTGAAACTTTCTTATGCATTTCGCTATATGTCTATAGTTTTTTGAAACCTATTCGTTGGACGGCAAGCTTATTTTTAATTTTCGTGTTTGATTTATGGATTTGAATGTTTATTTAATGTTTTATAATTCTTACGAATATAAATTAGAACAGATTGTCGGCCTCATATTAAATGAATATTGAATACTTATGACATGCTAAAACCCTTTAAGTGTATTTGCGTGTGATGATTCCGTGAGTCTAAAATTTAATTGGACATTACTCGAAACATGTACTACAATTCCAATAGTCGTTCCGGAGGTATCCGTGACCATTTCTGAGAGAGGTAAATGTTTCTGTAATATGGAAGTATTTGAACTTTAGTCGTGACTGTTAATATTACCCTGCCCTTATTCCGCTCTTACATGTGGTAAGTGTAAGATATCTTCCTCTTCCACTCTGATATTCTTAGTGTACATATTTGTCTTGGTGCAATCCATCCAAAAATTCTTAGGTCTTATCTCCATTTACAAACTTATATATAAAAAGCTTTTGATAACTTAACATATTAATTGTCATTATTTATTCTCCAAATTGAAAAACTATTTAGTCCATCAAGAAAAAAAATGTATAAGTCCTTTACGGACCGTACAGATTTCAGAAAACGATGGTAAAATTTAGCCCACATAGCGCCATCCCTTTCTAAAATACGAGCCTAGAAATCTCTTTAATATTTTTTCTGTAAGTATACTTTCTAAAAATAATTTAAATTTGTAAATACAAGTTGAAAAGAAAAAGCACCGGAGGCTACTCAGAATTTGTTATATTTAAATACTATATTGTGTATCAGAAATTATGTTTCATTCAACAGTCGCAGCTGTGTCCACAAATTTGCCAAATTATATTTAATTTAATATTTACTGAAATACTTTACAATAACACTAAATCTTTATGTGGAAACATTTCGGCTGTGTACAGAATTTAATTGTTTCAATTGAAATTATAGAAATAGTTTTTTCCTTTATCAAAATACAATAATCCAACCAAATAATAGTTTTTGCTGTAGGTAGGCTATATGCCATGGTTATCTACTTAGGGTAAAACTAAAGGGTAAGACCCTCTGTCTTACCCTTTTCTACAGCAAAATAGCATTGATAGCATTCTGTATTCTGATTTAAAGGGTTAAGAGTTAAGTAGCGATTTTAATGGTATTGTGATTTGTGTGCTTATTATTGCTTACTATATGAGAATTGCTTCGAATGTCAAAACTATAAGCGACTGTATCCGCTTACCAGCAGGGTAAAATTATTATCTTATTTTAGGGTGTCAGTTCACGAGTGCTAGTCCATATTGTTACAGACTGTGCTTATGCGTTAACTACTGTCTATCTGTCTATAGTACTTCCTCTATATCTCTTTATATCCCAGCACCACTTCCTTTTTGCTTTATAAAATAACATTTCTAAATCGGAGCAAGTATTTTAACCACACTAAATTTAAAGGGGATTGTTACTAGATAGATTATGCTCGTAGTTTATGCGCATAAAACTGATATTTACTCCAGAATCACTGCTTATTATTTTATGAAGAACTCGGTTTTTCCTTAGAAAATCCTAACCCTACGGAGTCTCAATTAATTTATTTTATCTTTTTCAAGGCTGCATAAACCTAGTTAAAAAATAATACAAATTTCTGTTATAATATTAACACAGCTTTATTTGCTACGGCAGGCAGATTTCTATGGCGTTAAATGCAATTAACAAAGCGATAAGAAGAGTGTTGAACGTTCATGACATCCCTTTTTATTAATGTCGCCATGGGCAAGTGGCGCAGGATGGCGGTGCGAGCGCACGCCGCCGCCGCGCCCGCGCCAGTCGGACCAGCCGCGCGTGCACGTTCCACAACGCACATCTATCTTAAAGTGCTAAATAACTGTGTCTATCTCCATAAAAGCAAACCACCAGATCAAGGCCCAACGTGACCGCTAACTAAAATAAACAGTCTCCAGCATCACGTAACCAAGTCAACTGACTTATTATTTTTTATCACTTCTCTTTCACCTTCGATGTAAATATCTTATCTGCCTGTCAATAACTGTAACTAAAAACTTCCTATCGGTTGTTTTCCATCGGTGGAACAGAGGTTATTGAAGCGATGTGATACAAGATGTTTTATCTCATTAAATAAAGATGAAAACAAGAGATAGGGCTGCGAAGCAGGAACTGCGAAGGCTCAAGAATGAAAAGAAAGTGACAAAGCAGGATTCGCGGAGCCTCAGGGCTTTAGAAAAATCAGAAAGTGACGATAAAGAAGCTCAAAAATTTAGAGAACGTACCAAACGATCGGGTTTCGAAGCTGTGAAGCTTCACATTCAATCCTCGGGCCACACTGGCAGATCTTCCCGATCAGCGACAACGGTAAGGTGCAATCTACCCAATCGTTTCAATTATCATTCTTGTTTCTTTCATAGACTGTTTCGTTAGCGAGATATTTTAACAGTAGAACCTGTTTGTGAAATATTCTACTATCTAATTTACTGTTCAATTAAATAAATAAACATGATAGACAACAAAAGATCTGTCAATACAAGTGAATAATATTCAATATTGTCCACTAATCAATATAGTATCCACAAGAATGACGCATTCTCATGTGATCACCTTTTTGCGGTACATATTATAATATTTTTTTTTAATATCAATAGAAATATGTGTCAGAAACTCGCAATTTCCTTTGTAATGGAAAAATGTTTTATACGTCATAAATACTTTATATTGCATTTTGAATTTATTGTTTGATAAGGTGTTCCACTTACTACAACTATGTAAAAATTGTACATAAAACATTTTGAAATGTTACTTAAATTTGCAAATGACCAAACAAATCTGTAATAAGACTCCATTAAGTTGGCAGGATCGAGGATACTTCTTCTAGAAGATAGAAAGTCTATTTATATGACATTTTAAATATAACATTTCAAAAGTAAAGAATCTTCAACAGTGGATAGAACCAATACTTCAATCAACAGTTGCCACGGTTATTTGATTTTTGATTAGAATTTAATCGTCACTGTTTAGAGCATCAGAAACGGATCTACAACAAAGAAATGTATACTCAATTTTCGGAATTACTAACTATATGAACCTGTTTTTATCAAATATGTTGCGAAATACAAATTTATTTTATATATTACTAAATACTTTGAGGAATTGAGTAGTTGAGAAGTTATATAATATATAAACACACATTCAAAGTATAGTCTGCCGAGTAAGATATTCTTTAAGAATTTGAAATGTTACTGAGTCGAAAGGTTTATTAACAACAGAATAATTTCTTCTTTATTTTGTAGCAATACTGGGTTATGTAGAATACGTTATGAATATATATTTTCAATTTATTGTAAGGCGTGTCTTTTTTATTGTTCTAGCTCTTGTGTAAGAAACTTTATAGATAAAATAATCGGTGACGCTGTAATCTCAGCACGTGCCTTCGAATCGAGACTCAAGATCAATCCTGCCATGTTAATTGTTTTTCGAAATTCATATGTACATTTATCAGATGCGCCCACAGGGAAGGAAAACATCAAATGATATCGATCAATCACCACCGGATCAGTGGTTGTTAGTCAACCACGCTGACCTAATCGAAATAACAAGAGTAGACCTGTGGCCGCTTATAGCCCTTCGGTGGGAACGGATGAATTTATTTTTTTCTTAGGACATCAACAGTGCAAGTCAAGCAACAGATCAATTCATTACGGAATGTCACACTAAAATAATAATTTCATTCAATAATAATTATTTATATATATAAGCTGAGTGGTATAAAGCCTCGTTAGTTTATTTAGAAACGAGTTACCGAAAAAATATTTACCTAACTATCTTTGGTTTTGATACAAGCCTTTAATCTGTCTACGAATCTTCGGTAGGACACAGTAATTTCGTAGTAAATATAGATATCTAGTGTCTTTTAAGAGACATGTCGTCGTCGTGCCGTGTAAGCTATGACTTATAAAGCTGTCCTAAATTTTTGATCTAATTTGTGGGTTAAGATCTATCGAGAACTACACTACAACCAGACTTTGGGTCTTCTAAAATACACTGATTGATAGAATAACATTTTTAATAAGTATTATTGGGAAGTTTCATGACACAATGCAAAGACGGTCTCTTGATAGACTTTGGCTGAAAATTTCGCTCCATTTCTATAAAAATGCAGTTTTATAAATATGTAATAAGACTTCTATGCTGCTTACTGTTGTGCTCTTCAATCATGAAGAAATGTTTTATCAGGAAAAAAGATATTGATGTGTTTCACACCTCCATATGGAAACGAAGGCATTTATATCGATTACATTTCTTTAGCTATAAAGTTTCAAAAGATTATGTCCTGTATATCTTGGATAAGCACATATCCTCAGTTTTACTTAAAATGACTGACTTTTTGCGGAAATGTTAATTTCTAGCGATAAGATTTTCGGTTAATTAATCGGTTATTTTCAGATTCTGGTTATAACAGCATTAAAAGCCTTTCTTGTTCTAACAGCAATAGGTCATCTCGATCTTTATATGGTCAACGACAAAGGAGGTATTACAATGTATCATATATACAAATGTACAACATACGAGCAATACCAAACTTTGAAGTGTCTTAAATATTGGCCGACGGCTCTATACCCACTTTCTATAATACAATCTTAACCCAATCCATACTCTAATTCAAAAATTAATAAGAAAATACTTTTTGTAATGGAGGGCATGAAAATAAGTTTTTAATTATATATATATTTTGTTTTTACTGACTATTCATAAAAAGTATAGTATTACAGTATTGGACTTCCGACATTTCCATGCCCAAGACACTGGGCTGTGTGCCCTTAAGTGTATCTTAAATACCGTAAAATATTTATCAACAGATCACACGTACCTTATATGGAGGGGCTCCATACTTTCCCCGCAACTGCAAAACAATTACTATAATATCTAGATACTATAAAGCTAACAGTTTTAAAGATAGTAAATCTAACCTAATCGTGTCAGATAAAGATTAACAACTGATAACAGACACGGAAATTATATGCGAAATCTTAAAAAAAGTGTAAAATTTAGTAGACCTTTATTTAATTATAATGATAATTCATCGTTATTTATATACTAATCACTATAACAAATTGTTAAAAAAAATCACAAATAATTTACAATAAAAACGCCGCTCCATTGCGGCAATAATATATGTAATATACAGTGAAACTATCTACATATATGCGTGCGTCTACATAACATCACTTCTTTACTACAGAAAAAGATATGTATATTATAAGTCATAGTTATAGCATAAATAAAGTCAAAAATGACTAACTTGAATATGATAGAATTTGGTAGAGGATAGTTTGACTCGGAGAAGATAATTTCCTTTAAGAAAATCCGAAAGCTGGTATATTATAAATAATAACATGTATGGTTTGTTCAGTCATACATGTTGTATATTTAATGTTATAAATTAAGATTATCAATAATTTATCTTACACGTTTTCTTCCGACTACAACACTATAAACAATTCATTCAACACTATAAGTGATGGCTCGGTAGTGATAGCGTAGGATTACAATCCTACGCATTATTTCACTACAGTGAAAGCGCGTAACAAACAGACACGAGCATGTATCGATGACGCTGAAGTGCCTACCTTTGCACAGAAGCACATACCGCCATAAATTTTTCTACACTCCAAAATAGACTATCACCCGCGGTAAAGCCCCCACTCACCCACGCATCTCTCCCATGCACCACTCTCGTCGACGAGCGCGACGGCCACACTTCCCTCGTCAAACATATACCCGGCACCGTCACGTGCCGGGTAGATTTTCATCCTCCACGCACGACGATCTTGAGAGTCCGAGCCACTAGACGGCGCGCTCAATTTTTGTCGACTCTTTTTGACCCGACCCGAAAATAGAGGATTCCGATTAAATATAGGTGTGCAAATAATATAGATTAATATTTAAGATAGTAATTATTATTATCTAGGCAGTGAAGGTATACAAAGAACTAAAATTAATAAAATTTAATCATTTTTGGGCATATATGTAAAAAATAATCCTGATAAATCATTGGTTGCGTTACTTTAAGTACGAAATTTCGAAATAGTTTTTACATACATTATATCACTAAGGATTTTAATTGAGAATTCTTGACCTGAAATGCAGCAAAAACATAAGAACATAAAAAATAAATGTATGATCGCTATGAAGGTCTACGGTCCACTTTAGTTCGTGACATGCCAATGTTGCGAAATGCTACATCTTTATAATTTATCTAAATAGAACAAGTTCTCTTGTACAACGTGGTAAATACTAATTTTGTTGACATAGCATATAAGCATTCGTTTAAAAAGTAAAATCACGTGATAATGAGTCAATTGGAAAGACTTTGATTTCTACTAAAGTAGACAATCTAATGTTCCTAGCACATTATAAATAATAGTTGATAGTTTTTTTCTTAATATTGAGAACTTTTATTATTTTTATTAAAAAAACTATTATTTTTACCAAAATAAAATACAACTGACCTAAAATACAATGAACATTCAAAGTTTTGATAAAACAGTCCCGACAGCATACAAATTATATTACATAATTGGCTTTAATGTAATGCATGTAGCCTTGCTGCTAATTGTTATTCACATATTGCCAAAAAAAATAAACAATACATATTTTTAAATATATATTACAACAATGATTTGATCTTAGTTGCTTTTGAATTTCTCTGTTTATAGGTATTTTATAGAAAATGATTCATTAATATTAACAAATTCGACTCCAGTTATATTTCAATTAAAAGAAAATCATAGTGTTTTTTCAAGAAATAAATATATTCAAAAGTCCCTTACACTAAGTGATTAGGGTGTAGCAATACACAAAAAAAAAACAGTATCAAAATAATCGTTATTGTTCCATAGATTTGTACATGCACAAATTTTCGTAAAAATAGTTATAAGCTTAAGTGAACAAAAACCTTGTACGTGCATATGAACAATAAAAAAAAATGTTGACTCTACATCTGTTCGAAAATTAGGAGATCATTCTCGAGACGAACAGACAAGAAACTCTGAGCGTCTATGTTTTTATTGTTTCTTACTGTGATTGAAAAGTACAATCTAAGCCAGATTTTAAGATGTTGCTTTGATCATACAAATTATCTCTCCCGAACGGGAATCCAACCCGCCACCTGTTGCGCGTAGTAGCCGATCGTTTAACATAGTACTCGACCGCTGCGCCAAACGATGTTAAATATAGATATTATATATATATATATATATATATATATATATAATATATATATATATATATATATGTTTGTCAACTCTTTAATCGTAAATCCATATATACCTTTTGCATTTTATTATGCATGACACATGAGACACACAGTAACTCAACTTTCTCAAAGATTTGGAAATTAGCTTAATAGGACGATTAAGACCTTTATCTACTACCCTGACCCACTGCAACTTGATCTGCTTCACATTCTTTCTTTCGCGAACTTTGAGTTGTATTCCAAGTATATGCTGACCACACAGGCTGTAAAAAATCCAATAATATTATTAAATTAAATATATATATTCAATTTTCTTTATTTATTCATAGTACTAAAGCGATTTATAGCTTCTATTTCAATTATGGTGGTTGCATAAAATCATATAATTATACGTATCATTAAAATTGCTGTTACTGTAAGTACTCACTTAAATATTCACTGTGAGCTCACTTTATAAAATTAGTAAGCTACTACTATTGCATAGTGTTATGCAAATATACCTTCATAGGTAGCTATTTACACGCAACTGTCAGCCGACTTTATTGTTTTCACGTGACGTATAAAACATAAGACTAGATGTCCCGTGGTGCAGTTACCGTCGCGCGCCGCGCTTACTTTATGTCAAATATCATAGTTATATCGCTTATTGTTATACTGAATGGAACACCTGAATGGTTTTTGATAATACCACGTGCAATAGCAAAAACTGAATCTAATAATTAAGTATTCTACTAAAAAAAGCGAATCGCTCGCGACGATTAGATTTAGTGTTTGAATTGAGGGTGCAGACCTCGTGTTTCCTAAATAGCAAGGCCATTGTATCGTTCGTAACACTTATTGTCGAATGCCCTTAGTCGGTCAGTCACGTATAGTGGAGATTTGGTCGTGCGGAGGCGGCCGGTGGCAGTCCAGCGGCGACCGCGAAACACTCGTCTGCCCTTATCCCTTATCTGAAACCGTCCACTTGAACCTCGTGACTAAATCACCTGACGATCATCCATATCTCGACCACGATAGCAACACTCATCTTTTTAAAGTGTAGTTCTCCAAGTTCCCGGGATGTAATCGGACAATTTCTCAAGAATTAAAAACTTTCAGTTTTCTCGTACTAGCTCATTGTGTTGTGTAAAATTTTAGAGTCAACATTCAACAAGGTTAGTACCAATGTATACATACGAATGTGTTAAGTGTATCAAGAAATTATATTTTCACTGTGTGATTTTCTTCTATATAGTTTGTTTTCATTTTCCATGCCGACGACGGGTTCAACTCCAATAATGTCCACCACCGTCCTGCGATGTACACCAAGTAGTGATTCCACCTTGTGGGAGACTTACCAAAGCTAAAGGACATTGTTCAATTTTGGCCTAAGAACCGATGTGAATATAAATTATACTATAATTTTTATTTATTTTTATATTATTTGAAACATATTTTAGTATTCCACGGACACTTCAAATAAATAAATTCCAAATAAAAAGTTGGGTCACAATTATTGATGCCGTATAAAATGTTTTCCGTCAGCCAGTGCTGCCAGTTTCGGAAGTTTTTGTGATTTCGGTAAATACGGATCGAATTGAAAACCTCCTCCTTTTTGAAGTCGGTTATTAAAATTAGTTGATAACACTTTATTCATTTAAATACCTAAATTGACTAGCTAGAAAAAAAACTAGTATTATATATTTTTTAAGCGAAATCGCGAATTTCTAGCTTGGTATTCAAGTATTATAGTTTTCGTAATTGGCAACACTGGTGTACTTCATACCTTATCTGTGTCCGTTTCATTTAATTTTTGATTGCTTTGCGACTATAGTTTCTTTTGTGATTTTCTATGCGTTTCATGGTTTTATTCTAACAACTTTGGCTTGATTACGGACTCCGATTACATTGCGTAGGTACTTGGTAGACTCGGATGTGTGTAAAGGACTGGATTTTGTAAAATGATAATTGCCAAAGAATTATCTTAAACTTGACTAGGTACTATCTCTTTTCCTAGTATCTAATAGAGTAGTCCTTTCCTAGTTCTAGAAGAGAACATATATAGCTGTACGTAGTATTGTTAATATTACTTTGATATTACTACTCTGATATTTCACGCAAGGTTGGTTATTTTTTATTTATAACCTCAAAATATTAACTTTATTCGTAATTATTTTACTTTCCTGAAGTGTCCGTTCGTGAAAACTTCTTTCATAGGATTTCATATAATTTTAAGAGTTTATATAAGTCACTTTCGATTCGAACGGTTCTTAGGCAGAACATGTATGGAGCCGGAACAATGTCCTTTCCTTCAAGTCAAGAAACTTTGCACCCCAATCGCTGTTAGTCTGTGTCAGTGTTACTTGCGTGCGCAATTTTCGAATCATTTCTGTTTTGATCACGTACAGAAACTCCAAACATACGAGTACTATAATTTACTTTCACACAAACATTACCAAACTTGAAAACATAAGATAAATTCATAACTAACTGTACCCGGCATGACTTGCAATGCAAAATATTGTATTTTTTGGACTAACTCTTCACGATTTCCTAAGAAGTGCCTGCTAACACTTAATTACCGTTAGATAAGATAATCGCTTAGAAAGCCGTAGACAGTAAATAAGACAAGATTTTAAATAAGAAGAAGAATATAACACATTCGAAAACGATGTCGTAAGGAAACCGAAGTAGATAACAGCATTGACAACTTTAATACAATCGGCAATTAATATTGTATTTCCAAGGCTACCGAGTAAGGACACAATGACATGAATTATTATTTGAAAATATCTACTGTTTCCTTTGCTTTATAAATAATTGTTGAAATTTACACTACAATCGAAACAAATACAAAGATAAACTATAACCATAAAGATAAACTATAATACTATAACCATAAGCTTTCTAGATTACGTTTTAAATGATCAGGATCTTCATGCTCTAACTTATGTCACTGTAAAAAGTAATCGGTTGTTTCATTTGCTTCTAGTGACTGAAAACACCTTAAACAGACACTACTTACCTAGTTTTTGATGTAAGAAAATATTCCAATAAATAAATCTCTCAATAAATAAATACACAACAAATAAATCTCTAACACAACTTACAAAACGATAAAAACTAATTGTAATTAAACTATCAAAACAAATAAACCGACATTTTTCATAACACAATTGAAATAATATACAAAATTCTTTTATGTTTGAACCATCTTCATTACGAAAATGTTGAGATCCAAATGTAGTTTTAATTGTATGCTTTTCCGCTATTTAAACACAGAAGTTTGTAAGTAAACTCCGCAATTTATTTTCGTTAATCAATTAAATATATTTAGAAATAAATTGTAATATCTTTCTACACTCTAAATGATAAGTATAACTAGCATCTCGAGATTAAAAATTTATAATCCAAATCCAAATCACTACGGGTTATTTGTCAACTTAAAACACCCCAGGAGACCTATTTTTGAATTACGAATGCGACTTCGAAATCACCGATGTGACGAATAATCACCGATTTTCAATAATTCTTATTTTTGAATATCACTGATGTGACTACCTTAGTCACAGGTGTGATTTCATTACGAGTGCCCTCACCCACTCGTAATCAAGTCATACTTGTGGAAATGTTATCTGTGTTTTGTTTGATTTTTAAGTCTATATATACAATATATATATATGAATGTACATATATATTTTTTTATATTATATATATGTATATATATATATAATAACCGCAATAGTTAAGCCGGCAATAACCGGTAGCGACTACACTCATATATATATATATATATAATAACCATAATGGTTAAGCCTGCAATAACGGCAGCGGTACATTCTGCGTGGAACCGAACTCTTACATTTATGTGTGTACTTTATCCATTTTAAATATCCATAAACATTAATAGTGATAGTATTTTTGAAATATCAGAATGAAATAGAATTAATATTGGTTCGAAATATTGTCAGTTCTTATTATCTCATAATGCTATATCACAATTTTTATTAAATTGGAACAGTCCTATTGTGATCAACACATCTTTTTAATAGCAAATGCTGTTAATGGAAAATTAAGAGTGCGAGTACTCCGCAAGTTTACCTGACTTACAAGTCTCAGCTTAAAATCTTATTTTAAGTAAAGTGTAAGTACTTTATTTAAAATCACTTATGTATAACAATACTTCAACATATTACCATCGTAATACATATTTTTTACACTATCCATATAATGTTAATGATGTAGATAACATATTATTAATTCATTAGCTAAACTAACATTATATCCTTGAATTAATTGTAATCTCAACTGCATTCATCGTGTCCCATAAGATATAATTGTAATGTTAATTGTTTACAATCTTGGCATGGTGAATATAAGACTTCCTATAACATATATCTATATGAATGTATGTTTATTAAGCTATGAATTTATGAATTATCATTACGAAAAATATTATCCGTTTGTAAAGTAACTTGTTGACAATATACGAATTCTCTTTAAATTTTTTTACTCAAATTTTATTCACCATGAAAAGTTTACAAAGTTTTATGCTTCTAGGACATAAGCCGAGTAGAATGGCTCCACGACACCTTTGCGATTCGATTGAGAAGTAAATTGTCAAGTTTTGGTGTTTACATCTATATTTTTAACTTTTATTTATTTACTACGCGTACATAGTAATCTCAAAATAATTCGAAATGTCGTATCAAAGCAACAAATTACAGTTATTTGTATAGCGGTTATAAGTATTGCGATTTATAACAAAATAGGGAAGTGGCATGAACGTGAACAACGCTATATAGCTGCTGAATAGTATGAAATATTGAACTCTCTTTTTAAGCTATCATAGATGATAGTCAGTTGACTCTAAATAAACTATTCCTCCACATAATGTTTCTATCTGCAATATATATTATAATACATTTCCTACGTGTCATGTCGCCGTGAAATGCCCTGTATATTCGCTTTGTGTTCTGTAAAATTTATGCATTAAATGACGTTTCATACACACAGATTACCACTCCGCACTAATTGGGGAGTTCACTTACCTAACATTATAAAAACATTGAAATGTGCGACACGTTCGTCCTTAGCGCATAAATGGGCCACACTAACGCCGCGATCTTGGTCAGCCTCTTGTCAGTTTTCCTCGCTTAATCACATTTTTGTGTTTCTTTGCTGTGACAATACATGGAGACATAATAGTGGACACTAAATAGATAAAAATGTTTCATCAAAAATGGACGATCCAAATATTAGGTAAGAAAAATCATTCTATTATATTATCATACTCTAATCATAAATTATATATAACTAGTTAGATAGGTGATACAGCAGCAATAAAAGAGACAGTCGCACTTCAATAACAATAGATTCAGCTTATAAGAAGAAATATTTCAGTGTTTGTGAATGTTTCGAAATTGTCGTGTTTTTATCAATACAAATATCGAAAGATTATGGTTAAGGTAATCAACTTTCTGTAACCAGGTAGGTATGAGATTGTATTATTAGTTGCTATTATATTAAACAAATCAAACCGTACAAAATTATTAATGATATCTCATATGGTATTTATGTTTTGAATAATAGTAATTTTGCCAACCTCTTATATATATTTAATCAATGTTAACGAGCAACCCCCAACTACGCAATCTATAAAAAAGGGTAAACACTTTCATTCAGCGAAAATACGGTACTAGAAATGTAAGATTGGACTTCACGTTATGTAATTTTATCAACAGAAACTTGAGTTAATGATTATAAGAATAACAATTAAACGTCAAATACAAAAAAGTAAGTTTTTTCAAAATTTTAATGTTATAGACGTAATACGCATAGATGATATTTTCTCAATATAGTAACCTTCAGATAGGTGACGCATCAGAAGTCGTAGCAGAATATTAATATAGTTCTCGACAGGATGGGAATATTAAATAGAGGCAAAGGAAAATGTACCATTACACTAACCGTGAATAGATTTCGACTATTCATTTTATTATTACTTTTAGAAAAGCTTGATAAACAACTCCGATAATTATCCTGAATTAGACGAATTAAGAAGCCTCTTTTTTATATTATCATTATTTAATTAGTGTAAATATTTTTTATTTGAGTGAGATTTGACAAATGGTTACTTTGTAATAAGTTGACCCAAATTACTTATTTCACCTCGTAGCTTTGAAGCTACGTAACATATTTTTTTAAACATTCTGTTTAGAGGATATCTAGAAAAAAATTACATACTCCTTATAATTTATTCGATATTATAATGGTATACGTGTTGCATGTGCATTAATGCATTCTATGATAATGCATCAGATAAATTTATATATAAAATTCCAAAACGTTATCAAATCCTGGACTCTTGATCAGATGGCCACTGCTGACACTACAGCGCGTTATCAACGTCGCTTATATTTCCACAATCATAAAATGAAATACAAAGTAACTATCAAATTCAAATAGACAAGAGGTTGTAGAATTAACTTCCATAGGTCAATAAGTTCAGTAACCCACAAAAGTATTACTAATCACTTTATCACAGATAATAAACACTACACTAGATTAAAGTAGAATTATTTGAAATATTTATATACAAATTTCATATATCTATATATTAAAAGCCGTATTTGAAATTTATTTAACTACATTTAAAGCATTCATCTCAGAACTATATTAAGCAGCATATGAAAAAATATTGTACGAAACACGTGCTAGGGCTCTTGCGAATGTGTTGCTAATAACAGTATCATGGGTTACGAAAACTTTTCATTAACAAATCTTGTTTGATGTTTCAATTCTAAACTAATTGTCAGGGATATAACTCACAAGGCGACTTGCCGACGAATTGATGCACAATATAGTTTAGGATCATTATCATACAACGCAGGCCGGAACGCTGCCGCGCGCTAACGCGTTATAAAACTCAATTAAACAGACAACAATTATTATCAACGTGCCACAGTACAATGGTTAGTGCTTTTAACTTCATTTAATATATTGACTCTCTTTTGATTTTATTTATAAAACAAAACTTTACGTTTGTCAAATGTTATTAATTGTCTTAATTTTCTTGTTGCCGTATTTTTATACTAATCCATTTATAATGTATGTAACTATAATATCTATCTGTAAAACGGATTCATAATACATATTAATTTGTTGTGCATGTAAAATAGAATGAATAATGATGATGAGCCAAACTTTTGTCTATTGTTAGTTGTCTATACAATTATACAGCTCATAACATAGAATGCATGACGAATATTGAAATCGATACAACAACGGCGAAGTCTTCTCTTATAAGTTAACATTCATATTGTAATAATTCGTTTCTTTTTTTAATTTTCTCATAATTAAATTCGCATTACAGATATAATATTTATAATATTTCGTAGTACGTGAATATTACGATGTCAACAACACCATTAGTACAATATAATACAGTCACGAATACGTGATAGCATTATTAGTACGTCGATTTCGTCCATCACTGTTAGCCATTGTAAACAGAATGGTTCACTGTCCAAACTATTGTATACGTTTCATTCGCATCTGAAAGGAATCTTCGTCTTTATGCACATGAAATGACGTATATTTACGACCACACATTTTTTTAGTACCACCACATGCGTATACATTACTAGTTTTGTATTTATTGTTTAGTACAATAGAAAGTAAAATATTTGTTAGAGGTTTGATTATTATGTGAAGAGATGGAGTGGTTTCTTATGCCACGGGCTAGACAATATACACAAGCGCGGCGAGGACCTCTAGGTTCCACAATCTGTTGTTAACAAACTAACGACGACTTAGTTTTTAATACTATCACAACATAAAAAATAATATTCTGTGTTCCATTTCTATTCAGCCGTGTGAAAATTCTATAAATTCTACAAACAGGCAAATCCATATTTAATCACATTAAAATTAAGTATAACAAAATTTTAATAATTTTTATTGTTTTTACATATATTCAATTTAATAATAGGACAATTAAACTTTAGTCAAACTCTCTGGCCTAGCACGAATTGGTCGACTTCATACTACTGTGTGTAAAAAATATCGGGAATATGTCAATAAAAAGACCCACGTAAAAGAGGTCGTTCTAATTTTTTTACTGCATGTTGGTAGCACTGTACTGATTTAGCGCTCAAAATTCGAACGAGATCTGTCATTTAATTAATTTCAAACTACACTTTTTGTTGGTCATAGTTTTAAGTCCTTGGTGATTTTTACAATGGAAATTATTATTGAACAAAGAGTGTGCCTTAAATTTTGTGTTTCGAATGATATTTCATGTGGTGAATCACTAAAAATGTTGCGAAATACCTACGGCAAATCGTGTATATCGAAAACAGGGGCTCATGAATGGTATAAGGCTTTTAAAGAAGGCCGAGAAGTAGTAGTAGACTTGCCTCATTCTGATAGACCTTCAACCGCTACGACCAAAGAAAACATCGACAGAATCAAGAAGCTAGTGCTCGAAAATCGACGTATGAGTCTGAGAGAGTTAGCTAGTGAGGTGAACATATCTTTTAAGTCCGTCCACAATATTCGCCGCCGCTCGAGTAGTTCCAAAAGAGCTCAATTTTGTTCAAAAAGCGCAGCGAAAGCATGTCGCTGTAGACATGGTATCCCGAGCTTCTACGGATCCCACCTTTATAAAACGTATAATAACTGGCGACGAGACATGGGTTTATGAGTATGACATACAAACAAGCCAACAGTCTTCAGAATGGCGTCTCGAAAACGAGCCGAAACCCAAAAAACCGCGGCAAAGTCGCTCCAAAATCAAGGTGATGCTGACAGTTTTTTTTACCACCGTGGTGTAGTTCACTCTGAATTCCTTCCAGAGGGAGAAACAATGAATAAAGAAATATTTAAGCGTCATGAAGCGTTTGCGTGAGAGTATCCACCGAAAACGTCCAGATTTGTGACGACACAACTCATGGATGCTACACCATGATAATGCACCATCACACACAGCCATTATAGTGAAAGAGTTTTTAGCAAAAATTTCAACAAAAGTTCTCGACCAAGCACCGTATTCACCTGATATGGCTCCGTCTGACTTTTTTTTGTTTCCCAAGTTAAAATTACCACTTCGAGGAAAACGTTTTGAGTCGATAGAAGCCATAAATGAAAATTCGCTGAATGAGCTAAAGGCATACCGCAAATAGCCTATGAAAAATGTATGGAAGACTGGGTAAAGCGGTAGAGATGTTGTATTGCAAGCGACGGGGCCTACTTTGAAGGTGATAAAATAAATTTTGATGAATAATTTGTATTTTTTGTTTTATTGACAAATTCCCAATTCTTAGTACACAGAATGTACAATGCTTGAATTTCTTCGCATATATGCAAATTGCCTAATAATATTTTCCTTGAAAATATATTGGTAAATAGCAAGATCAACGTTAGGCCTCCTGATGATGTCTCTTGATTCGAAGACCATATATATCTTAAATTTATCATTAATAAATATTAAACTTCAAAATCGATGCAATTTGCATGCAAATATTCGACAGTGCTGAGATTGTTTGGTTTATAATATTTTTGAAACGCTTAATGGAAAAAGGCATTTAACTGTTTTGAATTATTTGTCACGCCACCGATTCCGAGTACGATATTAGGTACGCTACCCGGTTCGACACATTTCCTATCTAAACTACGTTGGTCACAAGGGACTTTTGGACATTGAACCCGAGACTACCGTGGGCCAGACTTTGACTCTCCCGGAAGAGCAGTTTGACTGATTTCAGGACTATGTTATACTCACCCTCTCTTCGGTTTTCAGATAATCCCATAATATTTCAGCAAAGCCTGTTCAATTACTTCTCAAATTCCAGCAAATTCTCCTGGGATTTATCATCAAATATTTTTATTGGAATTAATTATAGTATACAAAGTTTATGGTTACCACATTTACATAATAACCCTGGAAAAATGTTTCCGGCATCAATAATATTAAAAAATTCTATTAATGATCAGAAATAATTTTATTATTTCTCAAAATATTCTCCCTTTGCGTCAATGTATTTTTTCATGCGATTAAATCAATACTGAAAAACCTGTCACTTTGATTTACTTCGGCTCATCTCAAAATCTATGCTCAATTGTTGCTTTCTTACATAGGATCTCCATCTATGTTTCATCACCTGTTACTATATTCCACACGAAATTTACAGCTCCATTGCTGTATCTGGTAAGCATGGCACTAAGTAATACAATATATTTTGTGCATCATTGAAATTGTGTAATATCCATTGAGAACAGTTTTATCATAAACGTTTGTGTAGGATTGGCTGTATTTAATTTATGTATATGTTCAAAGATGTTCCGATCTCTTGATAGATCAGATGCTTGTCTGTTTCGATCATAGCTGTATGATCGAAACAGACGCGCTGTGCGCTGGCACAGCATCAATGTTTTTGTTGTTCATAGTGGTGCACGAACAACCTACACGGATTTCATCATGAAGTTTGGCATGACCGCGTCTAAATTCTATGCTTTTCAGCAAAAGCAGATTGCAGCCGAAAGAGGCTCAGCTTAGATAGATCTATCAAAATAACCCTTAATAGAGAAAAATCATACAACGAAAATTTTCTCGAGTATTAAACTCAGGAAAATTTTCAGAAAATCCACTTTTTTGTAATCATGCATTTTTTAAAATGACTCAATTTACAGTCAGATGAAGCAATTTTTATTCTACGGTTAAAGAGAGATATTTTAAATAAACAATGTTTTAAAAGTTATTATTAAAAAAAATAATAACTATTAAAACATTAAGCGGAAAATTCAAAAACTTTTAGTGGGGCCTACGTATCTGGCAGCGCCCACTTGTGCGTTGCTAATCATTAGCATTATGTTGAATTTATGTGTGCTATTTATCATATTTAAGAATATTAGTTAGTTGGATTTAATCAACTAATAGTTTAATTAAATAATAGTAAAACCCTGAAAAACCTTATGATTTTACCAATATATTTTTCTACAAAGAATGACATCTATAAATTCAGGGACAGCACGCATAGGACATAAACATAAAACCCAGTTCCCTATGCACATAAATTACAACCCATGACCGTGGCGTACTGATCTCCGAATAATTGTCACGAATTCTTTAGTCAGTCATTGTCCTTTAGATTTAAATTGTGTCTCAAAACAAACGTCATACATTTGATGGATGAGCAATAACGTTAATCGTAACTCGGCGCATGGCGATCTGCGCACGCGCACGCTCATGATTGGTAGCCCGCAGTCGCTTCTCGTGAGCGATCATGTGACTGTGATGAGTCCACTTAAGCGAATAAACGGGCTAGTAGTAGTAAACAAACGTTGCTGTCACAATATTCGGCCCAGGTTACTTTGACTTAATTGATTAATATGTTTTTATAAAAAGTAAAAGTTCACTGTACAAAATTCATATGAACAGTTCATCAAAATAATAAAAAAGTGGATGTTTATGTCACTGGTCTATATCAATAAAATAAAACAATAAACATCAATAGTTTAAGAGATATTTCTAATAAATTAAACTAAGTCTTATTAATCATGTCACATATAACACAGAAATATATTATTAAAAATATTATTTAGGGACTGCTCAGTTTCCATGCTCTTAAATGTATTGTTTGTCATTTATCTGATAGTATAGTTTTTACTATCCTCTACATTAAAAAAGCTGTTCCAACTCTTTTATTTATATTTATATTTCTACTGAGAGAACAAGCCTATTTTTATTCTTCATTTGTTATCTTCCGTTTGCCAGCTTTGAAAATGACAAAACAAGTACTAGTAAACTAGTATGCACTGATTTGCGAGTTCAGTCATCGAGGTATCTCGTACACTACGCATTGTAGTGCTGGCCCTTCCCGGGCCATTTGGCATTGGCCCGCGACTCAAGAAGGCTCCGCATAAATGTTGATCTGTTGCTCCGTGTCACGATCAATCGATCAATACGATCTTCTTCTGAAGCCTTCATCTTTGGTTGCTGTGGCAGAAGCTCCCCTTCTCCATTACCATCTATCTCCATGCCACATGGAAGAAGCCACTGACGACTTGATGATATAACGAATTGTCTGAATACAAAATAACCCCACTAGCTATCTCCACAATGACAAATGCAGCTAAAGACTATATACCCAGTTTTATGCACAAGGACTATTGTTGTCCCAAGTCAAAACGTTCATGGACTATTGTATTTAGTTTTGGTGGTAATGAGAATTGGGCTTTGTATGAGCTCCGATTACCTAATCGTACGTACGAAATCGGAGTCAACGTCTCCTAATTGACTATATTTATAAAAATTTTTTGCTGATTCATCAAATATTATATGCATTTCTATTTATTATATATATCTAATACTCTACAATATTTGATCAAACCCTTATAATATTTTCTATGTTTATGTTTAATAGAATTAGGCACATTCGCTTTCAAGAGACCTAAGTTATAATTTATATATCATGTCTTCTATGAATGTATTGAATATTATTTCATAAGTACTCAACCATATAGAATTAGCGAGTATATGAGATTGGATTCTTAAAATATTAGAAAGCAATTTGTATTTAAGTAAATAACGATTTGCTAAAACTGCTCTAACTTTATTATAAACATAATCGCTTCGAACAATGAATATGGATCAATTTTGTTTTTTTTTCTAATTAATAGTTGAACGAAAATTATGCATCCGCAAAAATTGCTATGTATTATTTTCTTTACCATAGTTAAGTTCCCGTCTGCTTGAATTGAAGCCTAAACCTCAAAGTGTCATGTTTTTTATTCAATCCTGAAAAGTTATTATTCACTTTGTATCTACGAATAACTTGTTTCATCTGGTTCTAAGTTACATGTCTCAAAATCACTTACATTTCATGAAGCCCAAATTAACAGCTCAGTTTGTGACATTTACGTTAATTTGTTAGACGTATATTGCTCAACTGTGAATTACCGAATAACTTTTTTCAATGTTGGGTTTTGTACAAAATTCTTTCAAATTCATAAAATTGCAATAATACTCAAGATGTAACAACATCTACAGTTTGTTATCAATTGTGTTAATGTTGGTGAAATTTATTTAGTGCTTCTCGAGAAGTCAAGTAGTGCGCGCGCGCAGATTACCTCGTATCGCACCTGATTGTTATCTTTTTGAAATTGGTATATACCATTTAAATTAATTTTTGATCAAGATACATGTTCAATCTAGTATATCTGTAATAAACAAATTTGATTATGTGTATTCACTGAAAAGCTTCAAGTTCTTAGTATGAAGCATATTTTTATGCTGTTACAGGTACGCAAGACAAGTCTACGAATGACGGCTATCAAGGAGTATCCTTTTGATCTAAGTGATTTAGAAAATCAAAAGAAAGAAGAAGAAAATAGAAAACCCTCTGGACTAGAAGTGCCACAAGACCCCTTGGCTACTGCATCGGGTCGCGCACCTACACCAGACGGTAAAAGGAAAGTCTCAATAATGGCCGATGAATCAAGCAAAGATCGAGAGAATCTTCCTTCAGAGTAAGTTCAATAAATTAAGTAATTCATGAAACTAAATGCAAAATCCAACCAAGCAGCAACCTTCACCTAAGGTCTTCAATAACTCAGGAACTAGTTATTTACCCTCTGATTGTTAGGACAACAATAATATTTATGCTATATAATGCTATGTACGTGAAAGTTCGGTAAGACGTCAGAGGGAGATACTGTACCTAGGTCATTTGCTTAGGTTTCTCTATTTCTGATTTATAATATACGTGTTCGCATTGATTTGTTCCAGTTCAAAGAGTAAGATAGACATTGTAATTACTTAGTACTGTGACTTTACATCTATTGTCACAAGTTGGCAATGTAAACTGTAATTTACATGCAGCGAATCTTAATTTCACGTCACACTAATAACTAAAACAAAAAAGTCGAAAATTAAGTGACTACAGTTTAAAGAAGTAAGTTCAAAGTGAAAGTCAAGATGGTAATCGTTTAATGATTGTTTAATAACAAGCAATTTATTTTTATTTCTTTTTCAAATATTGTAGTTGATATTATTGTTATTTACTATACAGGCGGTTTCTGTCCCAGCGAAATAATATTTGACCGGCAGTTAGATATGTTAGATATTAAAAAGATACTGGATGCTCGTCTATGATCGTTTTCGTAGGCAGATAGCTCTTAATGAAGACCGAGACCCTATTTTGTCATGGATCAGTGGATCAGATAAGGGGCCACCTTAATAAGCTTATTTTGATTTCAATGGAGGAGATGAAGTAGTGTTTAAAATCACTATAAAGTACTTGGGGCTCATACTCAACTCTGGATGAATGTATTCCACTGCCCATAGCCTGAACACAATTCTGCTCCGGTGGCACCAAGGTATCATAACTGTTAGTCATATGCAGATACCATGCAATTTACAGGGCGGGTTAATGAAACTCTGTAAGCACGTGCCACCGAACAAGTCGTAGTCCGATATGCCAGGATTATGCCTAGGACCAACCGCCTTAGACGGGGTAGTTGCTGACAAGTAGAGGCTTGACAGACGCATTCCACACCAGCTTCACTGTCCACTATGAACAGCGAAGTCGAAACGAAAGGGTTTTTAGTGTGTGCGAACTCCATAAACTCCTCCTCGCTTCTATCAGGAAGGATAGTGCGCCGCAAATATAATAGCCATATCCCCGTCAAAAAAGATACTTGTGTAAGATCTTAATACCTAACACTTTTCGGCTTAGCTAACTGTATAATAGTGGAAGTTTATAATCGACTTATGTATATGTGTGTAAAATTAACTTTTGCCTAGCTGTGAACTTCCCTAGAATTAATAAAATAAAATATTCAAAACTTTCAAATGACATCGCTAGTCAGCTATTAACACAAAATAAATAATAGCTACCTGTACGCTGATGTATGGCTGTCGATACTTAGGAAAAAAAAAGTATCGTGGTTAATCCCATTTTAATTTAAATTGACGGACAGTTAGACATTACGAGTAAATGGACACTAGGTGCTCTATTACTATCAATTTATTTTTTCAAGAGAATTATATCACATATCCATCACCAAATAATGTTTTGCTTGCCCTGCAATATTCTGTATATGTGATTGTATATAATATTTTTATACCATAACTGCAGTTTTAATTAAATAATATCTACATGTAAAAGTGCAAAACATGACCCACATTTGGAAGGAGAAGAGTCATAAATATAACCAATTGCGATAAATACTTACATTAGTGATCAGAAATCATGACCTTCATGTGACGTAATTAATTTTCAGATGCTCCCATAGCACAAACCACAATAAGCAGAAAACATCACCCACAGGGAATATCGAACACTGAACCTTTCAGTTAATTCTAACAACCATTATATCATGGAGGCGACTAAATCTGATGATGTTATTCTTTAGTATTATAGTGTTAATTAGTTACCAGACAGTACAAGAAATGTACATGCCTATTTAAAAGAAAGAAATTAAACCTATTGCATAAAATTCAGTGCGGTTAGCATAACGTGACAATTGCCTATTGATCTCTACAGGCAGATATATTTTAAGCCGACACTCCTCAGGCAAATAATTACCCGTGAGTATATTTGAAACTAGTAATCTACAAGTAAATAAACTTACGTGAATATATTTTATGCTGGCTGTCTATAGACAAATAAGCCTACGTCAATAATAATAACTTCTATTTGCCTACAGAGTTCAATAGGCAATTGTGGCGTTATACTTATTATTTTGTCTGCTAATTATTTAGAATATTTTTAAAGTTTTTATTACATCTTATAAGGCTTGTTTTTAATAAAAACTAATATTACTACTACTGATTAGTAAACTTACTATAACATTAAATAATATCATCCATAACATCTTTTTACTTGACTTGAATAACAATTTTAGGCATAGCAAAGTCTCTTAGCGCCCATTCAGGATAGTGCAACTGTTATGCGTATTTTTATAAAGGTTATTTCAGAGCCGATGAAATAATATTTAAAGAGCTACAATATTTACTTTGACCTTATGTGTTTATCTAAGACCTGGAAATCGGATACTCACCAAATTCACTTACTTTGAAATTAAAGAAAATCTTTTCAAATTACACTCTTTGTTACCTAGCTATAGACACAATGGTGTTCAATAGATTGGTCATAGTATTCATCATACGCTCATGTAGGTTAGACTTTCGATACTTATAATAAGATAATTATTTATTTAATTTACTTATTCACTTCTTATGGATACGTACGACTAAATATCATTTAGACGGATTTAAAAAATACATACAAATAAAAACTTATGGATAATATTTTTAATATTACCGACATTAGTATAGGCCTCCACAAATTCCTATTCGAAGACTAGTGCCTATACCAAAACTAACCATACCAATACTAACTTTCATACCAATCATTATAATTCGTTTCTTAGTAATTTTTCATGCATTGGATTAAGCAAACATCAGGCGCTAAATACGTCTGCACCCCAAACATTAAATGTAACGCATCGCAAGGAGACTAACGTTGTGGTCTCGACACTGGTCTTAAAAGAAAGGCCCAAAGTCAAACGACTAATCAGTTTTCCACTTTTTGAATATGATATGTACAATTACCTGACGTAAGTACCTACGGTAAAGGAAAATATCGTATATTTACTTGAGAAGAAATTCAAAGGTAGCATGTGCTAGCATGATTGATATGGCGTCATCTCACTAACATAGTTTAATTTCTTACCCCTCAGTGAGGAGGGATATAAATTGTGATTATAAATTGTAAAAATGAATATTACGTATAGCGACACAGAATATAAGCGTTGAAGTCTTTTCTACGAAAATGTAATTTTTGTTATGGTGTCTAATTTATAATGATTTTAAAACTTGACAATCTAACTATTATATAATTAACTATAATACCTACTCCCACCTACTTGCTAAAAAACTTAAGAACATGTTGTACTTACACAATTATAAAAGCATCTTCCACTGAAGGTTGAAATGTTTGATTTACTCTTAACAAAATAAGACCACGATCTGAAAAAATAAAATATTTTTATGTTCTATACAATAGATAAGCAGTATTTTCCATTGTTCCCATTACATATTATTGCTGTGTTTGTTATATAACGTTAGGTGTACGTTTTTCACAAAAAAATATGTTTACATCGTTTTTTATAACCCACTTTCTCTACTTAACGTCTGTTTGTCTCGGTCAAATTTATAAATAAGTTTTTGGAATTTCTACGTCCAGTCATTCTAAAATACCTCAAAATTAAAGTATTTTCGATACGATGACGAACATTTTATAAAATAAATGTGATCCGAGAAAACAATCCAACTTCTGTATGTCTGAATTTCTAATAAACAAATTGAACAATTTATAATACTAAAATTTATTAATTGGTTCCTAGTCAAGACTTGATTTTGATTTGAGTAATTAGGCAATAATTATTTAGAAAAAATCACGTGTATTCAAATTTTCACAAACCGTTAAGAGTTAGTGAAAGTTGACAAATTCCACTTTCATAAATAATTAAAATACCGAAATATAGAAAATATATACCACAAAATAAAACGCTTTTCTACGCAAACGATAAAGAAAAACATATTTTTATCCTTTTTTTTTACTTGAAGTTATGGTAAACCATAACTTCAACCAACCAACCAAACATGGCTACAGATTTAATATAATCTGGAAAACAAAGTTAAGTGTTATTGATATGCTTGTCAGATTTTAAAAATGTCTATAAGGGAAGCATTTGTATAAAGATAGCATAGATACACATATCAAAACATTGTCATACTATGATTGGTTTAAGTTTTCCATCAATGCTTCCGTCATTACCTAGTATTCTTTTTTTTTTCTTATCAAAAAAAAATTTCGAATGACACGATACAACCTTGTCATTCAAAATCTCTAAAACCGATAACTCTTATCACTGATTCGAATACATTATACATACATTCCATTAGTATAAACACAACGTTGCGAATGAATACGATATATCATCAGGTCTTTGACATTGTATTCTAATTTTACGACGACATACATTCTCGTTTTGTATGTCAACTACTTATAATCTCAAATCATTTCGAAAGAAAAAAATTCACTGTAACATTACCGGTTGTAAGCCCAACAAACTTGGAACGATATTAGATTAAAATATCAATTACGAGCAATGCGGCTTGAGCACCTCCTCTAAATACACCTTTCACTGTAACGACGCACATAAATAATAGAATTAGTTGCTACACCCGTCATGTGACTAATGTGAAAGGCACATCACATGCTCGCTTTGAGTAATTTATAAAGCTATCTATGTACCTATAAGATTATTCCATGCTATTTATTAAAATAAAAAAAAATATATTCAAAGACCCGACTGCGTAAAAATTACATTAAACTTTAACTGAAAAGAAACGAAACAACTCCTGAACTGGACTTGTTTCTTTTCTTAAATAAATTTATTATCATTTTACGTTGAACTTTTTTTACAATATGGCACCTGGTAGACATAGTGATTTTTTTAAATGTTATATCTTTAGTAGCAAGATTAAGATGAATTGATAGACGTAAGAACCATCAAAATCGACCCACACGTTCGGTCTTAGAATTTTGGTCATTACAGTTCCAGTCACATCAATGTATCTTTTTCAAATTTAAATTTATCAAGGAATTTAAAACTACAAACTATAACATTTGCAAAATTGACATTCCATAATACTGCGTTTCAATTATTTTTACGAGTATTAAACATATAGAAAAACATAAGCATTGACTATGTTATATTTGTATATACAAGTATAAGAAAAACTTCATAAGACATTATGCAACTATATCAATGCAAACATTCAATAAACAGTGTCCAATCAATAGTGATCTCGAGCCTAGAAGCTGAATCTAAACTGTACCTTAGTTGTCTTTTCTAAGGCCAGGTCACGCTGACTGGTTATTGGCGTAATAGATATCTCTGCCTAGATAAAGCATCACATCAACAAGGGTATTGCAATGTCATGGACCACATTGACTGGAGTCACGCGCGTATTTAGGGTAATGGAAAAAACATTCACAACTTCGTTGATCAATAATATTTCCATTGTCAGTTGAATAGTTGGTCAGTTGCCATCTCTATAACATATAATGTGTACAAAAAAAAATATTTTTGTATTGTCATTACTTGTCAGATCTGTTTCATATGACCTAGTTGCCCTGATATTGCGGTTTTGATAAAAAAATATGTAGTGAAAAAGAAAGCATTTATCAAACAGTTGTCAAACAATTATGTAAAATTTTAAACATTTCATATATTTGTTTGAATCATAATTTTTACTCGAATACTTTGATTTTGCACGATGATCCATTTTTTTTTGTAGTGCAACTACATTTTTATTGTTGTCGCATATTTTTATTTACTTGTACAACTACAACTTGCTACAAACAAACTTTAATGTTCTTTTTGCGAATGCCTAAAAATAATGTTGTTTTAGAAATTTAAGGTTTTCCAATTTTATGTATGTTCTAGGTTAAGTTACTGTTTTAAGTTAACGAGAAGTAATTCCCTATAGGTTTGCTTTCCCTTGCGAGTATCAAAATGTGCAGCATAAATCTTTTCATTGCGTGGACTTAGAAGTTTGATTTTTTCATTGATGTAAGTTATTATAAATAAGTATTTAGTAAACATTTCTATTTAATACCTCCACGCGTTTTGAGAAAAAGGGTCTTGACAGATGAATTGACAGAAAGACAACGAAGTAATTAAACAAAAGTCCTTTTTTGGTACGGATATACAACCCTAAATATATGAAGTGATGATACATTAACATTAGGCGCAATAAAGTATATTATGTATAACGTTATAAAAGTAGATATGTACGTCTCGTAACAACCCTCGCGACTAGATCTTTTAGACTGTTGTTAATATAACGATTGCATGGTATACTATAAAAACCATTTAGTAGAACCATCTGTTAATTAAAACAATTTTGTTACGGATTTGTAAAAAATAATGAAATATAGCAGTTTCCTGTGTTTGTAATAAATAATACATAATATAAGCTATTTAACAATTCAATTATAAACTATAAAATACATAGTTTTGAAGATAAACTATGTATCAATAGTATGAGAAGACATATAGTATATACTAGAAACTACCGAAAATGCAAATTGCAGTCACGATTATTACGAGCGCTTTAAGGGACATCTCAATGTCAGTTTCTGTAACATTCACATAATCGACATCAATTACTATATATATTAGGAACTGTTAGTTCCTAATAGTAATTGATATATAGATCCAATCTTGAAAAATTTTAATTGAATTCAAGATTCCTATTTCGGCCTCCTGTAGATAAAGGTGTTGAATTCAGTCTCGTCTCAGATTTCTCCGTATACTATAGTCGTAAGACTTTCGCTCCTCTCAAGCTGTCTATAAAGTTGAATGATGATAAATAAAATGACAAGTTTGTTTTTAGGGAAAGCTACATATTTGTTACATACGTTAATCAACCTTAGCGTATTAGGGGTATTTGTGTGCAAACAAGCTTATAGTTGATTGGGATTCAAACTGTTCAAACGTGTAACGTGACACCATTAAGATTATTAATATTATATAAAGTAAAGAAAAATTAACAAAAAAATTTACATAAAACGTGTCAAAAGTTTATTTTACATTCAGTAAATTACATTCTTTTCTTATATGTAGTATAATTAAAATACATTTTCGAAATGACTATTTACGATAGTACTACATATTTTTTTTAAAAACTAACGGCACCTGTCAGCAGACACAAACTCATAGTAGGCACTGTTTAAAAAAATAGATTTTCCTAATTACTTATGACATCTTACCTAATTTGTGAATATAGTTCTCCTCTTAAGATTTTACTGAAAATCCATATTTTGGATAATAAGTTTTTTTATAAATATAATTTTGTAGTATAACGGTCTATTCAAATATGAAACTTTGAAAAATACTTCACTAAAAACATTCTGTAGGATTATTTATAGATCATTTAACTACTGTTACTAATTCTATTTGCGTTCAAATTTCAAATCACAGATTTCAATCATTGACTGACAATATTGATTTTCAGCTCCAAATCATAAAATCAGCCTTCTAGTTAAGAGGAACGACCAGTTGTTTAGTTGTCTAGTTATAAGGGTCATAATGAGAGACGCTAAAGTGCCACCAAATATCATATTTACAGCTTATTGAATCACAACTTACTTATTAAATACAATTCTAACACTTTTCAATTAGGTTTTTATACAAACACAATAGTGTAAGTTAGTAATAACTTACTTATTTTATTTTTACTGATACCTATTTCTGTATTAACAGAAATAATAAAAATTTAAGTTTTAACTTATTATATTATCACCATATTAGTAATAATAATATTAATAATTAAATAAAATATTATATTATAAAATAGTATTGTTACTTATCAACTACATATTTATTTTAATACAAACACATTGCATAAAATTTATCAGTCTTTCGAGTGTCAAAGTGAATGGAAAACCACCGTGTCAGGTGGTATTCATATGGTATGTTATGGTATTCACGTGGTATTCATTTGGTAGTTTCCATCTTGCTAAATCGACCATCTGCTATGCTTTTCTGTAAGGACAAACACATCTCACAATTCATTCTACCAAAAATCTCACTTAATCTTCACACACTTTCAATAGTGTAGTTTTCACTTGCTCATAGTATACAAATTTGAGATATTTAATAAAAGTTTGTCACAGCAGAAAACAACAATTATGTGTATTGTTATTCACATATAACTGTTGTTTTTCGCTTTTAAAACTCAATTCAAAAATTCTACAAAATAAACAATATTTAAAAATCTCTTTAAATATTCATATCTCTTGTAAATCACGAAACCTTTGAAAAATGTGTACCTATCTCTGCAACATTCACCAAAATACTTTTTATGGCAATCGCACGAATATTAATTTCGTTACTACTACTACTAGAATATGAAATAACTCAAAATATTATCTGAAAATATTTTACATTCATTTAGTCTGTAAAATTTATGAATTTCTTAAAACTTTGTAATGATAGACTCATGCATTATATACTTAAGTACTAGTTTAGTTCTTTAATAGTTGCATCACACACTGACTATGAGTTTTACTAAGATACACTTATCAAATCTATCTTTTGCATATATATAAACATATTAAATAATTAGTACTTCCCTGGTCCAAGGTTGCCTGGAAAAGATTGCGATTTAGCAATAAGGTTGTTGTACATTTGTTATTTCGTGTATTTTTATGTTTAATTCCTGTCTGCCTAAGGTAACGCAAGTTTGGTTCGCCTCGGAATACATGAGGCGTGCCAGAAAATGTAAAATTCATCATTTCTTTGAGACATTATTATTTGCGGCCTTACACGGCGGCCCTGCTCAGGATATGTAAGTACTAGGTAATTGCTCATGTGTGCGAGTGGTTTTACTTAGTATGGTAAAATGACTGTGTTATAATCGTTAAATTCATTGCTAACAGGATGTAGGCAAATAAATATTTACCAATATATGTATTTTGATCATAATAATATTATGAAATACATTGTCGAGGTATGTTTTTTTTTTCATTTAAAACTTATAAAGTTAGAATACTTTAAATTTGGCTTCACCTTATAATAAAAGCATTTTATTTTTTTTCTTACGGTATTTATGTGTAATATTGATTTTATTTATTTTTAAAATATTTCCTCGGCTACGTCAAATGTAATCAACAAGCTTATCTATTCACATGGAACCTATATATTTGAATCACCGCGACAGACGTTATTGTATTGATGCAAACAGATCTTAGGGTGTGGACGAAGCGGGCGCGGGCGCGGGCGCAGCTGTCACACGATGCCATGTTTGTCATCAACGTTATAAACACAGGCACAGCGATATCGCGGCCTCATTCAGCCAGTTCTCTCGTCACTTAGTTACAGTCACGACGATAGCTCGCCCCAGGCTATGCTTAATACGTTTCTATGGGCTTCCCTCTGGGCTTGACTGATTTTTTTGCACGAAAGCCAATGACCGCCAAGCCGGCCGGCAAAATTAAACGTACAGCAGAAACAGTCACGTGCCCGGGGTGAGACGCGGCGGGCGGCTCAGTAGCAGCCAAACCTTCTCTTATAAGATGCACATTCGCCTTTGCAAAGGTGTGGAGCGTGGGCCAAGCGGTATGCCCTCGCGCAATCTCCTCAAGAATCTTAACGGCTGATATTTAGTTTTAGTGAAAAAGACACTGTCTCGTGCCATGTAGGATGTCTCACAGCAGCCTTAGCTGTCACTACGACAGCTATCTCCCATCCGATTCATCCCTAGAAACAGACGCACTTAACCGGCATTGGTGAGTAAGGGTAATTGTTTAGTTGTCTTTTAAATGTAAATTATTTCTGGCAAATGTAACTGTGTCAATTGAAATAAATATACATATTGCGTGCAAAGTAATATTTAATAGTTAATAAATATTTATAAATATATATATATATATTTAATTTTATGAAATATTAGGTGTTATCGATTTTAAAATAATATGTTAGTTAAGTTTGTTTATTACATCTACTACTTAACTAACAATCAGTCTACTCAGTGAATATGTAATATGCTACAAAATTAAATTTAAAGACTACCTACTTTCGCGTGTTTTAATTATTTAATTCTTTCTACAAATTGTATATATTTATTTACATACTATATAAATATACATTATACCATGTTTAAAAAATTAATAATAGTTATATAGGTAATTTCATTTAAGAATTTTTATTTTTTCTGGCGACTTAAATTATATGTATAACGTAAGCACATTACTAATGTTCTAAAAATAATGCCATGTCCATATGTATTGGCTTAAATATAATTTAAAAGTTTGTGCTACGTAGCGTAATAATCGTAAATGAAAGAAATGGACATTGAAATAAGCAGTGTGACCATGCTAAGCTGTTGTAGTCGCTTGTAACATGTGGTTCCGGGAAGATTTGGATATACGCATTCAGTATACACATTACATGGAAATTCATTGCCACTCATTGCCTATCTTACCCTTAACCCTTGTCGTTTTGTATACCACAGCAATGCGACCACTTTTGTTTCAAGGCAATAATCAATAAGACGGAGGTACCCAAGGTTTCGAGCCTGGTATTATCTCTCTTCGATGTAAACTCCCGCAAGAATTTGCAAATTTCATTAATTATGATGATCTATATCATAGATATGCCTTTGAGTAGTTATGTCCATAATGTGTTTACTATATTATATCGGTCTTACCAATATTTTGCTGACTTGAAGGCTAACATTTTATTACGTCTGTGTGATATTGTACTTTTATAAGCAAATAGTTTTAGCTTCTGTTATTACAACACAAAACACGTGTCTTAATTATTTTTACATTGTGTATTATTACGTATGTATTCTATAAATATAGATATAATTTAGATATAATTTCAATAACATTACATAATGTCAGGTGACGACTAAGAATACACGTGTTACCGCTCCCTTTCCTCCCATGGATTTAGGGAAAGCCGACAAATGGAAATTGCCGCATTACATTTGCTTATTACCCGAACAGTGGGAATAAGCTCTTCCTTTATAAAACAGGGAGCATAATAAGAATTAGCGAAGTGTAGGTCTTTAATTTGATGCCGTCTCTGTCTAACTGAGAATACACAGTATACTACATATGTAATATAATAGACATTATGTATACGTATGTATTCTACGTTCATACATATACTTGCATGTATTATTTTATTAATAAAAGATAGTTGTACATATTTGTGATTTCATACCTGTTTTAAATTTTGAAAGATAAATCATAGGTACTTGTCGTTCATGAAATTATTGTTTTTCTCATTCATATATCGAACTTCATAACATTTTTAATATAATCGTCACAAAAATGGAAAGTACAATCTATAAATTAGCTCCTATTTATTGTTAAAATATATTTTTTTCATATGTATGTTATAATACACTAACTATAGTGTGATGTGTACCTGACCTGTTTAAAAAAAGTTAACTGTCTTAGTTATTAATTGTATAACATGAAACTATTAGTACAGAAAATATTTTACAAATATTATCCGTACTAATGGTAATATCTAATTTTAAAGATGATTAAAATATCTTTCTTAAGGTAAAATAATTAGTAAGTGGAAGAATATAAATACGCCATTTTTGTTTGTAGTAAAATTATGATACATACATATATTGATAAATATTAACAATAATGAGCAGTGTGTTCCAAGATGTCTTTCCATTCGTAGGCCCGCATACTGATTACAATAGCGCGGGCTATATATTTAGGGAGTTCTATGAATAAATATCTATTAAAATTTAATATTCTAACAAATTTTTATACCTAAAACTAAATAATGAACCACATAATAAATAAATTATCTAACGCTTGAAAGCCCTCGCATGAAAATCACTTTAATGGATTTTGAGGTAAATAGTAACAACATATAAACTGATAGACAAACAGACACGTCCTCAAACCTGTTTTTTTTTTATGCGACCCAATTTATAAGCGATCAAATCTATCGCTACCGTGCAATTTGCAGATATGTTACTACAGTTATTTTTTTGCCTTAGTCTTAATTTTTCCGGCAATCAGTGTAGGGGATGTCCAATTTCATATTAATATTAAGTTAATGTTATTTTTAATTCTTGTTTATTTTTAACGTTTTATTAATATGTTACATTTTATTTATTTTAAATATAATTAAAATAGTTGTTTAACGTAAGTAGCAAGAATGTCTACAGTACAGGTATAGCGTAGTGTATAAATCTTGGCAATATATACTTTATTAAGGTACAAACCATCTGATATACATAGATACTCCTAATATTTTTATATTAGGTAATCTTTATGCTATATATGTCCCGATTTGTGAAAAACTTTGGTAAAGATTCCACGTTACTATTAATAAGTACAATCTAAGTCATTTAATATAATTGTGGTATCCGTCATATATGTAATAAAATAATATTAAACTCTGTGACTCTGTTCATAAATATTTTCAAAAAAATCTTTTTTTCTCCAATCCGGTACGAGTATAACGCATAGAGTAGAGAGGCTGCTATTTTCTAGTTTGGTAGTTTATACCTCATAACTGGGTTCACAGTTACCAAGATTTTACAAAATTGAGCGGAATTTTCATACTTTTATGAACGTAATTTATTTTTTTTCAAAAGCTCTTCAAGTATACGTCTAATATATATACACAACTATATACGACTGATACTCGCCATCTCATACAATTAAGAATATATGTTTTAAATAAATATATGAGGACCTTTTTGAATTTTATTCAATAGAAGAATATATTTATTCAAAAAAGTATAAACTAAAAAACACTATTATCTAATAACACTCCAATGTAAAAATTTGGTGTTATTTTTTATTTTGTAACAAGTAAAGATGTTTTTTTTTATCAGGAAGCAGGTATTTCAATGAACTTAAATAAAAAATGTATGTAAAAATTATATATTTGGTAATGAATGATAAGTAGTTTTCGATAACGTGAATGATACACAGATGCATTGCAGTAAGTAATCTCACACAGCTAGGACCTACGATCTAATATAAAGGGAACGGGACTTGTTGACCAAAAATACTTACTTGGTTTTCGTGTTACTTTTTAAGCAATCTGTTGAAGTAAATGGAATATTACAGAATACTATTCCTTAATAATTAAAATAATCACATTTCAATACTAAACTTCCGTATTCAAAGACATCATTTATTTGTTAATCCTTCATTAAATTCTATTTCTTTCGATATAATATTATAGTAATGAAAGCTGATTGCGTAACAGGGGAGTAAATTTATATTTAGTGGCGCAGGCAGTATTTTGGACAAGTACAAGTAGTAACCGATGTATAATGCTACTTTTCATCCTTATCTGCGATAAAAATAGTAAAAGACAGTAAGTAAATACAAGGAAAATTGGCTATATGTTAGAAGACCTTAGATATATCTTTTAATTGCAATTTTTGTCAAAGCTCAATTTTTCTTTTTTTTTTCTTTTTTACATTTTTCTTGTTTTCATATCATAATTTTTAAGTATTATACCTACTAACAATTTATAGGCTACATGATTGGAAATAAAAGTTATTATTATAAACATTATTAAAACTATTTTCGATATTTTAATTCTTTCCAATAAAGGTAACTGTAACAGGCGCGGACAGAAGTTTGTATAAGTCATTTTCAATTAACCATCCCTAATGTTGTGAGTATGTTTGTGTTAATTTATAAATTAGAAATATATATAAACACTAGTGTTATGTATACCAAATAACTCCGCAAGTATTTTCTTTAGCAAAAATTATACCTGAATTTTAAAACATATGTTTTACGAAATAGTTGTACAGACGGAGTAACGAATCGCTATCGCCGGACGCTCAGAACATGCAACAAGTTTCCAATTTATTAAAGAAAATCACTAATACATCATCGTAGTAAAATATGTAGTCTAGTTCTAAATGCCACTTTTTTAATACGTCATAGTATTTTTTTTGTACCAAATAACATATATATATATGCCTGTCAACTTTTAATGGTAAGTAGGAACTGGATTTATTTTTATTCTATGGTTTTCTTCAAGACAAGTTACCAACAGTATTTTCTTTTATCATATATTTATTTATGTATTAGGTAAGCGCATTTTTATAAGTATTTTCTTTTAGTTCTTTTTACAGAAAATAAGCTTATAATACAAGAGTTGTAAATTTTCAAAATTACAGCACAATAATTAATTTGTTTTATTAAAATAATCGATATATAGCTGTAATAATAGCTGAATAAGTAACTTTCAAAAACATCACATAGACAATAATAAGTTGTCCTTGTGCTTTACTCGTCGGTTTCCACAGATATTCAAATAATAACAATTTTTCAGCCAACAGTTTTTTCTGTCTATTATTCTTACATAGAATTCTAACAATAGGATTGAATTTATGAATAACGTAAGCTATGCTTATTAAAAGACAAATCGCGTTTACAAATCTTATTTCACTACAATACGATGAAATATCTACCTTATAGATTTATTACGTACTTGTTACTAATGAAATGTCATTAAAAATTTTACATTTTTACAACAGTTCTAGTTCACCAAACTATATGATAAAATCTGAAATATTTTATAAAATCTTGTAATACGTAATATTATAGAATTTATAAATAAATGTATAAGATCCCAATTTACAACGTAATTGTACACAAATTCATAATGATGTCGCAAAACCTAACCTCAGCTTGTCACGATATAACCCATAAAATCTTTAAATATGTGCCTTATTATTTCTAACGCCATCGTATATTATTTATAAAATAAAGATAATTTAGTATATTGTTAAAACATGTTTAAATAATTAATTACGCTAAGGGACTGTTTATTTTTGAATACTAAGTCAAATATTATGTTAACATAGTATAAACTCGATTGTGAATGGAAACATCTGTACCTACAAGTTTTTCATTGAAGAATCATACTAGAAAACAAAGATGGTTGGATGGCGTTGATAAAATATTTCAACTTCAGGCTATACTGTGAACTCGAAAAAAAAACGTTTGAGTAATAATCTGATATGATATTTACGTGAATCTCGATATAAACGTATTTATATTTAAATCGACTCATTAATCTAGAATAATATGTATGAATTGATTCTTTTAGATATTGTATATTTATTTTGAGTGACTTGGGCAACATTTGATTTTTTAAATTTATTTATTTACAATATCGATATTTGAAATAATATATCCTTAGCTTTGAAAAAAATAGCAAATGACGCGCATTATTTTGCCGTTTAAAGTTAAATCTCACGTTTAAATAACACGCTTGAATGGTGATATTTTTTTGTCCCGCTACATTTACTACACAAAATTAAAAAACATACTTGTATACAAAATTATATTTTGATTTTAATATTATATATTTAACGTGAATCAAGTTTAATAACCGTTATGAATTGAAATATAAATTTAAGCCATGATCTCTTGTACTAAAATCCAAGAGACAAGATATCCAATGTTTCACAATGTGCTTTATCAACCTAAACTTCAATCTATACCGGGTGTCTCATTCAAATCGGTCAGTATGGAAAGTCTGAAACTATAAGAACATACGAAATCTGTTCTGAAACCATGTCATCGATTTTAATAACAAGAAAAACTGCATTCATACATTTTAAAAATCATCTGTACTCCGTTCGGGAATCGAACCCGATTGTTTTGAAAAAAAAAACCTACACTATTTCCATTTAGATATCGATTGTGTAGGTCTTAAGCAGTAAATGTCTCTATGAAACATGATGTCTAAAATGAATAAAATGCATTGTTTTCACATACTTTATTTTATTTTAGTAGGTGCTCGAAGTGACCGCCGCTTTTTTCAATACAATATTCAACACGTTTAGGTAACGATCTTATGATTGCATTTTGTATCTTCATGTGGTGAATTTTCTCTATGGCAACTTTTAGGTCTTCAACGGTATCATAACTTGTTTTGTACACTTCATCCTTAACGTATCCCCACAAGAAATAGTCCAGAGGCGTTAAATCGGGCGACCTTGCGGGCAAAATTTGGTAGGGCAAAAATGGCAATGTCTCTTGGCAACAATGCATTTTATTCATTTTAGACATCATGTTTCATAGAGACATTTACTGCTTAAGACCTACATAATCGATATCTAAATAGAAATAGTGTAGGTTTTTTTTTTCAAAACAATCGGGTTCGATTCCCGAACGGAGTACAGATGATTTTTAAAATGTATGAATGCAGTTTTTCTTGTTATTAAAATCGATGACATGGTTCCTCAGAACAGATCTTCGTATGTCTTATAGTTTCAGACTTTCCCATACTGACCGATTTGAATGAGACACCCGGTATAATGCACTATCCAAATAACTAACTCATTTTACTCGAAGTAACTCCGATTGTATGTCTTAGTAAGATACTAAAATACATTTTTTTTTAAAAAATACATTGAGTAATTGTTGCACAAAAAAGTACCAAACATATTTTCTTGTATTTATATAATACTAGCTTTCTGCCCGCGGCTTCGCCCGCGTGATTTCGGGATTGGGCCTATAGAGGTTAAGGTCATAGCTTTTGCCCACGGCTACATATGCGCGGATTATTATTATTATTTATAATATTAGTATAGATACACTGTTAGTAGCCCGCCCGTGTTAATTTAGATCCCACGGGAACAGATAAAAGGTGTCCTATGTCCTTTCTCGTTCCGCAGACTATGTGTATGCAAATATTAAATATTATTAAATAATTATATTGTTATTTCTTGCCCGTGGCTCCGCCCGTCGTTGCTCCGTCCGCGTTAATTTCGATCCCACGGGAACAGTAGCTACTTTCTTCCGGGATAAAATGTTGATATCCTTCCCCGTACCACAGACTATGTGTAGCAAATTTTCGTGATGATCGGTGCAGTAGTTTAAGCGTGAAGAGGTAACAAACAAACAAACAAACAAACAAATAAACAAACAAACAAACACACTTTCGCATTTATAATATTAGTTGGGATATCACAAACTTCCGTATTTATATAAATATAAAATATGATCCTACTGATAATATTATTAATTTCTACTTCACCCACTTCTGATATGGATTGATGTTTGGAGTTGAGCTGCTCCTTAATTTTGCGTGTCGATAAAAATTTATATATATATATATATCATTATCCTTTCTTTACTGCAGCCGAAATGGGAGAGTTTCTGCTCAAGCAGAAGGACCATCTCGACGAAAAAGCAATCTCCACAACGCAATGGCTGCTGAAATGGATACTTCATGGGGTAAATATTTCTTATTTTAAAAATAACAACAAAGTAGTCACTATACAACAGCAAAATAACCAAACCCAATAAAAACAAGCGAGAGGCGTCCAAAAAACTAAATTATAAAATAAAGTTTTATTGCTGAGTCATACTAGCCGGGCCGCCGAGCCGGGACAAAAACCTTAGTAACAGAAATATCCCGGACACGTGTTTTGCTCCTTAGTAACAGATTCTCTGCTTCTCCTCTCCAGAGAAGAAAACAGAGAAAAGAATGAAATGCTTCGCTTTCACGCGAAATATCATACCATTGATAAAATGGCGTCTCGTTTGTAGACAACGAAAATCGTACAATCTGCCACACAATTACCTACTTAACCTATGTTATATCGCTAAGTGCTCACGTTAGTGAATACCTATATACATATAAAACCACTTTTCTCACATAAACAAAATATTAAATCTGATTTGCAATTTATATAAAAATGTTAAGATATTTTTATTCTAACAAAGCAATTTATCTATAGAAATGTGATAATACACAGTTTAGTATGATGTGTTATAAAAATTGTTTTTTATAATATCATATTCAACTTCTAAGGGAATTCGATTATTTCATTGTAACTAATAAATACCACCAAAACTATATTTTCAATATTTCGATAGGAACAGCACTAGCTTGACAATTGCAACACTTGTGCAAACTGAACTAAGTAGTCTCACGAATTATAATTTGTACTATTGCTTAATAGATTACTACGAGAATGTTCCTCGTACATTGATGTATAACTGTCGATACTTAAGATAAAAAATAATTTATTTAGTCTGTAATGGAAAAATTACTTGATTAACGCTATTATTATTTTTATGGATGATACACATCATTTAATATTATTTCGCTGGAATCGGCCTGTATATTATATCCCATAGTGTGAAAAGTCAGCTTGTACATTATCATTTTATTTTCTAGTTACGTTATAAAACATTCTAAATACATTCAGTTCTCGTCTAACTATGAGTAGTTAGACTCTACTCACTCTATAAATATAACGTAAAAATAAAATCGTTCTGTTTATATATTGGTTTATATCTGAGTCGTATTGAAGAACTTCATATTTTACACCTGCTTTCGTTATTGTATGTGGCACAAGTACTATGAAAGGACAGCTGCTAATTCTCAAAGACAATTTCATCGATCACCAGCACTTGAGCCGCTATCGACCGACTAGACACACGCCTGTTCGTTACAGATCGGCCGGCACACATCGAAGGCAGGTACAAGAAATACTCAACGACATCGTCCATCTATTCCAAGAAAGCCTTGTCACAGCATAGCGAGCATATCGAAAGGTAATTTGAGTGTAACGTTATGATTATATCACACAAATGCCTCACACATACGAGGTGTCTCAACTCAAAAACGCACTAACACTATGGAAATTATTATTCTTAGACTACAAATTGCCTTTAACCGTTAAATGAATAAAAATGACTAGTGATACGTAATTATAAACAGTCTAAACAGTCTTACTACGAAATAAACTAAAATGTGTTATTGGCATGGCTTGATGCTCTTTCTATTCTATATTCATAAGTTAGACAGAGACAGTATTATGTTTGAACCATGATAATTAATTCAGGATGTTTTGCTAGTTTGTTAATTTATTGATAACATCATTATTGGTAAAGCAATAATGTTATGAATAACTAAAACCCTACCTTCCTTGCAACTTCATAACTACGAAAATCTAAAGTATAATAAATTTCTATATATTCTTTCTTTTTTCACATTAAAGTCGTAAGACCCGGCTAAGGAATATTACACTTTATATTCCTTAGCCGCAATTAAACCGCTGCAAAGTGAGTAAATTGCCTCTGTTTAGACTCTAAACAGAGGCAATAGTCTCGCACCGTAATACTTAGAAATTTAATAAAAATTTACAAAAGCTGAATGTTTATTGCACCTCTGCTTCACCGTTCGGAATAAACGGAAGTAAGTAGTTACATATGTTCTTCTAAAATTTGTCAGTTAGACATAAAAATTATCAAGAGGTAATGTTTCTAGCGAGAAGCAATTATTACTGTCTTTCACAAAAAACTGTGCTACTTATTTCTATCTCTAATCTAATCTTTATTTATTTCAAAGGTCAATGCAAATTATTTCAATATGTGTATTTATACGAAATTCACTACAAAGACATTTACTAATTCGTAATTTCATAAAGTAGGTTAATAATTTATATATGTCTGTTCCAAAATATTTAAAGCCAATATGCGGTTTGCTACAAATTAAATACATGTATGGTAAAGCAGGTATGTATGATTTACTGTCTATCATGTAAAATAAATTGCCATTTCAAACAGAACTAGAGAAATAGAACTCTATGAAAAAACCTAAAATTATCGCTAAGTCATGGTTAGACATTCTGCTTAATGAAGTTGTTTATGAAGACAACGATATATGTATGTATGTAGTATATTCTACTAGATTTTATTTTCTTATCAATTTCAGATCTTGGTGGTACGCTTGTTGTGCAAAGTGTCATCAAGAAGACGCCGGAATTCCCTCCTGGGAACCTCGAAATTGGCAAAAGATATGCCCTTATCCTCTATGTCCGTCCTACCGTCAATTCGCACAGACTTTATCGGTATTTATTATAGGTAAGGCTAATTTGTAACCTTAATTCAAATAAAGCGTATATCACTACTAACACTATCTATATCTCTCTTTGACTTTTGAAATAATTGTATAAAAACATAAGTACTACATACTTATATACAACACAATAGTTTCCATATTTTGTATTATTGACTTCTATGTTTAGAATACGTCGACCTAGTTTAGTACATTAATAAGTGAACGTACATTACCAGTGATTTGCAGTCACTGTAATAATATAGATAGTTTTAAAATTTATTTGTAGTTTTAAAGATAGGTAGTATAGAGAGTATGCGAAACAATAAACTTTATTCAAGTCATCAATAACAAAACCTATATAAATCTAATTCGACTGAAGGGAGAGGAAAAAAAGTAATTGTATACTAAATATTTCGAAATTTGTAGATTGTATTGCTGTGGATTGAATCTATTAATACATTTAACACTATGAGTCCTAATCATATAAAAATTAGATACAATAGTGAATTTATTTCAAGTTGCTCAACTATTTTATTCTATTCTAATAGGAATTCCTATTTCTGTTATTGTGAGCTGAACCTCACTAGAATCGCTCTTCAATCTTCGCTTTAGTGGAACAACCAATATATTTCATTAGACCACGATTCGTCTGCGTCTTGTAGATGACAGTGCATAGCACTGAATAACTTGATATTTTATGTTACAAATTAATATATAATTATATATTTATTAATTGCTTTATGCACATAAAGTGTATATTTGTGCCAGTTGACCATAGGGTAATTGAAAAAGTACCATCTTATCAAACCATACCATACCATCTATCAAGTGCTTAAATACAAAGTTTCATGGTTATATCTTTTAAAATTAGAATAAAAATTAGATATAATACAGATGATATATATATATATATAATATATATATATATAATTATATATATATATATATATATTATTATATATATATATTATATATATATATATATAATATATATATATATATATACTTGTATATAGTTAGGATGGCGAGAGCCTACAATGAGTTGGCAAGGAACAACAATGAAATTGATATTTTTTGATAATAACTTTATCTAATTTAAAAGAAGCATTTCAGATGTACCAGGGCTGGATCCCAGGATTTGTAGCTGTCACGGGTTTTATGCTTTGTATTATTATATATATACATATATATATATATATATATTTTATAGTAGTATAGTATAATATCTATTTGTGACTGTTTCATGAGAACATGCTGTGTACACTTTGATTGGATGGCAGTCTAGTCATTCTGTTTTGTGATGTATATATATTGTTGTTAGGATTGTCATCTGTTTGTGTACCTTTTCTTAAATAAATAAATATAGGTAAATAAGGCAACCGGGTAAAAAACATAATGAATGTGTAATTTACAGTCGACAATAGCTCCGTATCCGCCTTTTGAAAGTTTGCAGGCCGTACCAGGAGGTATCCATCCGGTATCAGGAGGAATTACGGGGATTATGGGATATATGTATATACTGTGATTATTATTATTGTAGATGTTGCAGAATTACTGCTAATCTCACAAGTACCACATGTTATACATGCGTCTTACAGGTGGACAGTCTGCTTTTTTGTTTAAATAATAAATGAAAAGAAATCAATACATCTGTGTCCCAGGTATATTAACGTGGATGATCGTGTGGATTATTATGGGAGACACGGTGGCACCAGGCGGACAGCTGTTCACGCTAGCAGTCCTGACCATCGCAGCGTACTTCGGCGGGTGGCTCATGTTGAAGATCACCACGTTGCCCCAATTAATTGGAATGCTAATAGTCGGATTGATTTTGAAGAATGTTGGTTTCGTCAACTTTGACGAAAAGTACATGAAAGTCTGCTCTTATATTAGGTGATACTTTTTTTCATTACTCACTATAGTGGATATTTATAATTAGAGATCGGATAATCGAATGCATATTTACCTAAAGTTAATTTTTGACTCACAAATTATGGAAGCCAGAAAAAGACAGTTCCATACTTTGTCAAAAACTAAATTAGGTAAATAAATAAACATCCGGCTATCCAATTCCGCAATCCCGGGATTTTTATTTAACAAAACAATAAAAAGCCGTTTCCATACTTTGTCTTAAACTAACTTTAGGTAAATATGCATCCGATTATCCGATCTCTATTTATAATACATTTGATATTATAAGACTTTATTTTAATATAGAACCACCACCATAAATATTGATACGATAGTCACTTCTACTTTGAAACATTAATAGATTCGGTAAAAATATATCACAACTAATACAAATTCATTGATAATCTTGTTGTCAATATCACCCAATAGCTATACAAAATCATAATAATAATAATATATTTATAGTACCAAAACTTATTTTTACTTAGTTAAATAGAAATTTCATGAATTCGTGCTCGTCAAGAATAAGAGAATATCTTTTGAAATATTAGAAAAGCAAGGAATAGAAATATTGAAGAAAACCATAGAAAATATTTCACGATCGACGAAATATTCAAATATAAGTTAGATACCTGATAAACCCTAAATGCTTGTCTTAGTCGTGAGTAGTGGTATCACCGCAAGACACGTACCTAAGGGCAGAGATAGTAAGTAGTATGTGTATCGACACTAAGTATCAACAAATAACTTGTTTAGTTTGTAAGGGCAAAAAATATTGCTGAGTAGCGTTATTATTTTTTTCTACAAAATCTTCTCTTCTGATGAATAGACACCAATAAACAGTATTTCGCCAGCCCTAAAACATTACCTATTTTTATTATAATACCCGTTTTGGAATTCCGCATCTCTGTCGACATCTTAAGTTGCTATTTGACAGAATATAAAAAAATTTGCTTCTCCATCTAGTAATATAAATTATATACGTAAAGATCATTAACTTCGCCCCTCCCCTGAGGGGCGGTCGCCCTCACGATTTGCCTATATGGTTTTAGAACCTAGGCCAGGCTGAGTTTCCGCGGGTCGCCGGCGGGCGCGAGGAAGTCGCGACCGCTACGGCGACCCGGGATGGACCACGCCCCTTCTGTGGCTGGGGGGCGTCGTCGGTGGAGGAGACCGGGGGAGGTAGTGAGCCTCCCCCGAGAAGGGCTCCCCTGTATCGACGGGGGAGCGGAGGCTGGGGGTTCCCGGAAGTAGCTTGATGTTCCCGGGGGCTCCCTACATGCCTGAGGAAGGCCATCCCTGAGGTTTTTAGTGGGTAGGCCTCCCCCTGGGGAGGAGAGCCCCACATAACCGCCGGCTCGCCACAGCCGGGGTATGCAATTTAATGAATTTTCCTCAGGGGGAAAAAAAAAGGCCAGGCTGAGTTTAGTCGGTAGGTCACGTGGCTGGACCGTTCCGGTCGCGTGGAGTCCGACATAACCTCCGTGGTACTTGCCGTTGCGGGGGTTTCCTGGGTGCGTTTCGTACTCCTTGTGAGGATTCTCAGCCTTCCTCTCCTGAGGAAAAAAAAAATCATTAACTTATAGGGTTTCTTTTAGATTATCTTAATAAATTTGCAGTCACTATGTTGAATAATATTTTTGAGATTATTAGGTTTATAACAAATATTGTTAATAATTTATTTTTTCTTTTGTTTCAGAAAAATTGCCCTAACTATAATATTAACTCGCGCTGGCTTAGATTTAGACCCACATGCAATGAAGAAATTCTTTTTCACTGTTATTAAATTAGCTCTTGTTCCATGGATATTCGAGTGTGTTCTCTCAGCTGTTTTAGCTCACTATTTCCTCGATTTACCGTGGGATTGGGGTAAGGAATAAACATTTTTTTCATTGTGTCTATATTTTCTTTACTAGTCGGACTAAAACTTAGAAAAATAATTGTACAAATTGATACTTATATATACTGTTAACTAAATTATATAGTACCTAACAGAAGTTTCTCGGTCCGTTACATCCTACAATATAAAGTAACAATGGCTTATCTTCTATTAAACTAGTGCCTTACGTTAAAAGTGCTAAAAGTGCTAATTTAGTAATTGTTACTGTATATGTGATTATTATAATTTTACTATAAATACTCAATACTTGACTTAATAGAAAATTATTATTATAACCTGAAGTAACTTAGGACAGTTGAGACATCAAGGTAATGTCTCAATCGTGAATTATATGAGCCAAGATGATATGAAACAAGATCAAGTCCAGGAACATTACAGTGTCGTTTCAAGCATCGCAGCATCATCAGTGCTCAGTGCCTAAAGATGAGTTATGACATTTGACATAAGAGAAACATTGGTATTGAGTCTCCTCCAGTCTCACAAAGAGTAAAGAGACTTTTACTTATTAATTTTCCCATTTCCATTGTCTAATACTTAATAACAAAATTATCATGATAAATTGAAATATTATTATTACTTATTTTATTATTTATTATTATTATTTAATCATTTTCATATCAGTGTCGTTGTTTTTTGTAATATTAGACTTTTTAAGTAATACCCACCGTTGAATTACAAATATAATGCTAGCCTTTATTTTTTGGAGTAGTACATTATGTACTAATTGTTTATAAAACACAATAGATTTAACATGTACTACCACCAAAAATACACGAGTAAAATGCGGAAAGTTATATCATTTCAATGGCCAGTGCTTGTGCAAATAAAAAACAAAAACAAAGATATTTGGTTTGCCAGCTTTCCTCCTGGGATCTATAATAGCGGCGGTGTCGCCGGCTGTAATCGTGCCCTGCCTGTTCCGGCTACGCGGCAAAGGCTACGGCGTGTCCAAAGGTATCCCCACACTGGTACTGGCCGTGTCGGGCATCGATGACGCCGCCAGCGTCGCGGTCTTCGGCATTGTCTCCTCGATCATGTTCTCCACGGCGTCTCTTACAATGAATCTTATTCAGGTGGGTGTTAAGTTGAATAAACGTCTTTTTAACATCATGAATGTAAAATGTTGTTTGCGATATATTGTCGAAACAAATAGACATTTGATCTATAATCAGCCTATTGTCCATAAAATCTGCGATGAGTCTAATGATAGTACGAATCCAAATTCACTTAAAATTTACATGAGATCGTTCCAAGACAAATTGTTCTAAACATAAACTATTAACAAAACAAAACAATATAAGATATACCAACAATGCTGGAGGGAGATTATAATATTAGAATTACCTGCTCCAGTTCATCCGTTTTACCTGTTTCTAACCCAAAACTACCATTTTTGTATATTCCTGTTCCGATTTGTAATGTAGAATAGGCAGTATAATCATAATCTACATCGTAAATTAGCAACACACCCTGTGGATTTTATGGAGCTTGCATATTTATTGCGAATACCACATTAGTATTTTAGTTTATTAATATATAACTTTAAAATAATCATCTAGATTTGTTAAGCTCCAACGTGTTGTTAAGTGTAAGGGGACACTTAATAACATTTAATAATATAGGAGATATAAGACATGCCACTTCCACAATTAACAAACCGCTATAATATCATTTTTTTGTCCTTTAGTCAAGATAATTTATCTCGTCTACAATCCGATCAATCAATCGCTCCTATTAAACGTAACACGTTTGATTCGCAGATTAAATTCAGATTCAAATCAGTAACTGCTTCTTTGGAATTTGTTATTTAATTTTATATGAAACTATTATTTATTTATACTATATATTGAAACTATTTTATAACTTTGAAAATTAATCAAACCTAATTTCAGTTGATCAAATCATTTATAAAATGATAATATGGCAAAAGATAGATTAACCAAAAGAGACATAATAAATTATTTGCAAAACCATTAGTGTTTATTCAATAAACACAGTTTCAATGCCATTTTCACCTAATATTGTAATGCATTGTTAGCGAAAACTATAATATTCAGCGGTCAGGCTTCAGCGGGCAGCGCAAGTTTACGGCGTAAACACCAAGACATTTTTTATCTATCTGCTCGTTGGGCAACAAATATGCTATTTCTTAGCCCATGAACATTTTCGTCGTTAATTGAGCACATCCCTAGAACCCATATTCGTTTTTTTAATAAACAAAAATCTTACTTTTGTCATTTCAAAAATATAAGAATAATTTTTTTTGCCATATTCACTGTGTCAAATGAATTAAATCGAAACAATCATCCAAATACTAAAAATTACATTATATATTAGTGGCTGTTTAGAAACATGCAAAAAAGATGTGTTAACGATTGAAGTTAGGAAGCTAGTTAGCAACTTAATTAAATTGTGCCTTGACTAACTAATTACTCAAGACACAAACATGCTATTTTGGTTTGTATCTATCTGCTATATTTCACAAAAATTTTACTTGATACCTTAAATCATTACCTAATTTTGTCAAAACAATAGCTTTTTATACAATTTCATGATAACATATTGTGTTTCCATCATAAATTCGATGTGAATATGCACGGTAAAGTATTATAAGTATACAACCAAACAAATATATCATCATTTTTTGTTGTTATTGACATCTCTTAATATATGTGTGGTGAAGTGAAGAAAGGTATTTTGACAAATCTACTGTAATAATCTTTATATTTGGTATACTAAATTCAAATTTCCCTTACGCATGCTGTTAGCGGTAAAGTTATAATATATTTCACTACTCTTCATGGTCTATTACAGGGACCTCTTAGTATTATCACAGGTATCGCAGTGGGTGTTCTATGTGGCTACTTGCTAAAGTACGTACCAGAGCGTAACGACGCATTCTTGGTGCCTCTGCGGGTGCTGCTGCTGCTCAGCGGGGGACTCTTTTTCGTGCTCGGATCCGAAGAAGTTGGCTGGGGTGGCGCGGGTATGATATATCTTTAATTATAATAGTGATTAGAAACAAGTACATTGGTACCTAATCTAATTGAATAAAATCCGTTTCTGCGAACTTTATTTCACCTCAATTCTAATATTTGAATATTGGTTGAATTTTACTAAAACAAACTATTTTGTAGGTTTACATCATCAAAAAATTTTACATTTATTAATGGTCATCTTTTTACATTAAACTAATAAATCCCATCGACCTATTATAAAATGTTAAATAAACTTTAAAATCAAACCACGGAACCAACCTGCCTTTTTTCTTCTTGTAATAGTGATAAAAAATGCCAACTATAAAAGTCAACCACAATCTTTCCTTCCAGGACCACTTGCTATTATAGCGTTTGCTTTCGTGGCATGCAAAAACTGGGGCGACCTCGGCTGGGAGCTGGAAGACAACCCCGTGGCGACCGCTTTTGAAATATTTTGGATGTTCTTTGAACCAATGTTGTTTGGCATCACCGGTGCACAAGTAGTGGTAAGCATTATTGTATGCTAATTTTAATATTTTACAGAAAAGTTCTTGACCTTAATCACACATGATGTTCAATGATAGCAAAGTGGAAGTGAGCTTCACCGGACATCCTTAACAACTGAATGCTGTATATGAGAATGTATGCCAACATACTTATTTAATGCGGGGCCTATACCGCACCCTCTTCTAATCCCGTCGCTCCCACTACGAGTTATGAGGGCATTAGGACCAAGACTGTGCTGAGTTAGGTCGGTCTAAATGCCTCAATTGGTCTGTAGTATGACATAATCACCGCGAAATTTGGATGCAGTGGTATCCATGAAGCATCTCCTTTCTCGAGGGAAAAAACGTAAAGCTGGTTCAGAAGCTCTACTACCAAATAAACCGAGAAGAAAATCTGTTAAAATTAAAATCACTTCATCCGTTCATAGTTTTCGGCTGTGTAAGAAATTATTTGTCTTTGCAAATACTATTCACAAACATACAACTACAGTCAAGTTATTCACAACTACAGTCGCAGCACAACTCAGTTGATTTACCAAAACACCATGTCTATTGAGAAACCTAAAAATGCTGTTCTAAGTAGTATTAAGGTTGCATTTGCTTACAATTTGGTTTGTTTCTAAGTAGTATTTAGGTTGCATTTGCTTACAATTTGGTTTGGTTGGTTAGCTTACAATTTGGTTTAATTAGTTTGATAAACAATTTTACCAGAAGTAGTCTGGATTATTATCCAGACTACTTCTGGTAAAATTGTCAAGTCAAGTCATATGTATATTATATATATATATATATATATATATATATATATATATATATATATATACACTCTTATACACCATATATATACTAATACATACCTAAGTTGTATTATCATTCTGTTTGTAATTAATTTATGACTGTTGTTAAGTTTTTTTATTCAAAACAATTGGCAAGCTTGAAATAAATATAGTTTCTGTAAGTTTTAAGCGGCAACATGGTAATTTTATCTAGTTATATCTCTGTCAATGAAAATTCAATGCAATTTGGTCTTTCTATGGTAAACTAAACCCATGTACTTTCATTTTATTCGAATAATTTACGTACATTTATCAAACTCCCCTACAGTGAAGAAAAAATCGTGTCAACCTACATATAGTTGACCAAACCGTACTTGAGCGCTTGAGCCTATTTTAGTTAATCACGCTGCTCCACAGTGTGATTAACTAAAATAGGCTCAAGCCGTCAGTGTGACGTGTATAAGCACTGATGTTAATAGTACATGCAGATATTAGTTATAAGATAAAATCCTGTACGCTTCTTAGCAATTTATAAAAAAAAATATTAATAAAAAAACAACTCCTACTGCTGCAGCTGTTGTTTCAGTCGCCTCACGAAAATGAAGGAAATGAAAAAACGCTGGGTATCTCACACCTAGACCATTTTTGATTGTTATATCGTAAAAAATGTTTAAATTATCGTATACATTATTGATATTATAATTGTTTAATTAACACAATAAAATATCTGCTTGAAATGTAAATTATTTTAGATTGCCGAACTGCCCATGCGGCTAGTGTTGATTGGCAGCGGCATCCTAGGGGCGTGCGCAGTACTACGCGCCGCGGTCACCAGCGCCGCGGCTGTACGCAGCAACCTCAATGCCAAGGAGAAGATCTTCGTCGGTCTCGCCTGGATGGCCAAGGCTACAGTGCAAGTGAGTCTATTTAGGTTCTAAAAATATTGAATGTTATAAAAATCCTATTTCCCTTAGCCATAACGAATATCAATTAGATACATTATTTAAATGCTTTATGGCAGTTTCCTAATCGTTTCATTCTGAAATAGTATTCTTTTCTCGTGTTGGAACCCCAGTTTTCTAATATACAACATCTACATATTTTACTGCAGCCTAGTTTCATTCAGTTTGGTTCTATCACTTTCGCTACATTATTGAAGGCTGCCGATATCCGTATCGTATACCGTCGATACGTGCTGTTCGTACTGTATCTTTCTGATACAAACTAGAATTTAGTATTCCTTTTATTCTCACACGACACAGTTAAACTTTTAATGTTTAGTGGGTTACGTTGTTCAGTAGCCAGTTTCAAGAAACAGTCTGAACATGATTTTATTAAACTAATACTTACTTAAAAATATTTAAACTATTCAAACAAAATATTAATATCAGTAATTAGCTTCACAACTTATCTACAGGCTGCTTTAGGCCCCGTGGCGATCGACGAAGTCGGAAAAATGACGGGTGTTGATCCAGCTACTTTAGAGGTACTGCGCGGGTATGCGGAGGCGGTGTCTACCGTATGCATTATGTCCATCGTGATCACGGCACCTATCGGCGCCATTGTCATCACAATCACCGGCCCTAGGCTCTTGTCCAAGACCACAAAGCCACCCGTTCTAGAAGGTAATGTTATCGATGTTCCATCTTTTGTGACACTTGTTACGTATTGTGCATTGGCAACTTGCATATTATACTTATCACCATCGCATAAAGACGAATAAAGAGTCGTGATGCCCTGAAAATTACCACCTAATTTAATTATACTTATAATGCCATATAGGGCATATGGCATAACACTAACCAAACGGAATCAATTCCTCATGAGGAATCGAACCCCTAACCTCTAACGCCCAGTTATCGACTAAAGGAGTTGTTATAATATTTATGTATAATAGTTATGAAATCAATTGTACCACACAACACGCCACATTGCAACTTTCATTTTATTTCATCCCTTAGGGAAGAGAATTGTCATGGATACCTATAATACAGCCTGCCGTATAGGCTGTATTAGTATTTTATAAGCTAAACTCCTTTGTATTTTTGTGTAAGCCCTTTTGACTTGGTTTTTGACTTGAGCCACAGGAGCTGATGCATACAACTCTGTAAAGGCAACTAAACTGCACGTGCAGTATATTGATATACTACTTGAGTACCACGTGGCACGTGCAGTAACAACTGTTGCATTGTCGCTTGATTAACAAAGTCGCAGTAACAGATACCGAATTAGATTAAAAAAAAATTGTATACAGGTTGGCGCCGCTCGCATCGGCCTTCTATCCGCGATATCTCCATCATCGACGAGGAGGACACGGGCGAGCGGGACGCGGAGGGCGCCGACGCCACGCCGCCGGCCACGCCGGTCGCACCCAACGCCTTCAGCACGCCCACCGCCATCACGGTGCAGCCGACGCACCTCACGTGATCGTCACGCATGTACTCTTTCTGATAGAGAATATGCATGACATTCACATTATTATTTGTAACACTTTATAATTCAATATCAAAGTCCAATTGTAATAGAAAATGGTAAAATGCACTATTATCCGTTGCATACAATATATTTTTTGCAAAGCAATTTTTTATATGCGTATTGCATAACGTTTGGGGACAGAAAATGTGGATTTCCCTGTTTAGCCGGTAATTTGAAAATTTGTGATTGTAACTTTAAACTACATTAAAAAAAATAACTGTGGTGTTCGCTTAATAGATATAGTCTTACATGATATTAAAAAAGTGTGCATATTCTCTATGTCGAACAATACGATGAAATGCTCAAAGTTATGTACCAGTATTTTTGTGTGGCCACAGCTTACTTACTTTTCTAGTATAACATACATTAGAAAAATATGCAAATGTATGTTTTTCTAATATATGTTCACAACAATAGACGATTGTCAATAGTGTGTCTCTCTTTTGATAAATTTTAGTGTACGGGTAAAATTATGGAATTCCATGTAAGGTTTGATTCAAGTGAAGCCGCGGCCAGGAAAACACAACTAAGACGGTAACACTTCCATCGAAACAGCTAATATTAAGAATATCATCGCCCGTATAAGTATTACTTACGAAATTCTTTAATATCTACTTTCTAATAATACCAGTGCACAATTTTTAGCCCCTGCCTATTCTACCTACAAAAATATATTATATACACATATTTGGCGTAGGTACTTATTCCTTTTTATAGGCTAAAACATATTTAATGACATTATGAAACTTATGATATTTGAAACCATGAAATAAATGCTTCAATTTAATGTTTCGAATTTTTGTATTTATATTCTTAAATTGATTTATTGCCAAATATAACTCTTAATATTTAATATGGTATTAGGTACTTAATTACAATTACCTATTACTGTATTCAAGGCAGCTTTGAAGTTGTACTTATTTGAAAAATAAGACAAACGTTAGCGAGATTAGATTTAAGAAATACATAGATATAAAAATAAATATAAATTATCGAATGAGTATGTAATTAAACTTATATTATGTAAATAATTGAGGCAACTGAATAAAAAGCAGAAGAAAAATAATTCTGCAAATATGTTACCATTTTATATCATCATTATGTCGAAGTGATGCAATTTAGTTTTAAACTTAGCTTATTATTTAAATTAAAATGTTAAAGAACATTATTTCTTGATATTTATAAGAGATATATTTAACGGCTTAAATTATTTACTTAATCATTGATACAATATTTTTGATAATTGAGGCAACTAAATACATAACTCAAAAATGAAATAAATCAGCGAATTACATTATGTCAGAGTGATGACACTTTATTTTAGTACTTAGTGTATTATATAAATTAAATTATTAAAAAAACAGTATTTTTTACTATTTATAAGAAATGTAATTAATTAAAAACGGCTTAATCTGCTTTTAAAATGTTTGGTACAAAATGTTAGATAGTAAGATGTGAATTGTACTTGAAAATTCTGTCTAAAACTCGTCAGATTGTTATTCTAATAATATGCATTCACAAAAAAATTGTCTATTTTATTATTTATTTATTTTCCAAGTCGTGAATGTAAAGTAATTTTATATCATACACGATATTATTTTCCTGTTTAGAGTCATAAATCCATGAGTGTATATTGATTGGTGAATTGATAAACCCTCTAGTTAAGTTGAGACTTTCCAAGAAACCCATAAATGCGCGACGTTTTTATTATTGTATGCGTTCGCCTCTCCTAGTAAATAGACTCTAAAAGCTAAGCGCGCTAAAATAAATCTTTCATAAAGTTTATCTAGGGAACTGAGAATGTGACTATTAGGAATATTACAATTCTTATATAGTTTTGGGATACCATTTCGATCACTTCCTTCCACGCATTTGGGAAGTGGCATTTGTCACAGCAGACGTAGAAAATTATTGTAAACAGGGTTAGAACCTGCTGAAGTATGGATTCAGCGTATATGATATGAGTATAGGATATCGGCGTCTGGTGCTTTACGGTTTTTTCTGTTTTCTCTTTTTTCTGCATGCTATCGAGATAGTCCGCAGTCATTACTAACAGAGAGTTAGAGTTATCCAGAGTAGACAGGAGAAATGACTAGAATAGTTTCCAGTCATTCCTCCTGTTATACGCTGAATAGTAGGCGATGGTGGATGTGAGTGGCTACTAAAACTAGCTACTAAAAACTAGCTTAAATGGTATATATGCTAACACGACTATATGATCTGGTATCCAGTCATTGCCAACAACAGGAGATACAACGATACAATATACAGCGATTAAAAAACTAAGAAAAAAATATTTCGGCACCAGGAGACCTATTTATGAATTATGAATGCGACTTTGAAATCACCGATGTGACTAATAATAACCGAATTTCAATAATTCTTATTTTTGAATATCACTGATGTGACTACCTTAGTCACAGATGTGATTTCATTACGAGTGCCCTCACCCACTCGTAATCAAGTCATACCTGTGGAAATGTTATCTGTGTTTTGTTTGATTTTTCAGTCTATACGTAATCAGTCTATACGTAACACATGATAATATCTGCATATTCTTCATTGGAATACGATACCATGGTGATGAGCACAAAACGTCAAAATCCAATTCACAAGAGAAATCGAAGTCCAAATTGGGTAAGCCGGGTCAAATGAGTTAGAGAATAATATGGAAGTCCAGACACAGCAGGGTCACAAGTAAGAGAATAATCAGTCCGTTAAACAAGCGAAGTTACAATTTTACAGGTGATGATTGCAGAGTTTTAATGATATTCACGACACGAATGACGGAAGCACACTAAATTTGACCCTTGACTCCTACCCTAAGTTAAGCAGGTTTCTTATCTCTTTAATTCTTTGAATCAACAGTAAGAAAGAACCATAAATTGTAAACAATAACATTACCTATCTCCTTTATGTCAAACTGCAATTAGTGCGGCGGCAATAACAAAAGGAATCCTATTGTGTTAAGCGCAACGTAATCACCTCC